>WNWK01000737.1:295800-335682 GCA_009830355.1 Cherax destructor | reverse complement strand
TGTATCTTGCATATTACTAATTTATGGTAAACTGGAACTTAGCTATCTAGTATATACATTGCCAATTTTATTTAACCCTTTGACTGTTTTGGTCGTATATATATGTCTTACGAGCCAGTGTTTCGGACGTATACAGTATATGTATTCTCAAAAATTCTAGCTGCTTCAAATCAAGTGGGAGAAAGCTGGTAGGCCCTCATATGAGAGAATGGGTCTGTATGGTCAGTGTGCACTGTATAAAAAAAATCCTGCAGCACGCAGTGCATAATGAGAGAGAAAAAAAAACTCCGACTGTGTTTTTGGATTAAAACGCCTACTTTGAGGTGTATTTTCGTATAGTATTTATGGCTGTAGTATTCTCTTTTTCGTGGTCTCATTTGATAGAATGGAAAACATATTACAGAAATAGAGATGATTTTGATTAGTTTCATGATGAAAATGACCTTGAAATTGAGCTCAAATTAGTGGAAATGTTCGATTTTTTGCCAATGTTCAAGAGTACACAAATCACGCCATTCGTCCAATACCGTCAACTGGTGAGTCTAATATTCTTACACAAGTGCACTGATATTATTTATACCATTTTTATAATAATGCAGTAGTCTGCATAACAGTAAATCATCTACTTTTTGTGTGAATAAAAAATCAAAATAGAAAGCAAGAGTAATATAAGAGGGGCCTAAAGACGTGACTAATGAACAGAGAAAATCTTATTTTAGTGCCAGGAATGTCTGCATTGTTTATTCTGGACCCTATTTTGAAATTGACATCTTTATTTTGCATAAAATTAGCCAAATTGCCAATTTCTGACTACTTTATTGGGTAGTTGAAATCGGTAAATTGGTGGTTTCTTGTACTCTATCGTTAGAACAAATGGAATTCTAAAGAAATAGTATGAGCTTGGTCGACTGTAACAATGGTATTGGCCGAAAATAGGGCTCAAAGGCGGCGAAATAGCCGATGCGTATATATCGCCAACATCGCTCACTTCGCGAGAGCGTAATTCCATAAATTTTCCATCAAATTTCGTACTTTTGGTGTCATTACCATCAGGAAAAGTTTCTCTTATCATTTCATACGAATTTTTTTTTTTTTCAAAAATTTTGCGACGTAGAATGACAAGTTTCAGAATGGGGCCTCCGACAGTCAAAGGGTTAAATTGAATGCTGTTATAACAGACTATTAGAGCCCAAATTCCATGGCCATGATAGCCATTGTGGCCATGTTGATGTCACTCTTGGCAAGTGTTTGTAAGATGTTATTTGCCACTCCATCCCATGGAGGACTAAGTACCTCTTTTGGGTGTGCTCTAAAGGTGTAGTATTCTGGATGGTGTGTGCTCTTTATCTGCAGTCACGGATAAAGGTGAGGAAGTAAAGACGTGTGTAGGCCTGTAGGAGCATTCTTCCTTGAAGTAAGCAGGACTGGATATTCACAGAGCTCTTAAAAAGAATCCAGTCAATACTCTTCATTTGGTGAGTGTGTCGTGATGTGAGAAATTTATCAGGTCATCCTTGTTGATAGGCTTCTTATACTCTTTGAAGGAGATGGTATCACTGTCAGATGTTCTGCCCTGAAGAATGTCTAAGAAAGGAAGTTGACCATTTTTCTCAAGCTCTTGAGTGTATGAGCAGCCATGTTGATTTGTCTGGTGTTGTATCTGAGATGTGTACATCAGAATATCATCTATATACAGTAATAATGTTATTATAAACAGAATCATGGCATGGAACTTGCTCATCTTTAGAACTCCATAAATATGCTCATTGCAGTCCTGAAACACTGTAATAGCTTTTGTCATGCTTTAGGTATAGTGGTTGAAATTCATGCATATGTCAATAACATTGATGAAATCCTGTCAAGTTTCATGGAGCTTGGTGCAGTCAGTAATCTTCCATCTGAGTATGTTGATAGCTACAGTAGGAGAATGTTTGTGAACAAAGATTTTATGTCAAAGGAAGCAATGTACAGTGGACTCCCGGTTAACGGCCTGCTCCAAACACTAACAATTATGTAAGTGTATTTTTGTAAGTGCTTTTGTAAGTGTATGTTTGGGGGTCCAAAAGGACTAATCTAATTTACATTATTCCTTATGTTAATAAATTCGTTCGGTAACGGCACTTGAACAGCATTCTGGAACGAATTATGGCCGTTAACCGGGGGTCCACTGTATTTATTCTTGACATTGATGTTGGAGATATGAGGCAGGAGTTCTGAATGTTTCAAGTGTGTGCAACTGATGGTGCCCAGAACACACATGTTTGGCAAGAAGACCTTTCAAACAATGAGAAGCACTGTCTTGCATAGATTATAATACAAATGCCTTGGCTTGGACTGTCCAGGAATAAGGTATAAAAAGCTTTTTAACCTTTTTTTGGTTTTCTTGGGATTGTGCAATGTGCATGCTTTTTAGATAACGCTTTGTGTTTTCTAATAGTTGTTCTGGTATGAGTTGGTAGGTGTTGGTGTCATCTAGCAGGCTATGTATTTTCTTGTGATCATTGGTATTGAGAACTACAATTCCACCTTTCCTTGTTCATGGTGTGATAGTGTCTGTTGTAAAGTCCCTTCTAGACATGTCCTGGGTAGGATAAGTCTGGAAGGTTCTGAGACAGCTGCAGTAATAATGCCATGAATGTTTTCTTTCATTTTAGGGGGGACATCAGCATCATTGTACTGATGATTCCTGGTAATGACATCAATTAACCTTTAAATTGTCCAAACGTAGATCTACATTGGTACTGCTAGTGCTCCAAACGTAGATCTACGTTTTATTTTTCCTGCCTCTAAATTTGGCATGATTTGCCTGAGATGCTTGGTCAGTATAGAATGGGTCTTAACACTCGGTGTGCACAGTATTAAAAAAATCTGGGACCACTTAGTACCTTGTGGGAGCACCAGTTCAATTGAGCACCAGCTAGAGCAAATCCCGCGATTCACTGATGTCATGTCGTATTAACACTCCCTTTTAAGAGGAAAGTGATGGATGTGGCCACAAGTGGTTGAGGAAATATCAAAAACCTCGATAATAACCCATGTGTAACATTTGTGCAACATCCTTTCATTTTTTATACCACTGGTAATGTCATCCTGCCAGATTGTCCTATAACCTATGCCCTTAGTAAAGAAAAACGATTCTGGAACATGTGTAATACGTATTCGGCAGGCTTACTGGCTGGCTGGCTGTCTGTATCTCTGTCTCTCACATGTACACATAAGTAGTTATTATACATAGTGTAAATTACCTAGGATAACCCAATAATTCCAGGCAAAGTGCTATACAATGCTTGTAGATATAAGACGTAATAAGCATGACTGGCAAGTAATACACATTTTCAGTTCATCAGGAATCAGACGTGATGACTGCATTGTGTGTCATACCTGGTGGTTTATGAGCTGCTCTCTGACTGTGAGGAAGCAGACGGAAAGACAGACAGACACAGACAGACACAGACAGACACACAGACACAGACAGACACAGACAGACACAGACAGACACAGACAGACACACAGACACACACAGACACAGACAGACAGACAGACACAGACAGAACAGACAGACAGACACAGACAGACAGACAGAGACAGACAGACAGACAGACACAGACAGACAGACAGACAGACAGACACAGACAGACAGACAGACAGACAGACAGACACAGACAGACACAGAGACAGACACAGACAGACATACACAGACAGACAGACACAGACAGACAGACAGACACAGACAGACAGACACAGACAGACAGACAGACAGACGCACGCACGCACGAGTCATGGTACGTGACGAGATGTCAGAGTGGGCACCTGTGACGAGTGGAGTTCCACAAGGGTCAGTCTTAGGACCTGTACTGTTTTTGATATATGTGAATGACATAACGGAAGGGATAGACTCAGAAGTGTCCCTGTTTGCAGATGATGTGAAGTTAATGAGAAGAATCAAATCAGGATCAGGCAGGACTACAAAGAGACCTGGACAGGCTGCAAGCCTGGTCCAGTAACTGGCTCCTTGAATTTAACCCTGCCAAATGTAAAGTCATGAATATCGGGGAAGGGCAAAGAAGACCGCAGACAGAGTATAGTCTAGGTGGCCAAAGACTGCAAACCTCACTCAAAGAAAAAGATTTTGGGGTGAGTATAATACCGAGCACATCTCCTGAGGCACACATCAATCAGATAACTGCTGCAGCATACGGGCGGCTGGCAAACCTAAGAATAGCGTTCCAATACCTCACTAAGGAATCATTCAAGACTCTGTATACCATATACGTCAGGCCCATACTGGAGTATGCAGCACCAGTTTGGAACCCACACCTGGTCAAGCACGTCAAGAAATTAGAGAAAGTGCAAAGGTTTGCAACAAGACTAGTCCCAGAGCTAAGGGGATTGTCCTACGAAGAAAGGTTAAGGGAAATCGGCCTGACAACACTAGAGGACAGGAGGGTTAGTGGAGACATGATAACGACATATAAAATACTGCGAGGAATAGATAAGATGGACAGAGACAAGATGTTCCAGAGAGGGGACACAGAAACAAGGGGTCACAATTGGAAGTTGAAGACTCCTATGAGTCAAAGGGATGTTAGGAAGTATTTCTTCAGTCATAGTTGTCAGGAAGTGGAATAGCTTAGAAAGCGACATAGTGGAGGCAAGAACCATACATAGTTTTAAGACTAGGTTTGATAAAGCTCATGGAGCAGGGAGAGAGAGGACCTAGTAGCAATCAGCGAAGAGGCGGGGCCAGGAGCTATGACTCGACCCCTGCAACCACAAATAGGTGAGTACACACACAACACACACACACAACACACACCACACACACACACACACACACACACACACACACACACACACACACACACACACACACACACACACAATGATTCCCCATTTACATTTACCCCTGGCACCCCAAATTTAACTACTACTCCCTCCACAACATTTTTACCCACTTTAGCATTAAGATCCCCAACCACAATTACTCTCTCACTTGGTTCAAAACTCTCCATGCACTCACTCAACATTTCCCAAAATATCTCTCTCCTCTACACTTCTCTCTTCTCCAGGTGCATAAACACTTACTATAACCCACTTTTCACATACAACCCTTATTTTACTCCACATAATCCTTGAATTTATACATTTATATTCCCTCTTTTCCTGCCATAACTTATCCTTCAACATTATTGCTACTCCTTCTTTAGCTCTAACTATATTAGAAATCCCTGACCTAACCACATTTATTTCTCCCCACTGAAACTCTCGTACCCCCTTCAGCTTTGTTTCACTTAGAGCCAGGACATCCAGCTTCTTTTCATTCATAACATCCACAATCATTTCTCTTATCATTTGCACTACTGTACATCCATGCACATTCAAACATCCCACTTTGACGGTTTTCTTTTTCTTTTTAGTAAGCTATATGGGAAAAGGGGGTTACTAGCCCATTGCTCCCAGCATTTTAGTTGACATTTACAACATGCTTGGCTTATGGAGGAAAGATTCTTATTCCACTTCCCCATGGATATGAAAGGAAAAGTAATAAGAACAAGAACTTTTTTTTTTCAACAAGTCAGCCCTCTCCCACCGAGGCAGGGTGACCCAAAAAGAAAGAAAATCCCCAAAAAGAAAATACTTTCATCATCATTCAACACTTTCACCACACTCATACATAATCACTGTCTTTGCAGAGGAGCTCAGATACGACAGCTGAGAATAGTCCCTCCCAGCTGTCACTATCTCAGACCCCTCCTTTAAAGTGCAGGCATTGTACTTCCCATTTCCAGGACTCAAGTCCAACTAAATCAATTAACTGGTTTCCCTGAATCCCTTCACAAAATGTTACCCTGCTCACACTCCAACAGATTGTCATGTCACAAAAACCATTCGTCTCCATTCACTCCTATCTAACACGCTCACACATGCTTGCTGGAAGTCCAAGCCCCTCGGCCACAAAACCTCCTTTACCCCTTTCCCTCCAACCTTTTCTAGGACGACCCCTACCCCGCCTTCCTTCCCCTACAGATTTATACGCTCTCCAAGTCATTCTACTTTGATCCATTCTCTCTAAATGACCAAACCACCTCAACAACCCCTCTTCAGCCCTCTGACAAATACTTTTAGTAACTCCACACCTCTTAATTTCCACATTCCGAATTTTCTGCATAATATTTACACCACACATTGCCCTTAGACAGGACATCTCCCCTGCCTCTAGCCTCCTCCTCGCTGCAGCATTTGCAACCCATGCTTCACACCCATATAATAGTGTTTGTACCACTATACTTTCGTACATTCCCTTCTTTGCCTCCATGGATAACGTTTTTTGTCTCCACAGATACCTCAATGCACTACTCGCCTTTTTTCCTTCATCAGTTCTATGGTTAACCTCATCCTTCATAAACCCATTCGCTGACACATCAACTCCCAAATATCTGAAAACATTTACTTCTTCCATAATCCCTCTCTCCAATGTGATATCCAATTTTTCTTTATTTAAATCGTTTGATACCCTCATCACCTTACTCTTATCTATGTTCACTTTTAACTTTCTACCTTTACACACTCTCCCAAACTCGTCCACTAACCTTTGCAACTCTTTCTTTAGAATCTCCCATGAGCATAGTATCATCAGGAAAAAGTAACTGTGTTAACTCCCATTTTGCATTTAATTTTCCATAATTTAATCCCACCCCTCTCCCCAACACCCTAGAATGTACTTCTTTTACAACCCCATCTATAAATATATTAAACAACCATGGTGACATTACACATCCCTGTCTAAGACCTACTTTTACCGGGAAGTAATCTCCCTCTCTCCTACACACCCTAACCTAAGCCTCACTATCCTCATAAAAACTCTTTACAGCCTTCAGTAACTTACTACCTATTCCATACACTTGCAACATTGCTCCCCTATCCACTCTATCATATGCCTTTTCTAAATCCATAAATGCAATAAAAACTTCTCTACCTTTATCTAAATACTGTTCACATATATGCTTCAATGTAAACACTTGATCTACACATCCCCTACCCACTCTAAAGCCTCCTTGCTCATTTGCAATCCTACTCTCTGTCTTACCTCTAATTCTTTCAATAATAACCCTGCCATACACTTTACCTGGTATACTCAGTAAACTACTTCTTTCAACACGTCGGCCGTTTCCCACCGAGGCAGGGTGGCCCAAAAGGAAAAACGAAAGTTTCTCCTTTCACATTTAGTAATATATACAGGAGAAGGGGTTACCAGCCCCTCGCTCCCGGCATTTTAGTCGCCTCTTACGACACGCATGGCTTACGGAGGAAGAATTCTGTTCCACTTCCCCATGGAGATAAGAGGAAATAAGAACAAGAACTAGTAAGAAAATAGAAGAAATCCCAGAGGGGTGTGTATATATATGCTTGTACATGAATGTGTAGTGTGACCTAAGTGTAAGTAGAAGTAGCAAGATGTACCTGAAATCTTGCATGTTTATGAGACAGAAAAGACACCAGCAATCCTACTATCATGTAAAACAATTACAGGCTTTCGTTTTACACTCACTTGGCAGGACTGTAGTACATCCCTGGGCGGTTGCTATCTACCAACCTACTACCTAAGACAGTAAACTTATTCCCCTATAATTTTTACACACTTTTATCCCCCTTCCCTTTATATAAAGGAACTATACATGCTCTCTGCCAATCCCTAGGTACCTTCCCCTCTTTCATACATTTATTAAACAAAAATACCAACCACTCCAGCACTATATCCCCCCCTGCTTTTAACATTTCTGTCATGATCCCATCAGTTCCAGTTGCTTTACCCCCTTTCATTCTACGTAATGCCTCACGCACCTCCCCCACACTCACATCCTGCTCTTCTTCACTCCTAAACGATGTTGTACCTCCCTGGCCAGTACATGAATTTACCACCTCCCTTTTTTCATCGACATTTAAAAGTTCCTCAAAATATTCCCGCCATCTACCCAATACCTCCAGCTCCCCATCTACTAACTCCCCTACTGTTTTTAACTGACAAATCCATTTGTTCCCTAGGCTTTCTTACCTTGTTTATCTCACTCCAAAATTTTTTCTTGTTTTCAGCAAAATTTCTTGACAGAGCCTCTCCCATTCTTTCATCTGCTCTTCTTTTGCACTCTCACCACTCTCTTCACCTTTCTTTTACTCTCCATATACTCTGCTCTTCTATTAACACTTCTGTTTTGTAAAAACCTCTCATAAGCTACCTTTTTCTCTTTTATCACACCCTTTACTTCTTCATTCCACCACTCACTCCTCTTTCCTCCTGCACCCACCCTCCTATAGCCACAAACTTCTGCCCCACATTCTAATACTGCATTTTTAAAACTATCCCAACTCTCTTCAACCCCCCCCCCATTACTCATACTTGCACTATCCCACCTTTCTGCCAATAGTTGCTTATATCTCACCCTAACTTCCTCCTCCCTTAGTTTATACACTTTTGCCTCTCTCTTACTTGCTGTTGCCATTTTCTTTTTGTCCCATCTACCTTTTACTCTAACTGTAGCTACAACCAAATAATGATCTGATATATCTGTTGCCCCTCTATAAACATGTACATCCTGAAGCCTACCCATCAACCTTTTATCCACCAATACATAATCCAACAAACTACTTTCCTTACGTGCTATATCATACCTTGTATATTTATTTATCCTCTTTTTCATAAAATATGTATTACTTATTACCAAACCTCTTTGTACACATAGCTCAATTAATGGTTCCCCATTTACATTTACCCCTGGCACCTCAAATTTACCTACTACTCCCTCCACAACATTTTTACCCACTTTTGCATTAAGATCCCCAACCACAATTACTCTCTCACTTGGTTCAAAACTCCCCACACACTCACTCAACATTTCCCAAAATCTCTCTCTCTCCTCTACACTTCTCTCTTCTCCAGGTGCATAAACAATTACTATAACCCACTTTTCACATCCAACCTTTATTTTACTCCACATAATCCTTGAATTTATACATTTATATTCCTTCTTTACCTGCCATAACTGATTATTCAACATTGCCACTCCTTCTTTAGCTCTAACTCTATTTGAAACCCCTGACCTAATCCCATTTATTTCTCCCCACTGAAACTCTCCTACCCCCTTCAGCTTTGTCTCACTTAAAGCCAGGACATCCAGCTTCTTTTCATTCATAACATCTACAATCATCTCTTTCTTATCATTCACACAACATCCACGCACATTCAAACATCCCACTTTGACGGTTTTCTTCTTTTTCTTTTTAGTAAGCTATACAGGAAAAGGGGTTACTAGCCCATTGTTCCTGGCATTTTAGTTGACTTTTACAACACGCATGGCTTACGGAGGAAAGATTCTTATTCCACTTCCCCATGGATATGAAAGGAAAAGGAAAAATTATAAGAACAAGAACTATTAAGATAAAATCAAAGAAAACTCAGATGAGTGTGTATACATAAACGTGTACATGTTTGCGTAGTGTGACCTAAGTGTAAGTAGAAGTAGCAAGACGTACCTGAAATCTTGCATGTTTATTAGACAAAATTGACACCAGCAATCCTACCATCATGTAAAACAGTTTCAGGTTTCTGTTTCACAGTCACCTGGCAGGATGGTAGTACCTCCCTGGGTGGTTGCTGTCTACCAACCTACTACCTGAAAGAACAAGAACTATTAAGGAAAAATCAATGAAAACTCAGATGAGTGTGTATTCATAAACGTGTACATGCACGTGTAGTGTGACCTAATTGTAAGTAGAAAGAGGTAGGAAGATGTACCTGAAATCTTGCATGTTTGAGACAGAAAAAAGACGCCAGTAATCCTACCATCCTGTAAAACAAATACAGGCATCTGTTTTACACTCACTTGGCAGTACAGTAGTACCTCCCTGGGCAGTTGCTGTTTACCAACCTACTACCACATGTACTACTGCATGTAGTAAGATATTCTGTGGATACAAGGATGAAAATCTTAATGAAAAAGGATCCTCAATGAAGGTGTTGGTTTTGAAGGCTGTGTGGCTTCAGGAAGAGACAGGAGCTTTCTGTAAATAATAATCATCATATATCACAGTATCTGACAGTATTTCACAAGTTTGATTGACTTGGGCGAGTTTCACCTATAAATAAAAAAAAAAACCTGCAGATGTTTTTCAACATGGCAGTGGCCATCCTACTTAATGTTGTGCTGGCCAGGATCTTTATTTAATACCTAGAGACAGAGATTCCACACCATGATTCATAGTTCCTAACATTGTTGTGGTACATCGAAGATACAGTGGAGCCTCGGTTTTTGTATGCCCTAGTTTGTATGTAAAACTATAGTTATTCTCTATAAAATTTATTTTTTGGTAATATTTCCCATAAGAAATAATGTAAATCCAATTAATCCGTTCCAGACACCCAAAAATATTAACAAAAAATACATTTTATAGAGAATAACTATCGTTTTACATACCAACTAGGGCATATGAAAACAGAGGTTCCACTATTCTGTTGTACCAAAGATGGTTCAACGTTTAAAAAACTTCTTCAACAAATCAACATGGCAAGTTTACTTTAGAGCTCAAGGAAAAAGATCAACTCCATTTCTTAAGATGGGTCTGTGCAGGACACCAGAGTGACACCTGCTCTTTCCAAGTACAGTAAACCCATGATGTAACAGACCATTAAATAAAAATAATGTTAAAAAATGACAAAACAAACACTTTAGTACTCAACTGATAGTGTTGTGTATATATATATACATTACAGTTATATTGCACTAAAATATTGAAAAAAAAAAAAAAAAAAAAGTTAAAAGTGCAATTTGATTATTGGATTTTGCCCAGTGTTGTAAATATCTGTTATATAATAGTTCATTATATCAAGGGTAGTATATTGTACAGCGGAACCTCGGTTTTTGTTTGCCCCAGTTTTCGTCGAATTCAGTTTTTGACGACTTTTTTTGTCAAAATATTGTCCCAATTTTTGTTCATCACCTCGGTTTTCCTCCATCGTACCGAACGTGTCCACCTGCCTGCGCCCACACAAAGCATCCCACGCATGCATTCTGAGTCAGTCTGGCTTTGTTTCTCGTGGTAGTTGTTCTGATTGTGGTAGAGGGTGGTAGTAATAGTGGTAGAGATAACCTCTCCTCCCTCTCCCCTCCTTGCCGTCTTCCATACGCCAACAAGAGACTTCAATAAAGGTAAAAGATATTTAATCCTTTGACTGTCGCGACCCCAAATCCTAAAGTCTGTCACAAAAATATTAAAAAAAAAAAAATATTTTTTCTTTTGAAATGATAATCTTTTCCCGATGGCAATGACATCAAAAGTACAAAATTTGATGGTAAACTTACGGAATTACGCTCTCACAAAGTTAGCGATCTCGGCGATATTTATGCATCAACGATTTCGCCCACTTTGAGCCCTATTTTCAGCCAATTCCCTTGTTCCAGTCGACCAAACTCATAGCTATTTCTCTAGAACTCCATTTGTTCTATCGATTGAGTACAAGAAACTGCCCATTTACCAATTTCAACTACCCAATAAAGTGGTCAGAAATTGGCAATTTGGCCAATTTCACACAAATTAAAGATGCCAATTTCAAAATAGGGTCCAGAATGAACAATGCAGACATTCCTGGCACTAAAATAACATTTTCTCTGTTCATCAGTCACATCTCCAGGCCCCTCTTGCTTTCTATTTTGAATTTTTATGCACACAAAAAATAGAAGATTTACTGTTTTGCAGACTACTGCATTATTGTAATAATTGTATAAATAATGTCAACCCATTCGTGACTGCGTATTAGAATGGCTAGTTGGACACTTATTGGACAATGACGTCATTTGTTTACGTTTGAACATCGGCAAAAATCGAACATTTCCACTATTTTGAGCTCAATTTCAAGGTTTTTTTCATTGTGAAACCAATCGAAATCATCTCTATTTCTGTAATATGTCTTCCATTTTATCAAATGAGACCAAGAAAACGAGAATACAACCATAAATACTATACGAAAATACACCTCAAAGTCTGCGTTTTAATCCAAAAAACATGGTCAAAGGTTTTTTTTCTAATTATGCACTGCTTGCTGCAGGATTTTTTTTTTTTATACTGTGCACACAGACCCATTCTCTCACATGTGGGCCTACCAGCTTTCTCCTGCTTGATTTGAAGCTGCTAGAATTTTGGAGTATTAATACGTCAAAAACACTGGTTCGTAAGACGTATATATACGACAGAAACAGTCAAAGGATTAAATGTTCATTTATCCATGTCATTAGTGCTTTATATTTATTTCTCATTGTTTTCTGTATGTAAAACTATAGTTATTCTCTATAAAATGTATTTTTTGTTATGTATTTTTTAATAATATTAGGGTAGTAGGTTGGTAGACAGCAACCACCCAGGGAGGTACTACTGTTCTGCCAGGTGACTGTGAAACAGAAACCTGAAACTGTTTTACATGATGGTAGGATTGCTGGTGTCTTTTTTCTGTCTCATAAACACGCTGGATAACAGGTATATCTAGCTACTTCTACTTACACTTTAGGTCACACTACACAGGCATGCACATGCATATATATACATACACACATCTAGGTTTTTCTTCTTTTTCTTGATAGCTCTTGTTCTTTTTATTTTCTCTATTGTCCATGGGGAAGAGGAAAAGAATCTTTCCTCCGTAAGCCATACGTGTCGTATGAGGAGACTAAAATGCCGGGAGCAATGGGCTAGTAACCCCTTCTCCTGTACACATTTACTAAAAAAGAGAAGAAGAAAAACTTTATAAAACTGGGTTGTTTGAATGTGCGTGGATGTAGTGCGGATGATAAGAAAGAGATGATTGCTGATGTTATGAATGAAAAGAAGTTGGATGTCCTGGCCCTAAGCGAAACAAAGCTGAAGGGGGTAGGCGAGTTTCAGTGGGGAGAAATAAATGGGATTAAGTCAGGAGTATCTGAGAGAGTTAGAGCTAAGGAAGGGGTAGCAATAATGTTGAAGGATCAGTTAGGGAAGGAGAAGAGGGAATATAAATGTGTAAATTCAAGGATTATGTGGATTAAAATAAGGGTCGGATGCGAAAAGTGGGTCATAATAAGCGTGTATGCACCTGGAGAAGAGAGGAGTGTAGAGGAGAGAGAGAGATTTTGGGAGATGTTAAGAAAATGTATAGGAACTTTTGAACCAAGTGAGAGTAATTGTGGTAGGGGACCTAAATGCTAAAGTAGGAGAAACATGTAGAGAGGGTGTGGTAGGTAAGTTTGGGGTGCCAGGTGTAAATGATAATGGGAGCCCTTTGATTGAACTTTGTATAGAAAGGGGTTTAATTATAGGTAATACATATTTTAAGAAAGTGGATAAATAAGTATACAAGATATGATGTAGGTCGAAATGACAGTAGTTTGTTGGACTACGTATTGGTAGATAAAAGACTGTTGAGTAGACTTCAGGATGTACATGTTTATAGAGGGGCCACAGATATATCAGATCACTTTTTAGTTATAGCTACAGTGGGAGTAAAAGGTAGATGGGATACAAGGAAAATAGAAGCAGTAAGTAAGAGAGGTGAAGGTTTATAAACTAAACTAAAAGAGGAGGCAGTTAGGGTAAGATATAAACAACTATTGGAGGATAGATGGGCTAGTGAGAGTGTAGGCAATGGGGTCGAAGATGTATGGGGTAGATTTAAAAATGTAGTGTTAGTGTTCAGCAGAAGTTTGTGGTTACAGGCGAGTGGGTGCGGGAGGGAAGAAGAGCGATTGGTGGAATGATGTAAAGAGAGTAGTAAGGGAGAAAAAGTTAGCATATGAGAGGTTTTTACAAAGTAGAAGTGATGCAAGGATGGAAGAGTATATGGAGAGAAAAAGAGAGGTAAAGAGAGTGGTGAAGCAATGTAAAAAGAGAGCAAATGAGAGAGTGGGTGAGATGTTATCAACAAATTTTGTTGAAAATAAGAAAACGTTTTGGAGTGAGATTAGTAAGTTGAGGAAGCCTAGGGAACAAATAGATTTGACAGTTAAAAATTACTAGAGGAGAGTTATTAAATGGAGAGTTAGAGGTATCGGGAAGATGGAGGGAATATTTTGAGGAGTTGTTAAATGTTGATGAAGACAGGGAAGCTGTGATTTTGTGTATAGGGCAAGGAGGAATAACATCTTGTAGGAGTGTAGAAGAGCCAGTTGTGAGTGTAGGGGAAGTTCGTGAGGCAGTGGGTAAGGCAGCTGGGATTGATGGGATAAAGATAGAAATGTTAAAAGCAGGTGGGGATATAGTTTTGGAGTGGTTGGTGCTATTATTTAATAAATGTATGGAAGAGGATAAGGTACCTAGGGATTGGCAGAGAGCATGTATTGTTCCTTTGTATAAAGGCAAAGGGGACAAAAGAGTGCAAAAATTATAGGGGAATAAATCTGTTGAGTGTACCTGGTAAAGTGTATGGTAGTTATTATTGAAAGAATTAAGAGTAAGACAGAAAGCATGATAGCAGATGAACAAGGGAGCTTTAGGAAAGGTAGGGGGTGTGTAGACCAAGTGTTTACCGTGAAACATGTAGGTGAACAGTATTTGGATAAGGGTATAAAGGTTTTTGTGGCCTTTATGGATTTGGAAAAGGCGTATGATAGGGTTGATTGGGGGGCAATGTGGCAGATGTTGCAGGTGTATGGAATAGGAAGTAGGTTACTGAAAGCAGTGAAGAGTTTTTATGAGGATAGTGAGGCTCAGGTTAGTCTGTGTAGGAGGGAGGGGGACTATTTCCCAGTAAAAGTGGGCCTTAGACAAGGATGTGTGATGTCACCGTGGTTGTTCAATATATTTATAGATGGGGTTGTAAGAGAAGTGAATGCGAGGGTCTTGGCAAGAGGTGTGGGGTTAAAAGATTAAGAATCAAATACAAAGTGGGAGTTGTCACAGTTGCTTTTTGCTGATGACACTGTGCTTTTGGGAGATTCTGAAGAGAAGTTGCAGAGGTTGGTGGATGAATTTTGTAGGGTGTGTAAAAGAAGAAAATTGAAAGTGAATATAGGAAAGAGTAAGGTGATGAGGATAACAAAAAATTAGGTGACGAAAGATTGGATATCAGATTGGAGGGAGAGAGTATGGAGGAGGTGAATGTATTCAGATATTTGGGAGTGGACATGTCAGCAGATGGGTCTATGAAGAATGAGGTGAATCATAGAATTGATGAGGAAAAGGGTGAGTGGAGCACTTGGAGTCTGTGGAGACAAAGAACCTTGTCCATGGAAGTAAAAGGGAATGTATGAGAGATAGTTATACCAACACTCTTATATGGGTGTGAAGCATGGGTGATGAATGTTGCAATGAGGAGAAGGCTGGAGGCAGTGGAGATGTCATGTCTGAGGTCAATGTGTGGTGTGAATATAATGCAGAGAATTCAGAGTTTGGAAATTAGGAGGAGGTTCGGGATTACCAAAACTATTATCCAGAGAGCTGAGGAGGGGTTGTTGAGGTGGTTCGGACATGTGAAGAGAATGGAACGAGACAGAATGACTTTGAGAGTGTATAAATCTGTAGTGGAGGGAAGGCGGGGTAGGGGTCGGCCTAGGAAAGGTTGGAGGGAGGGGGTAAAGGAAGTTTTGTGTGCGAGGGCTTGGACTTCCAGCAAGCATGTATGAGCGAATTTGATAAGAGTGAATGGAGACAAATGGTTTTTAATACTTGACGTGCTGTTGGAGTGTGAGCAAAGTAACATTTATGAAGGGATTCAGGGAAACCGGCAGGCCGGACTTGAGTCCTGGAGATGGGAAGTACAGTGTCTGCACTCTGAAGGAGGGGTGTTAATGTTGCAGTTTTATAACTGTAGTGTAAAGCACCCCTCTGGCAAGACAATGATGGAGTGAATGATGATGTAAGTTTTTCTTTTTCGGACCACCCTGCCTTGGTGGGAATCAGCCGATGTGTTAATAAAAAAAAAATTTTTTTTTTGGGTGTCTGGAATGGATTAATTGGATTTACATAATTTCTTATGGGAAATATTTCTTCAGTTTTTGTCGAATTCGGTTTTCATCACTCTGGAATGAATTAAAGACAAAAACCGAGGTTTCACTATACACGTACAGGAAGCTTACCAGCAAAGATCTGATGCATGCCTACTCACACCACATCTCTCACCAAGCTGGGAGTAGTGATGGAATTCTTTTTAAAATCCCTCTGCATATCCAGTCCTGCTTATTTCAAGAAGGAATGCTCTGAAATCCTACAAACCTTCACACATCTTCACTTTCCCAACTTCATCTGCAACTATAGACACAAATGCACAAACACTCTTGAATACTACATCTTTAGAGCGTTCAAAACTGAGGTACTTTACCTAGTCTTTGTGTGGTTAAGTGGCTAACAACTAAAGAGCACTTGCCAAGAGGGACATCAACATGGCCATTATGGCTATTATATCTATCAAAGATTGGTGGCTTATTGTCATTTTCCTAGTATCTTTCACCGGCTTCTGTAATAAGAAATATGCAGGAAAGACTAGTAGAACTTCATCTGTAGCTGGGATGATTTGGGTAATGCTTGGGCGATGCATAGTATCACTGAGGGCCATTTGATGAAGTGGAATGAAACCCAGCTTGTCATCAGTGAGCAAGATTAAAGAAGGTGCTTGAATCTAGAAGCATCCTTGCATAAGATAATGAATACTGCTATATAAAATGTAAGAAATTACAGCATATCAGCCATGTTGGCGCACAATTCTGAAATACACTTCACCCCTTTTACCTTGACACAGCAATCAGGTCTCCTCGCTACAGTTGCGCATTACCTGACTCCTTATATAAACCTAAGTTTCTCTTACTCTATGCATATTTGAAGTGAACAAAGTCCCAAGACGAAAATACATTTAAAGTAAAATGATATAAGCATATGCTCGTGCCTTTTTTTTTTCTACCACTATAGACCATCGAGCACATACCAGAAAACACCAGATTTCGTAGCATTCTAACATTGAGCCAGCAGGTAAAGATCCTCCTAAATATGACAAGATATCAGAAATTTAGTTTACCAATAATTAAGAACTGATCAAAGGTTAGGATCTCAAATATAATGAGCATGTTAAATCCTCATTGAAGTGCAAAAAAAATATAAATTCATGTGTAACCCATTGTAATTTTTAACATGAAGGTATGATTAGCATCTTAACTTAAATGTTTGGAAAAGTGATTGGGTCAGAATAGATAAGGAAATATCAAACATTTTATGGGAAATGGATATGATCCCTTTAAACCCAAACAGATCCATAGAGAAGCTAAATGCATTCAGTATATGTATAAAGTTTATCCTGTGCTGAGAAAACTTAGAGATTTGTAAATTAATAAAAAAAAAATTCACAACAAAGGACACACATATGCGCACACACGTGAACATAAACGCATGAGCATGTGTGCACACAATGCTCACATGTACATATGCACGTGTGTACACGCATGTATCTACACTCACTCGTGTGTACACACGCACTCGCATGTGTGTACACGCACTCGCATGTGTGTACACACACTCGCATGTGTACACGCACTCGCATGTGTGTACACGCATGAGCATGTGTGTACACTCGCACTCACATGTGTATACACATGCACTTGCATGTGTGTACACAAGCATTCGCATGTGTGCACACATACACACTTTCGCTCTCTCACACTCAAACTCTCTCACAATCTCTCACACTCTCTGAAATAGAACAGAAACAATGCCAAATGTTTTCCAAGCCAGGGAGGCCATATATGAAGGCTAAGTGTCTTGTATGATTGTGGGACAAAGAAACCTTTATGCTCCTTATTTTCACTTGTATGCAATTTTAGCCTGCCCCTGGTGTCGTGGCATAACAGTGGCTTTCTTTCTAGATGTTAATAAATATCACATTTTTAATCGCTGAACCTCTGATTTAAACCCTCTTTAACACCTTCCTTCTGACTCTTCCTAATATAACTCCTAAACCTTCCATTTACCCAAGATCAGTTGACCTTGCCCAGTACATTTTAAATGACCTAATTCCTCAACAACCCCACTACTTCCTGAATTATACCCCTAATACCACCTTCATCGCTCACTGTGTAATATTCGCATTACCCATTGATATCAAACACATTTACACTGCCTTCAGCTTCCTCTCCCACTGCCACATTCAGTGAATATGCTTCTCACCCATTCAAGTCTTGACATTTTTAATATTTTAGTAAAGTAAAGTAAATTTTATTTCATTGCAAGTTTACATCAAGATTTTGTAATTGCAATTTAGAATTGAAGAGCAAGGAGAGCCACTATTATGCCATGGCATTATGGGCAGACTTAATCTAATGACTTATTGACTACTTAATACTAGAGAAATAGAATGATTTTGTTAGTTAAAATTTTTACTTGCTGCAGTCTCCTCAGCACTCCTGCTGTCCTCTTACCTTTATCTTTGATTTGCTCTTTTATAGAACTATCTGATGACACATTAACTCCCAAATACAGTGGAACCTCAGCTTACGAGTTTAATCCGTTCCATGACCTTGCTCGTATCCCGATCTGCTCATATGCCGAGTCAATTTTCCTCATTTAAATTAATTGAAATGCCATTAATCTGTTCCAGTGGAATTCATGCTCTTAGAGGCAGGACAAAATACACTTCAATATAATGCTAATATCAACTCTACAGCTTAATTATCTATCACAATTGATCTAATATGACATAATGAACAATATAAATAACATAGAAACCTGATATATGTATACTCTGGAATGAATAAAATGTGTCATTATGTGACAAGTGGAGGCGGCCATTCCTGCTCCTGCATTGTTGTGGTATTCACTGTCATCTAGTGATGGCCTTTCGAAGCTCACTTGTTATTATAGTATGTATTATTATTATAATTATTATAGTATTATACGTATATTTTTATTATATATTTTTTTTCAACAAGTCGGCCGTATCCCACCGAGGCAGGGTGACCCAAAAAGAAAGACAATTATATTATTATATTATATTATTATTATAATGGGGAAGCGCTGAACCCATAGGATTATACAGCGCCTGTGGGGGGGAGGGGATGGAAGGTATTCAGGGTTAATTTAGGAAACTTCTTTTTCTTGTAGGTTCGCCGGTACATCCGGCCCGGGTCTTCTCCAAATGGTGACCCGGCCTTTAGGGAACTGGTGCACAGATACAATTCCCTAGATCAAGAGCCCCTCACCAAGGAACTTCCCTTGAGGGGGAAGCTCTCATATTGAATTTTTGCTCGTATCCAGAAACAAAAACTCGTATCTTGGGGCACTCGTAAGCCGAGGTTCCACTGTATCTAAATATGTCCACTGCCTTCACACTCTTTTCCTTCAATCTTGTATGAAGTGTTTTAAAAACTATTTTTCTTACTCTCACCACCTTGCTCTTTTCTGTGTTCACTTTCATTCTCTGTCTGTCTGGCTCTCTCTCTGTCTGTCTGGCTCTCTCTCTGTCTGTCTGGCTCTCTCTCTGTCTGTCTGGCTCTCTCTCTGTCTGGCTCTCTCTCTGTCTGTCTGTCTGTCTCTCTCTGTCTGGCTCTCTCTCTCTCTCTCTCTGTCTGGTCTCTCTCTCTCTCTCTCTCTCTCTGTCTGGCTCTCTCTCTCTCTCTCTCTGTCTGGCTCTCTCTCTCTCTGTCTGGCTCTCTCTCTCTCTCTCTCTGTCTGGCTCTCTCTCTCTCTCTGTCTGGCTCTTCTCTCTCTCTCTCTCTCTGTCTGGTCTCTCTCTTTTCTCTCTCTCTGTCTGGCTCTCTCTCTCTCTCTGTCTGCTCTCTCTTCTGGCCTCTCTCTCTCTCTCTCTCTCTTCTGGCTCTCTCTCTCTCTCTCTCTCTCTTCTGGCTCTCTCTCTCTTCCCCTCTCTCTCTCTCTCTCTCTCTCTCTCTGTCTGCTCTCTCTCTCTCTCTGTCTGGCTCTCTCTCTCTCTCTGTCTGGTCTCTCTCTCTCTCTCTCTGTCTGGCTCTCTCTCTCTCTCTGTCTGGCTCTCTCTCTCTCTCTCTCTCTGGTCTCTCTCCTCTGTCTGGGTCTCTCTCTCTCTGTCTGGCTCTCTCTCTTCTCTTCTGTCTGGCTCTTCTCTCTGTCTGGTCTGTCTGGCTCTCTCTCTCTTCTCTCTCTCTCTCTCTGTCTGGCTCTCTCTGGCTCTCTCTCTCTCTGTCTGGCTCTCTCTCTCTCTCTCTCTCTCTCTCTGTCTGGCTCTCTCTCTCTCTGTCTGGCTCTCTCGCTCTCTGTCTGGCTCTCTCGCTCTCTGGCTCTCTCTCTCGCTCTCTGTCTGGTGCTCTCTCTCTCTCTCTCTCTCTCTCTCTCTCTCTCTCTCTCTCTCTCTGGCTCTCCCCTCCCCCTAAAAAAAAAAAAAAGGTCCAACTTCTGCAACATTCTAAAGCTGTTGGAGTGAGAGCAAGGTAACATCTATTAAGGTACGTATTAGGAGAAACAAGTAAACTGGTTGACTTCTGGAGGCAGGATGTACAGTATCTGCACTGAAGAATAGGTGAGGATGTTGCAATTTGGAGTGTGATATCCATGCACTTCTGGGAAGTTAACCAAAGAATGAGTGATGAGGGATGTTTCCTTTAGTTCACCTTGCCTCTGTTGAAAATAGCTGACATGATTGTAAATACAGTGGACCCTCGGTTTTCGTGCACCTCCAAACTCGAACAATTATGTAAGTGTTTTTTCGTAAGTGCTTTTGTAAGTGTACTTTTGGGGGGGTCTGAAATAACTAATCTAATTTACATTTGTCCTTATGGAAACAAATTTGTTTGGTAACGGCACTCAAACAGCATTATGGAAAGAATTTTCAACGAAAACCGAGGGTCCACTGTATATATACAGTGGTACCCCGGATTTCGTACAGCTCCCAATTCGAACAATTATGTAAGTGTATTTTTGGGGGTCTGAAACGGACTAATCTAATTTACATTCGTCCTTGTGGGAACAAATTCATTCAGTAATGGCACTCGAACAGCATTCTGGAACTAATTATTGACGAAATCCGGGGTACCACTGTATTTATATATACGTATACAGTGAAACACCGAGTATTGGCCGCTTTCAGTTTCGGTCGCTTTTTTTGGCCGAATTTTATCCCGACTTTTGGCTGTTGCCCTGAGTTTCGGCTTGCGCGCCTTGCCGTGCAGGCGTCGTGAGCCAATCTAGCGTTGTTTACCCTTGAGTGAGCATTACCCTGCACGCTCATCCAAACATTTCACAATAAATTCATTGTGTTTAGTGCTTGTTTATTGATTGTGACTGAAATAAGTCACCATAGGTCCAAAGAAACTTCCTAGTGGCACCCCTGTGGTAAAGAAAGTGAGAACACCATAGAACTGAAGGAGATAGTAGAAAAATGAGTGGCGTGTGTGGGGAAGCTTGCCAGGATGTACGGAAAAAACCAAATCTACTATCACTTCTATTCTGGCAAAGAGAAAAGAACTCAAGGAAGCTGATGTTGCGAAAGGTGTTGACATGTTAGCCAAAAATACATGTAGATCAAAAACAGTGGAAGAGGTTGAGAAGTTGATGCTGTGGATAAACAATAAACAGATAGCAGGTGATAATATTTCCGAGGCCATCATATGTGAAAAGGCAAGGCAGCTGCACGCAGATCTTGTCAAGAAAATGCCTGGAACCAGTGCTGATGTTAGTGAGTTTAAGGCCAGCAGAGGCTGGTTTGACAGATTTAAGAAGTGTAGTGGCATACACAGTGTGATAAAGCATGGTGAGGCAGCCAGTTCAGACAAACATGCAGCTGAAAAATTCATAACTGAATTTAAGAGATACGTAGACACTGAAAAATTTGAACCCCAACAAGTGTTTAATTGTGATGAAACAAGCCTGTTTTGGAAGAAAATGCCAAACAGAGCCTACATTACTCAGGAGGAAAAGGCACTGCCAGGACACAAGCCTATGAAATACAGGCTAACACTCTTGTTTTGTTCTAATGCTAGTGGGGATTTTAAAGTGAAGCCTTTACTCATGTATCACTCAGAAAATCCCAGAGTGTTCAAGAAACACAATGTCGTCAAGAATAGATTGTGTGTGTTCTGGAAAGCTAATAATAAAGCATGGGTAACAAGGCCAAATTTTCATAGTGGATCCATCAAGTGTTTGGCCCGTGTGAAAAAATACCTCCAGGAAAAGAAATTGCCACTCAAGTGCCTCCTGGTACTGGACAGTTCTCCTGCCCATTCTCCAAACCTGGCAGACTTTTTGTCTAGGGACTTCAGGTTCATCACAGTGAAGTTCTTGCCTCCTAACACCACTCCTCTCATCCAGCCCATGGACCAGCAGGTCATTTGTAACTTCAAAAAACCGTACACCAAAGCAGTGTTTGAAAAGTGCTTTGAACTGACCTCGGACACTGAGTTGACCCTAAGAGTTCTGGAGGAATCACTTCAGTATCTACAAATGCATAAGCCTTATAGGTAAGGCTTGGGAGGGAGTGACTTCCAGGACTTTGAACTCTGCTTGGAGACAATTGTGGCCAGATTGTGTTGTCCAAAGGGATTTTGAAGGGTTTGAGGCTGACCCTGACCCTGCTGACCCTCTGCCTGTTGTGGAAGGTATTGTGGCATTGGGCAAGCCCCTGGGGTTGGAGGCGAGTGGCGAGGATGTGGAAGAGTTGGTGGACGACCACAGGGAAGAGCTAACCACTGAAGATCTGCAAGAGCTTCATCTGGAAGAGCATCAGACCACAGATGAGGAACTTGCTTCACAGGAGGAGGAGGAGGAGGAAGAGGAAGAGGGAGTGAAGGAGGGGCCTTCTTCAGTGCTTAAGGACATGTGTGGAATAAGTTGCAGAGTTTCGTGGAGAAATACCACCCTGTGCAAGCTGAAGCAACCCGTCTCTGCAACATGTTCAGTGACAAAACAATGTCCTATTTTAGGGACATCTTAGAGGCGCCAGAAACAGAGCACTCTTGACAGTTATTTTGTGCGACAGGGGTCTAGTGACTCTCAAGCTGGTCCTAGTGGCATTAAAAGACAAAGAAGGGAAGTAACCCTAGAGAGGGACTTGTTACCTGAAGTCCTTATGGAGGGGGATTCCCCTTTCAAACAATGAGTGCTCCCTCCCCCTCTCCTCTTCCCTATCTTCAAGATGCCAGCAAGTCTCTTCAATAAAGGTAGTAAGTAAATGTTACGTATTTTAAATGTTTAATTATAAATTTATTACTTTATATATATTTATATGTGCTGTGTGTATGTAAAACTATAGTTAATCTTTAAAAAATGTATTTTTTGTGAATATTTTTTGGTGTCTGGACCGGATAAATTGTATTTACATTATTTCTTATGGGAAATATTACTTTGACTTTCAGCCGCTTCGACTTTAGGCCTAGCTCTTGGAACGGATTACTGCCGAAACTCGGGGTTCCACTGTATATATATGCAACTTGTTTTTAACATTGAGATGAGTTCAAGGTATATTGTATATTTCATATACCAAGTATAGTTTCTTCAATGGTATCATTTCCATGGGTTAAAACAAATTCTTGCCACCCTCCTGGTAACATTTTTTTTTTTTTTTCAACATTTGTAGGGAAGTCGTGACAACATGAGTTTAGTGTTGATAACTTTCCCTGGGTCACCCAAGATATCACAAGAGGCTATAAAGAGAGAGAAAGAATTAGAAGATTTCATTGAGAAGAAAGTTACTGGTAAGTATAAGTGCTTATATTTTTAGTACAATTAAATTTATAGGAAAATTGCATTTATTCTTTAACAGTTCCATAGGTAAATCATTGGGAATAGACTAAGAATGATATACAGTGTGTGTATTCATTTTACCATTTATCATTAACCAGCATTACAGGAGGTGCAGGCTTTTATAAGCATTTTAAGCCTTGTGTTACTTTGTACAATCCTGTATGCACCACCCTTTTTAGTCGCACTGTTGTCTTAGCTTTCCACCTTACACTATATTTCCAGTCATCCTCTACCCTTCTTTGACTTTACCACATTTTTTAGTCTTAATTATCTTTTCTAAAGATGTTTAAATAAAATTAATACTCCGATATTTTTTCTGACATTTGTCTTTATATATGGTTCTCATATTATCGTTGCTCATTTTATAACCTTTATAATCTCTTGTGAGATTCTAAAGAAAAGTTACAAAGGTTAGTGGATGAGTTTGGGAGGGTGTGTAAAGGTAGAAAGTTGAAAGTGAACATGGATAAGAGTAAGGTGATGAGGGTATCAAATTATTTAGATAAAGAAAAATTGGATATCACATTGGTGGGAGAGAGTATGGAAGAAGTGAATGTTTTCAAATATTTGGGAGTTGACTTGTTAGCAGATGGGTTTATGAAGGATGAGGTTAACCATAGAGTTGATGAAGAAAAAAACGGTGAGTGGTGTGTTGAGGTATCTGTGGAGACAAAGAACGTTATCCATGGAGGCAAAGAAGAGAACGTATGAGAGTATAGTGGTATCAACACTCTTATATGGGTGTGAAGCATGGGTTGTAAATGCTGCAGCAAATAGGAGGCTGGAGGCAGTGGAGATGTCATGTCTAAGGGCAATGTGTTGTGTAAATATTATGCAGAGAATTCTTAGTGTGGAAATTAGGAGGTGGTGTGGAGTTGCTAAAAGTCTTAGTCAGAGGGCTGAAGAGGGGTTGTTGAGGTTGGTTGGTCATTTAGAGAGAGTGGAACAAAGTAGAATGACTTGGAGAGCGTATAAATTTGTAGGTGAAGGAAGGCGGGGTAGAAGTCGTCCTCGAAAAGGTTGGAGGGAGGGTTACAGTAAAGGAGTTTTTGTGGGCGAGGAGTTTGGACTTCCAGCAAACGTGCGTGAGTGTATTAGATAGGAGTGAATGGAGACTGATGGTTTTTGGGACCTGACGAGATATTGGAGTGTGAGCAGGGTAATATTTTGTGAAGGGATTCAGGGAAACTGTTATTTGAACTTGAGTCCTGGAAATGGGAAGTATAATGACTGCACTTTAAAGGAGGGATTTCGGATATTGGCAATTTGGAGGGACATCCATACTGTCGTATCTGAGCACCTCTGCAAAGACAGTGATTATGATGAAAGTTTTTTCTTACTTTTTGGGTTTTTCTTTCTTTTTGGGTCACCCTGCCTAGGTGGGAAATGGACGACGCGTTGAAAAAAAAATTATAATCTTGTTATTTTTATTGCCTCTACTTTGAATATCCATTCCCTGTACATTACTTATGTCCTTATTACAGCCTCTCCTCACTTAGCTACATACTCGTTTACCAACGACTCGAGCTTACAGCGGGCTCTCTGACCAGTATTCATAGCTAAATAAGGTAATCTTGATATGGCCGAAGAATCGACAAGATGGAGAAGGAAGAAGGATGGGGAAGGATGGAAATTCTGGAAAAGGATGGGATGGTGGAGGCGAGGAGGAGATAAAAGATCAGTGGCCCAACCACTGTGGAGCAGGTGGTACAGACGTACTGCAAGCGATGACTCAGCGTGGTGGTGGACGGTATTGCTGGCTTACTGGAGCGAGGAGGGCGGCAGAGCAGGCAGGAAAGGTAGAGAAGGCAGGCACATTGCACAGTGATGCGTTGATTATTGGGTCTTGAAGGCGAGAGAAGTAGTGATATCTAATGTCAGAGGAGTAGGAGAGCCATTCACAAGAGACTTGAATTTCTTTCTAGTGACGTAGACAATTTCAAAAGGGAGGTCGGTTTCTTGTAGAATATCATGTAGTATGACTGAGAAGGTGTAGGTGGTGCCCTGATCAAGGGTGTACTTGACAGTTCCATCCTGAAGATGCTGGTGAAGTTCCTTGGCATATATATACTCTGGGTATTGGTTGGTGGAGACAAAGCAAACACCACGGAAGCAATTCACCTTCTCATCGTCGGAATCATTTGCAGTTGATGTGTTAGGAGCAGCAGTGGATGTGTTGCAAGTTTGGGCCGAGGTAGAACGAGTTACAGGTCCTGGTAGTGGTGGAGTCTGGTGCTTGGCAGAGGTAGTCGGTGATTGGCTCGTGGTGGGGAGTGGCAGTCTCCACTGGCAGGGAGGCAGCTGATTGGTTCTTGTTAGAGGTGTGAGGCGGTGGTGAGCTCTCATTGGTTGTTGTTGGCATGACGTCAGTAGTAGCTGGTGTTGATGGTGGAACAGCCACTTGGGCGTAACTTCCCGGTGAAGTGACGATGACAGGAGGCTGATTAGTGTTGAGAATCACAGAAGATGGTGAAGAATCTGGGAATTTGAACTCTGGAATGTTGTTTAATTTGAAGAGTTCATTAATGGAGGTGTTGAATGTCCCAGGAACAGCAACGTTATGCATACGAGCATAAATCATACAGTAGTAGATGGTGGTGGGGTCACTGGCAGGTTCGATGTTGGTAGTAGTAGGTTGCGTAGAAGCTTGGAGAATTTTTGTTGTGGTAGTTTTGTAATAGCATCATAGGTGGGTGATTTTGAAGATGACTTTTTCTGTGCTGCTTCTTGGGTCTTCTTCATAATGTCTTTACGAGTGGGACTTTTAGCAGCAAGAGTGTGGTGATCGTTGCTTTTACAGTTGACAAGATGGTGTTGGTGGAGCAGCGGCGGTGCATGATCTAAAATCATGTCCTTCACTACTACATGTAGTGCAAAACTTCTTTTCCTTCACAGGACAGTCTCTGGTGTTGTGTGCATACGAGTAACAGATCCAACAGTGAGAAATGTAGTGGAATCTCTCAGCTTCGATGCAAGTAGGGCTGACGAAGTAATAATATACAGCAAGACCGTCGGCTAATGCAGTGGCGGCCATGTTGACGTCAGTGAATGTGATCTTGAGCATGGATGAAGCTGTAGGTATTTTCGTGATGCTCTCCACTGTGGCCCATAAGTTTTGATCTTCAATGGATGCCTTGAGTTCGTCGATAGGTTGAACTGTGAGAAGCTTATCAAGTTTCTTAAGGAAAACTGTCCTCCTTGCCCTGAAAGCTGGAGATGACATGACAGTAAATCCTCAGAGAGAGTGGTGGTGGCTGGTGTAGTGAGTAGCTTCTCTGCATCTTCATCATCGTTGCACACGACAATAAATGCTTCTTTCAGGGTCAATATGGTGGTGAACTTCACCTGGAGCACACTCCTAACAGCAACTGCTAGAGCAAGTTTTGATGAATCATTCACAGTGCCACTGTTGGGTTTGATCTTGACACGATTTGCGTAACTCATCGTGATGAAGGTATAAATTCCCCTCCCCAACGGGGATCGTAGGGAGACTGAAAACCGAAAGTCAGAGCTGCTGTGACCGCACTGGGCAGAGTCAACTAGCAGAATCCAGTGTGTATAAAAACTGTATATCGAGTTTGTCGGACTGTTTCTAAATAAGGTATATTAGAGCTGATTTCTTTTATTCTGTTTATTACAATATACAGACACTGCTGTATAAATATTTAAAAATACACCAGAAATGTTATAAATGGTGCAGAGGTGACATTAAAACAATATCAAAGATGGTTGACATAAACCCAGTACCATTATAGTATGCACCTCACTTAGCAACGAATTCATTTACCGACGTGGTCTTAGGAACGTAACTACATTAAGTGAGGAGAGGCTGTAATATGGTACTATGTACCTTGTCCAAAAATAGGATGAACTATGTTATCCTGCAGGTTTTGACAAAATAGATTTTCAAATAGTGTGCAGGTTGCTTCCCTGAAAATTAGCACAAACTATAAAAGCATAAACTAGATAACATGGGAAATAGGGTTCAAAATGTCTTGGGTAATATCCCTCCCTTCTTTACCCCCAGACTTACTCCCCTCCCCCCTTACCCTAAAAAAAAATACAGAAATGTACAACTTCCTGGACCTACCTTCTGGTACCCAGCACACTAATCCTTGTTTATGCAATTAGTTTCCTGGTGATTACTTGGACCCTTAGCATGTGAGAGCTTCAGATGCTTTTTTTTTTTTTTTTGGGTGGGGGGGAAAAGAGAACAATTTACCTGCCCAACTTTAGCTGCACAGAGCAAGAAGTTTTTCATTTGTTGTTCAACTTCTAGACCACATGAGTATGTTTGCCAGTAAATTGTGTACTTCATTTTATACGAGCATCATCAGTAGTGACACCACCAGCATTTGCTCTGAATAAAAATGTTTTAGTGATAGTGTTTAGCTTAGTAGTGTATATATGTCACTGTTATTAATATTTTCCCTGTTTCAGAGTTGTGTGAGCAGGAGAGACAAATCACCATACCACAGATAATGCAAGTGCTCGCTGATGAAGCTATCCCCAACCTTCCCCCTGGAGGAGGTCTAACTTCAAAGTTTGTATTCCCTTACTGCCACTTTAAAAACTTCATTACTATATATAAGGGGTGTGCTGGAATATATCGATATACCTTTGATATACCTTTGAAGAGTTTCGAGAGTATCTACTCTCTGAGCCCGGCCATGGGCCAGGCTCGTCTGGTGTTTGTGGACATCGGCTAATTTTAATAGTACTACAAGCATTTGCATGAGAGCCAGTATCAGTATCACTGGGCATCTAATAATTTTGGTGGCATTGGTATTGATGGGTATCAACAGTTTTTTAGGGTATTAGTATCGGCCTAAAATTGAGTGTGTACTGTATTGATATCAAAAGTTTTGGTATCATCCCATCACTAATTTATATAGCTTAATGACAATTACAAATACGTACGTTATATGAACTTGCTTTTCCTCCCCATTTCCCTACTTCCTCTCTCTTCCCCATTTATTCCTCCCTCGTTTTCTGTTCATCTCTCATCTTCTTTCTCACCACTTTTCATTTTCCCTTTCTTCCCACTCATCACACTATTCTTCCATCTCTTCTTTCTATCTTTTATTGTAATCTGCACATCTTCCCCCATCCTCTAGGAGAAGTTGGCAGGTAAGAGTGAGATTGCTTTATCTGGTCACTAATTCTTGATGCAATTTGAGCTTGCCTTGTCTGACCCCATAACCTTTCTCACATCCAGAGATTTACAGATTATTACCCACTTTTATCTTTCAAATTTCAGTACCAACTGAATTTGTTGAACATTTTCTGTGTAAATGCTACTGGCTTATCTTTAAAAATGTAATTAAATTTTGATCAATTACTTTTTTTTTTAAATCAATTTTACTGCTGCAAATTTCTTCAGTCATATTACTGAAAGCTTATCAAATCATAACATTAACTGTCCTAATTTTTCTTGTTTAGTAGCTTATTTGCATACAATATTATACAACCAAGTAAATACAGTATATACAAATATGCTCTTAAAAATTTCCTCTGTCTTCAGACGAAACTTCGTGGATCAGCTGGTCAGAAAGTTAAAACCTGATTGTATAAAATCGGTAAGTTTTTCTGATATTGATTTCTCATTGGTATAGATATATAGTAGAACCCTAAAATATAGTAATATATATTTATCAGCAGGATACATATTTATTGTTTACCAAGGCATCTGGATGTTATTAGTTGAGGCTAAAATTTGATAAGATGCTTGTTTTTGTTTGTAAGTTTTAGTGTGATGTTCATATCTGAAGTGCTTTAGTATACAATGATTGTTGTATTTGTTAATAGCAATAGTATTAATAGTAATGTGTCATTGTGCTTCTCAACAAAAGCTGTATAAATACATGTCAAATATTCAAAATAACAAAATTTAACATAACTTTAGGCCTAAGGCCCTAAAGTTAAATTACCTTCTATATGTTTTGACAAGACAGTTTTTTTGTGGGTTTTCAGATGAAGTTAGTGTGTATAATTACGTATTTGACAGTGCCCAATGCTTTGGTTCTTATTTGCCAATTATTACAATGGTTCTGTTCTGGATGCATTTATTTTGCCACGATCTGAGGTGTTTTAGTCAATATAACTTAAATTGTTACTTAGTCACTTCATTAATTTCTATTTCATCTTTTATGATGCAAACAAAGATTTTGTTATTCTCATCTTTGTCCATGGCAGTCATCTTATTTCCCTTTGAAATTCCATTCCATTTTTCTGTCTTCTCTTTATTTTTCAAATTCCTGTAGTTTGATTAGCTTTCTGACATGAGGTCCAGGTTTCCTTGTAGATTTATTCCAAATGCCTTTATCTTCCTCATAGCTTTGTTAAAAAGTAGTCAGGGTTTTGTGTCTTATTTAAAACTGTAATTGAGATTGTTGTGATTTTAATCATTAAACTGTGCTGCACTTGACATGAAACATTAATTCACCAAATGTGAATAATGTATAGAAACTGTCCTTTCCTGGAAGGGAGGGCTGCCAGTACTTCATGACTAAAGTAAATTACATTATTGCCCCTTTCATGTATATACCCCATATTATAACAAGGACAATTCAGAAGTCTGGATTTGTAGTGAAAAATAAGAGTGGTGAAGCTTGGGAGGTAGGATTAGTAGTGCTTCTGATTTCCCTGACTGACAGTCTAGCATCTAATGCAACCCTGGTTTTAGCTCTAGCTAAAATAAAGGTACCCTGCAGATTTTGCTATCTAACACACCACCATACATCTAAATTGTACAATAATTATGCTGTATACATGAAGGGCTGATAAATTTTGTGGATTAAGGGAGAGATTGTTGGCCATGCCACACTATAGTAGGCATTAACCTCATCAACTTTCTCCTTCCTTAATTTATTTATATAATATTTAATATATATAATATATATTATAATATATATAATATAAATATATATATATAATATAAATATATATATATATAATATAAATATATATATATATTATTATATATTACTTGGTTGTATAGTATCAATCTACTAACTGTATAGAAAATTTGCACTATTCATGAGCTGCAAGAGACAAAAAAAGTGATTGAAAGCACAAAAGAATGCAGTAGCTGTAATAGTAGTAAAGGGAATGTTGTATAATATTGTTTAAAAAAAGTAAAGTAAATTATATAGGGAAATAACATTATGAGCTGAATGCAAAGGAATATGATGAAACATGCATAAGAAGACACAAGAAATATAAGGGAAGCCTGCTAAAATGATAGCATTGTGGAACAACGATTGTAGTAAACCTAACAACACAGTTGTAGTGGTTGTTAATGAATATAATAGTAATATGAACCAAACAGATATTGGGGAATATGAGGAGGCAAGGAAAAATGGATTAGCACTTGACACTGTGATGGAATAAAAAGCTGGAAAATATGAATTAGAGGTAAAATAATCTCGAGTACAGTGGACCCCCGGTTTTCGTATTTAATCCGTTCCAGAAGGTTGCTTGAAATCCGAAATGGATGAAAACCGAAGTAATATTTCCCATAAGAAATAATGTAAATCCAATTAATCCGTTCCAGACACCCAAAAATATTCACAAAAAAATTCATTTTTTGATGAATAACTATAGTTTTAAATACAGAAAACAATGATAAATATAAATAAATATAAACATTACATACCCTTATTGAAGACTTGTTGGCGTATTGAAGGCAAGGAGGGGAGAGGGAGGAGAGTTTATTGTTTGGAAGGGGAATCCCCCTCCATAAGGACTTCAGGTATCAAAGCCCTCTCTGGGGTTACTTTCCTTCTTTGTCTTTTACTGGCACTGGACCCCTGTCGCACTAAAAATCTGTCCAGAGAGCTGTTTCTGGCCTTTCTTTAAAGATTTGGCAAAAATGGGACAAGACTGTCATTGAACATGTTGCAGACATGGCTTGCAACAGTTTTGTTAGGGTGATAATTCTCCGCAAAACTTTGCAACTCTCTCCACTTTGCACACATGTCCTTAATCACTGAAGAAGGCACATTCTTTTCCCTCTTTTCCACCTCCTCTGAAGCAATATCCTCAGCTGCGGTCTGTTGCTGTTAAAGTTGAAGGTGTTGCAGCTCTTCAGTGGTTCTCTTCCCTGTGGTCCTCCTCCCTGTGGTCCTCCTCCAGCCCTTCCACATCCTTGCCACTCATATCCAACCCCATGGATTTCCCCAAAGACACAATACATTCCACAATAGGCGTAGGGTCCTCAGGGTCAGCTTCAAACCCTTCAAAATCCTTCTCATTGACACATTCTGGCCACAATTTTCTCCAAGCAGTCACTCCCTAACATATTTACTCCTTTCGCGACATCAGCTTCCTTGCACACACACAACCCGCACATTGAAAAGAGGAGCTTACGACGACGTTTTGGTCCGACTTGGACCATTTACTTTCTTCGCCAGGATGGAACAGATTGTTGATGTTGACTTGCCATACATCCTGGCGAGCTCGGCCACACATACGCCACTTTCATATTTTGCTACAAGTTCTTTCTTGAGTTCTATCATGTTTCTCATCTTTACCAAAGGGCTGGCACTCTGAGCTTTCTTTGGCCCAATGGTGGCTTATTTCACAATCACAATCAATAAACAAACACAAAACACAATGGATGAATGCGTAGAGTATTGCTAACTCAACAAAAGACAGAGACAGACTGAGTGTGGTACGCGCAAGAAGCGGCATCCCAGGCAAATGGACGCATCTCATACACTTGATTTCTGAGCGGATGCTCGAAATCCATGATGAAATTTCGCCGAAAAAAGTGCTCGAAATCCAAATTGCTCGATTTCCGCACCCCTCGAAAACCAGGGGTCCACTGTATTGTGAGTATTATAAGGGATTGCTCTTCCCTAACAGTAATTCACATTCAGTGGTACCTTGGTATACGTCCTCTTTGAAATAAGTCCAACTTGGTATACGTCCAAACGTATTGGTATACGACCTTTGTTTGGAATACGACTCGCTTGCTAGAACTTGTATGGGTCAAAATGAGTCATGACACCGTGCACTATGTGCTGCTGGAGTTTGACTTCATCACTGTAAAGTTTTTTCCCCCTAACAACTCCTCTCATTCAGCCCATGGATCAGTAGGTCTTCAGTAATTTCAAGAAACTCTATACTAAAGCACTATTTTAGAGGTGCTTTGAAGTGACCTCTGACAGAGTTAACCCTGAGAGAGTTTTGGAAAGATCACTTTACTATCAACCATTGCATAACTCTCATTGAGAAAGCCTGGCAGGAAATTTTATACAGAACAATGAACTCTGCTTGGAGGAATCTGTGGCCAGAAGCAGTGGCTGAAAGGGACTTTGAGGGCTTTGAGGCTGTGTCTATAGTGGAGGATATTGTCTCTGGGCAGGTCCATGGGTCTGGATGTTAGTGATGGTGATGTGGAGGAGTTAGTGGAGGGGCACAGGGAAGAGCTGACCACTGAGGAGCTGCAGGAACTTGAGAAGTAGGAGCGCCAGACTAAGATGGATGCACTCTCTTCAGGCTCAGAAGAGGAGATAGAGGAAGCCCCTACTTCATTAATCAAGGAAATCTTTGCCAAATGGATGGACGTCAAAACTTTGCAGAGAAGTACCATCCCAACAAAGCCCAAACAAGCCATAATAGCATTGTCTGGAATGACCAAACAATGTCACATTTCCGAAACATCCTGAGGAGAAGGCAGAAGCAAAGATCTTAGGACAGACTTTTAGAAAAAGTAAAACCTGGTGAGCTTCAACCAGGTCCAAATAGAAAAAAAAGAGACAGAAAAGAGAAGGGGACTCTCCTTCCAAACAATAACATTTCCTCCTCCTCCTACCATCTCAGCACTATCCTAGTAGGCACTCGACTCTCTTCAGCGAAGTAAAGTGAGGTTAAATTTGCATTTATTTCATCTAATTCTTTTGTATTTATGTATGTATTTTAGTATTAAGCAGTGTTTAAATTACATATTTTAGTATTAAACAGTGTTTAAATTATTTTATGCAACCCCCATCAATGTATAATATGCCAATAACAATGGGATTTTTTTTCATGAGAACGGAATAATCGTTTTCCTTATATACAGTATTTCTTATGGGAAAATTTGTTTGGTATACGTCCTGTTTGGTATAAGTCCAAGGTCCTGAAATGGATTAAGGACGTATTCCAAGTTACCACTGTACGTATATATATTTTGTAATAGTACATGCATACTATTAATGTTAACAGTATTTTTTACTTTCAGAGGTTTGTTATTTTGGAAAACAGCAAATTATTTATTTATTATACAGTTACAGTACATATAATTACTTTGTTGTAAATGTAAAATCATAATGCATATACGTATTTAGGTTTATATTGTAATGTATATTCTTTTCCTGTCACAGCAGGTTGGATATATATTAAGATGCCTTGTCTTGCATACATTCCCTCACCCTGCCCTTCCACATTTCCTTACTTTTTCTAAGTGAATTGTTTTGCTTTATTCATTGTATGTTGACAGCAATATAGCCAGATAGTTCACTCCACATTAAATTTAATTTGATCAATATGAAGCTGTACTGCTGAACACATAATGAATTTCCAAGTATTTTTAAAATGAGAATGCATTACTATCATTCAGGATAATCTCAAGAGTGCTGGGAGATTGCATTTAAGGTTTGGTTGAAGTAATCCAGAAATTGTCATTTAATAAAAAATACGCAAAAATTTTCATTACTGTACGCGTGTTAGACTTCTGCAACAGAACAAATTAATATTAAGATTTAAATACTGCAAATATAGTAAAAATATTTATTCTGCAGTACTTCATTGCTTTTGTCTAATTTAGGTACATGTGCTACAGTAGCATATCAACTTAATTTGCATATATAATTCAGATACTTTTACAAATATCTTTCTAAAGCTTTTACTAACTAATAAAGTACAGGATGCACATAAATGTATGTCAGTAGATACTGAAATAAGAGAAAGCTTGCAGAGTATTTCCATTTTATCTTTGTTAAAAGTACCAAAAGAAATTTAGTGTGGCATATGGATATTCATTCTTACATGTGCCTACAGGTATTTCATTGGTACTAAAATAGCCTTTAAACTCAAATAATTCATGTAATAACTCAAATAATTCATATGACATTGTGTACACAGCTATTATACACTAAAATCGTAATTGTTCCTTGTTTAGTGTACTGTGACTTTATTCCATTATTCAGTAACAGTACTTTTCTTACTATAATACTTGTGTAAATAACAAAAAAGGCACAATACCGTGACTGGAACAATACACACACAACCCGCACATATAAAAAGAGAGGAGCTTACGACGACGTTTCGGTCCGACTTGGACCATTTACAAAGTCACACTAACACAAAGAACAAGAGGAAGGGGTATATATAGGCAGGCAGACAGGGGAGGGCACAAGAGAGTGGGGTAATAATGGAGGTAGTAGTAGAAGTGGTAGTAGTAGAAGTAGTAGTGGAGTCAGTCATAGTCTAGGAAAGGAGCACTGCAATGAAGCTGGCGGCCCGCGTGGGTAGGACAAGAGCAGAGATGAAAAGGCGATATATACTGCCTATATATACCTCTTCCCCTTGTTCTGTGTGTTAGTGTGACTTTGTAAATGGTCCAAGTCGGACCGAAACGTCGTCGTAAGCTCCTCTCTTTTTATATGTGCGGGTTGTGTGTGTAATACTTGTGTAATTTATAATCCTGAGATCATGAAAATTAAAACAATGCTTTCATATTATACAGTATATCAGAGATCTTTGCAAAATTTGTGTTTAACTACTTGACTATTGTACAACAGTATTTGCTCTTTTCAGATTAGACTGGATTTAATTTTTTTATTAAGCATAGTCAGCTTCAATGAACTGCACATAGGCAGCTTAGTTTTGAATTAATTTCTTATATCAGACTTGGCTACTCTTATGTGTTTTGCATAAATATTTAAATTGTATTAAGTTGTCTTTCACTCTTTCCAAAATGCTCCTGCATGAAACACCCAAAACAAAATGCAGTTTTCACATTTTTTCACATCCTAGTTTAGATAATGTGCATGATAACAGTTACATATGAACAGTGCAAACATGACACAAGCAATAGGTTGCCACAACACAAATAGATCCAGGTGTGTGTTCAGGGATAGCATGACACTGTCCTATTAAGATTTTTATTTGTCTTGTAGAGATGTGGTAGATTCATTGTCATCATAGGATTTAGCTTCTGAGGTAAGTTTTTATAATTTTATAAAGCACATGACCCTTATAATTGAGGGTATTTGTGAATGTATTCAGTAACCTTGAGACTTGCCATGCATAGCCCTGGATATGACATCCCTGGATCATTGACATCCCTTCTCATCTAGCGGTGAATTGTTGTGGGTAATGTTTACCTCAGTAGGAAAAATTGCCTCATTCAGGATAGCATGGATGATGTGGGGGATGATGGCCTGGGTGGTAATTTGGTGTTCCTCCCGAGTACATCCATGCAAGACAAGCTAGCCTCCATTTTGGAAAACTCCTTCATGGGCAGTGATGACGCATAAGATGGTGGTGAGGAAGGGTTACTCTGGGTTAGGTTGAGGGTACAAGGTAAGATAAAAGTAGTCCTCAAGTAATTTTTGTGAATGGCCTGAGTAATTTTGAGAAATGCAGTGCTGCTTTGTACAGAAATTTACAAAACTAAATTGTTAGTTATGCAATAAGAAAGGGCAATGCAATACTGTATGTTGAAACAAGTAGTGGAAAGAGGCTCAAGATATAACCTGCATTTGTACATAATACTAATAGCAAGATTGCTGCATTCAGATCACTTACCAAGCCTTGCACAAAGTTATTGAGGTCAGAGATAAACTCGTTGATCAGCTGTGCCACAACAATGTGTTGATGTAGAGTTTCTCTGTTGCACCTCTTTACCTCACAGGATTCAGGTCTTTGTCTGCTAAAAAGAACCCCCAGGAGGTTTCTGCTATTCAAGTAACTTAGCACTGCCAATCAGGGACTTTGTGAGTAGCAAGTTTGAAAGGAATTAAAGTTGACAAGTTTTTGTTGCATAATCTCTAACTTAGAAATGTTCCACAAACTTGTTTTTCACATTCCTAAATTGGCTGCCGTAAAGCAAATTACTTTGTAAGTGGAACATTAGGTTTATATGGAGAGCATTCTTTTCTCCTTAATTGTGGAGTATTTGTAATATTGTTTGCCATATGTAGTGTAATCAAGACTTAATGGTTGTACTTTATCAGCATTACCAAGCTTCATATTAATATAAATAATATAATTTTTAAAATGTGCATTTATTTTAATCTGAGAGAAGTGCTAACTTCGTAGGGGTCATATAGTGCCATGGGGATTGGGAGGCACTTGGGTTTGATCCAAGGAATGGGAAGATAAATCTGGTTCCTTGGTTCAACAGCCCCTCGCTGGGGAATAGATAAACAATAAATTTTGTTTGTCATAACACTTTGATAAATATTTTACTTGGATACTCAAATCAGAATGATCCAGCTTGGCAAGAGTTTAGGTTATTTGTCTGGCAATTGTACAGAAGTGAAATACAAACTTGCATGTTTTAGTCCTTAAACTCATTTGCTGTAAGATATTTGAGCATTTCATTTCTGTTCAACATCCTTATTTCAATAACTTTAACCCCTTCGGTGTCGGTCCCATTATATAACAGCTTTGAAGCCGAAGTTGGTCACATAGTACTATGCCATAAGCTCAATTCACTTGGATAATCTGCGAGCAGTAAATTTAGGCCTAGATGTGAGAGAATGGGTCTATGCGGTAAGTTTGCACCATATTAAAAAATCCTGTGACACGCAGTGCATAACAAGAAAAAAAATGTGACCGTGTTTTTGGTTTAAAACAGCGACTTTGCCGTGTATTTTCATGTGACTTTTATGGTTGTATTCTTGGTTTCATAGTTTAATTTGATAGAATGGTAAATATATTACAGAGATACCAATGATTTTGATTGGTTTCAGGACTGAAAGTAGCTTGAAATTGAGCTCCAAGTAGCAGAAATGTTTTATTTTTGCCCGTATTCCAGAGTACACAAATGACGTCACCCATCCAATACGCATCCAACTGGCTGGTCTAATATACATTTAGAAATGCACTGATATTATTTATAAAATTGTTACAATAATGCAGTAGTTTGCATAACAGTAAATCTATTTTTAGTGTGACTAAAAGTTCAAAATGGAAAACAAATGTATTATAAGAGGCCAGGAGATGTGACTAGGGAACAAAGGAAATGGTTTTTAGTGCCAGGAATGTCTACATTGTTTATTTTTGACCCTACTTTTTAATTGGCAAGTTTTGAATTTTGTATAAAATTGGCCAAATTACCAGTTTATCACTATTGGGTAGTTGAAGTAGGTAAATGGGTGGTTTCTTGTACTCGGTCAATAAAAATGGAAGGAATACTAGCGAAATATGTATGAATTTGGTCTAATGAAACAGTGGAATTGGCCAAAAATAGGGCACAGAGTGGGTGATATCGCTGAGACCACTAACTTTGCAAGAATGTAATTCCGTAAATTTTCCATTAAATTTCGTACTTTTGGTTTCAATACTTTTGGAAAAAAGATTATCATTTCATGATTATTTTTTTTTATTATTCAACTCTGAGAGCAAGTTTTAGATCAAGGTCTTGACCCTGAAAGGGTTAATATTGTTTTAACCCTTTGAGGGTTTTTGACGTACTAGTACGGCTTACATGCCAGGGCGTTTGACGTACTAGTACGCCTAAATTCTAGCGCCCTCAAATCAAGCAGAAACAGGCTGGTAGGCCTAGATGTGAGAGAATGGGTCTGTGCAGTCAGTGTGCGCAGTATAAAAAAAATCCTTCACCACACAGTTCATAATGAGGAAAAAAAAACTCCGACCGTATTTTTAGTTTAAAACAGCGACTTTGCAGTCTATTTTCGTATGGTATTTATGATTATATTCTCGTTTTCTTGGTCTCATTTGATAGAATGGAAGATATATTAGAGAAATCGAGATAATTTTGATTGGTTTCTCAATGACAAGTACCTAGAAATTGAGCGCAAAGTAGCGAAAATGTTCGATTTTTGGCGATGTTCAAGAGTAAACAAATCACGCCACACGTACAATACACATCAACTGGCTACTCTAATATTCTTGCACAAGTGTGCTGATGTCATTTATACAGTTTTTACAATGATGCAGTAGTATACATAATAATAAATCTTCAATTTATTGTGAGAATAAAAATTCAAAATGGAAAGCAAAAGTAATGTAAGAGGCGCCTGGAGACGTGACTAATGGACAGATAAAATGTTACTCGAGTGCCAGGAATGTCTGTCTCGTTTATTCTGGACCCTATTTTGAAATTGGCATCTTTTGAAATTTGTGTGAAATTGAACAAATTGCCAATTTCTGACCACCTTATTGGGTAGTTGAAATCGGTAAATTGGCGGTTTCTTGTACTCTATCGATAGAAGAAATGGAGTTCTAGCGAAATAGCTATAATTGTAGTAGACTGAAATATTGGAATTTGCCGAAAATAGGGCTCAAAGTCGGCGAAATCGCCGATGCGTAAATAGCATCGATACCGCTAACTTCGCGAGAGCATAATTCCGTTAGTTTTCGATCAAATTTCATAATTTTGGTGGTGTTATGATCGGAAAAAGATTCTCTATAATTTCATAAGAATTTTTTTTTTTTTTTTTTCCGAAAATGTTTCGACCCTGAGAGAGTGTTAAGAATCGGGGTCTCGACCCTGAAAGGGTTAATTACGACCTGTTGGAATGTGAGCAAGGTAATATTTTGTGAAGGGATTCAGGGAAACCGGTTAGTTGGACTTTAGTCCTGGAAATGGGAAGTACAATGCCTGCACTTCAAAGGAGGGGTTTGGGATATTGGCAGTTTGGAGGGACATCTAAACTGTCGTATCTGAATGCCTCTGCAAAGACAGTGATTATATATGAGTGATGGTGAAAGTGTTGAATGATCAGTTTTTTTTCTTTTTGGGTCACCCTGCCTCGGTGGGAAACGGCCGATGTGTTAAAAAAAATTTATTAATAATATCTTGTAGGTAGTAGGTTGGTAGACAGCAACCACCCAGGGAGGTACTACCGTCCTGCCAGGTGACTGTGAAACAGAAACCTGAAACTGTTTTACATGATGGTAGGATTGCTGGTGTCTTTTTCTGTCTCATAAACACGCTGG
>WNWK01000737.1:237165-295700 GCA_009830355.1 Cherax destructor | reverse complement strand
CAGAAAGACAGACACACACACAGGCAGGCAGACAGAAAGACAGACACACACACAGGCAGACAGAAAGACAGACAGACACACAGGCAGACAGAAAGACAGACACACAGGCAGACAGAAAGACAGACAGACACACAGGCAGACAGAAAGACAGACACACACACAGGCAGACAGAAAGACAGACACACACACAGGCAGACAGAAAGACAGACACACACACAGGCAGACAGAAAGACAGACACACACACAGGCAGACATGAAAGACACATACACAGACAGATACAGACGGACAGGTTTGCATAACAAATAAAGGGAAGCAATGTAAGCTGTCAAATGTCATCACGGTAATTACTGGACTGATAAGAAGAGATAAGACTATGGCTCACCCTTCTCTGAAATGTCACCAGTCATTAGTGGAGATCAGATGAGATAAGGCAGCAACACAAATCTTTTATGATTATTATTATTATTATGCACTTATTATTATTATTATGCACTTATTATTATTATTATGCACTATTATTATTATTACTATTATTATGCACTATTATTACTATTATTATTATCATTATTCACTATTATTATTATTATTATTTTTATGCACTATCATTATTATTATTTGAGTACATTTTCAGTACCTAATATTAGTGTCAGAACAAAGATTGGCTATGAAATCACAAGAACTACTATAAATAACAAAAAAGGCACAATACCGTGACTGGAACAATACACACACAACCCGCACATATAAAAGGAGAGGAGCTTACGACGACGTTTTGGTCCGACTTGGATCATTTACAAAGTCACACTAACACAAAGGACAGGTGGAAGGGGTATTATAGGCAGGCAGACAGGGGAGGGCACAAGAAAGTGGTGGAGGGGTAATGGAGGTAGTAGTGATAGTGGTAGTAGTAGTAATGGAGACAGTCAAGAACTACTATAAATTGTGATTATGAGAACATAAAAATTATATAAAATAATAAAAAAAAAATGAAAAAAAAAGGTACATATATCGACAACGATTCTGCAAGCGGCAGGACTCCTGTTGCTGTCAGGTGAGCATCCAGTGCCAACTTCTCCGCCTCATATCTCGGTAACTACTGACCCAAAAAAATGTGCTCTTTATTTCTATATAAAAAAATAATTTTTTTTTTTTTTCAAAAGATTCGGGGCACTGCGCGAGGTAACGTAAATATACGTCTGGACCGTTTAAGGGTAAAGGGAGTAAATTTGTTCGGTAATGGCACTTGAGCAGCCTTCTGGACCGAAACTCGGGGGTCCACTGTACAGTACATACATTACTTACCTTAAATTATTTTTGTCCTTAGCTTATAGTGAGTGGTGAATATATTTATGGTAGGAAATCTGAGTAAATGAATAATGGGCATAATTGAAAACCTCTGCATTAGTGAAATGCCGTAAAGTGAAGCATTGTAAAGTGGGGGCCTGCCTGTTGTATGTTTTTTCGGGTCACCGTATCTCAACGGGAGATGGCTGGTGTGTTAAAATGTTTCATAGAGCAGTGTCTGGAGATATTCTTTGACTTCATTCCTGAAGCATATTATGTATAAATACTTGTACTAGTCAATTAATGATCATCATAACTTTAGGCTTATTTCATATTACCATAACAGTATTTATTAATTTATAGAAAATAATTTACTTGCTTGGAGGTAAGATGTTTGGACTGGAAATTAAATATATTAGGTTTTTATTGTACATCTCATCATGGTGGTGAACATGTACGCTACCTTATAATCATATTTTTATCCTCCATATTGTTTGTCAGTATTTTTTTTGTTAAATACTATACAGTGGACCCCTGAGTTTCGTAAAAACTTCATTCCAGAAGCCTGCTCAAGTGCCATTAATGAACGAATTTACGTCCTTAAGAAATAATGTCACGTAGGTTAGTCTATTTCAGACCCCCAAAAATACACTTACAAAAGCACTTACAATATTATACTTACATAAAAGCATGATTTCCGGGGTTTACGAAACTCGGGGGTCCACTGTAGTAAAATAATAATTTATTCTTTTAAGGAATTTACTATATTCTGCTCTTCCTGTTTATTTTAATTTGGTCATTGTTTTAATGTCATCAAGTGATAGAGAGAGAGGAAGCAAACTACCTACCTACCTTGATGCATGGACATTTTTTGTTGTTTTGTAGAAAGAGTAATACAGTATTTAACTTTACCCCTCCTCCTCCTCCCATAAGGACACTGTAGCTTGTAAGTTTTTGAGTGTGTGTTCATATGTTTGTAGTTGGAGTATGGCATAGCTGACAGGTGAATAAAAAGACATGTAGCAAAAAAATATATATATATATATAGTGGTACTGATTACGATATTTTTCATTCCAGAATGTGTTCAGTGCCATTACCAAACGAATTTATCTCCTAAGAAATAATGTAAAATAGACTAGTCTGTTTAGACCCCAGTACACTTACAAAGATTTAAAAATAAACTTACATAAAGGGTGTAGTTTGGGACCATCGTAGTCGAGGTACCACTGTATATATATATACAGTGGTACCTCGAGTTACGATGGTCCCCAAAATCGCCGTTTTATGTAAGTTTATTTTTTTAAATGCTTTTGTAAGTATATTTTTGGGGGTGTAAAAGGACTAGTCTATTTTACATTATTCCTTATGGGGATAAATTCGTTTGGTAATGGCACCTGAACAGCATTCTCGAACGAAAAAATATCGTAACTCGAGGTACCACTGTATATATTACATTTCTCCTACATGAAGCTTTATAAAGCCTCATGTAAGTGAAATGCTATAAAGAAAAAAGTCTTGTTTTTGTATGTGTCCTTTTAACCAGTAAGTTTGTAAAATAAACCAAATTTTATCTCAGTAGTCTTATATCCCCTGTGTTCTCCCTGCATGGGTGTTTTGACTTGGTGTTGGTGCTCATGTATTAGTAGTGCTTTTTCACCTCACAAGAATATAGTTTCAGTATTGATCCAAAATTCCATTGCAACATTACTATCATACATTTATCAAACTTGTTCATTATTCCAATATAGATTTTGAAACATAATTTGTTCATCAGCAGTTGACATGAATATTGCATCTGTACATGTTCACTGTAAGTGTTTTATATAGCAGACTTCTCTGCACAGTACAGTATTCATCTTCATATTTTGTTCAGTATTATGAAATGCAACAAATTATAAATTGTATTTGTTTTCCTTTTATTATTTGAGTTAATATAATAATGATTATCCTCCTCCTCTTTTTCAGGATAATGATGCCTACAGTAATGACTGTTGCACCTAGGGTTGCATGAAGTGATACAACCCTCCAACCCAGCGATAAAAACACAAACCCTCAAAGTGTTGATGTGCTGATGATACAGTTTATGCAAAATGTGCAGAAGCATTCAACAAATAGGTCAAGCTTAAGGATTCTGCATCAGAGGTGTAACTTCAGTGAGTGAAGATCAAGATTATTTTTTTAATGGCTATACACTTTTATCTGTGTATTCTACAGTGATTACAAAAGAAAATCTGTGATTTTTATAAACTTTGATCAAGCAATAAATTTTGATTGACTTATTTATGTCTATGATGAAATAGATTTTAAGAAGTAATTGGACCTTTGATAAAGACTTAAAAGCCAGGTTTTGGTTAATATAGATTATGATCACAAGAGTAGTTCTTCCCAAGAAATTTATCATGCAGATGAAAAAAGTTCTAATGCAGTGCATAATTATCATAATTGGTAACTTTTTTTTTTTTTTTAAGTCCTAAATAATTAAGATATTGGTAAAATGTTGATCATTCCTGAGACTCCACCTATGGTTCATGAGTCCTTGATCTTGCCACAAATATTTTTGCAGTCAGATGTGCTAGTTTCATATGTGATAGTCCTAATGCTTTCCCCTTCCAGACAAGACTTTCATTCTAGGGTTGCAAAGTGTGGAGCATTGTGATAGCTTAGATTTGTATGAGGTTATCAAGTAATGTAAACCTTATTCAAAATGTTAATACATGCAAAATACCCTTGCCTAGCTTCACAACATAACTGCACATTGCGATTCCAAGATGATGTAGGACTATATTCAGGAGATGCACTCAAGTCAATTGTTATGTTGTTGATGCACTCACTCCTATGTGATGCTTTTACCACAGATAGTAGTTTCACATTTTCTTTTCCATATCTACATAGTAATACTTTATCACTAAAAATTATTTCAGATGTTCAGTGAGTGCCAGAAAAGTGCAAGAATGATGCCTGATATAGTATTAGTGTACAACAGGAATATATTAGGTGTCTTGATTGACTAGGGTGTTTATCGTGAGTACTGCCCAAACAGTCATGAAGGAGTGTGTGAAAGAATGTAATGATGTTAATACAGTTAATAATAATAATAATAAGTTTTATGCTTTTTTCTGCATACACTTATGTTTCACTCTTCTTTGAAGTGATGTTTGTAGATAAAGTGTAAGATTGGTTAATTTTATGTATTCATAGTCAATGTGACTCTGATATTTCAAATAGCATCTTAATTTCATGTGCCTGTTTTCACTGCCTTTAGTCATTCATTGTTTTGAAATACATACATAAATTATCTAACTGGGGTACTTCCTGTTAAGTTTTATATTTTGATTTTGATAGTTTTATTAGGTTAGTTGAATACTGTATCAACAAAAGTTACTTTGTGGAGCTTCATAAAGTTTTAAGGGGTGGGTGGAGAAATAGAACCTAGCATCAGAGAGTGAGCAAGAAGATCTACTTGAAAAGTTCCACTGCCAGTAATGCTTACTCAGGTCCTCCAGCACACCATCCATTGCCAAAAAAAAGTCATTCATGTTGAATACTTATATTTTGTTTACATTGCTTGAGTTTCCAGCCAGTAAAATAAGTGAAAATCACTTGCAGTATAATGAAATTAAACTTTATAATAGCTACTACATTAAAACTTGAGCACAATATAAATTGTGCAAGTGGGAATTATATAATAGAAAATCCCACCAAACTCTAAATATACCTATTTTTTATAGGGGTACATCATTAAATATATTGTAAATCTTTCTCTCCTTTAAGATTACAACAGTGGGATACTCTGCGAAGTAAAGCTTTAAAAGATAATTATTTTTTTTTTTTTTGGTCAAATATATTCCTGAAATTGATGAGGTAGTGTATTGATAACAAGCTGGGAAGCTTTACACTCTTTCACCCTCCAGTTATATACCTATTCACCTACTGGGAATACTGTATAGTGGTCAATAACATTAAGGTAAATCTCAGTAAAGGCCTTGAGTTTTTACACATTTTAATCCGAATGTCTGCTCTTGTTAATACAAACAAAAATTTCATTCATGAGATATTTTGCTGTCATGTGCCAAGAAAATTATTACAGTTTCCATGTCATGTTTGTAAAGCTAATAAATGATAAGTAAATGTGATTAGTGCTGTTTGATAAGAACATGAATATTCCTGTATATTTATTTGTACAGCAATTTTAAGATGAAAATTCCACTTGTATTTGAGACCCTTTGTATGTACACCAATCCCTTGTTTGTCATTGTGTTAACTTTTGAGTTTGTTCCACAGTTGTTTGAAGAATAATTTATGTCTTGGATATTAATTATTTTGATATTGTTTGGTAATAAAAATTTATTTTTTATTGTGGAGATCTTTAAAATGTTAGTCATGGCCATAGCAAAGGATTATTTTTGTGTGTGTATTGGTGAGGTTTTATTGCATTTTGATGTTGCTTTTGATGAAGTAACACAATGAATATAATTTGGAGTGTTAGTTGCAAAATCAGATTTTATTCCTGTAAACATTCTACCTCCATCATTTGGCTTATGTTTTCTGAAAGATTGACAAGCTGTTTATTGCATGAGTGATTATACTTCCTGTGCCCTTAATTATCAAGTATATTGTAGTTAATTTACCACTTTTCATTTTGTATGCATTATACACATGTACAATAGTATTGGTCAGACAATGACATTAATTCTCAGCCATCTACTTGTAGTATCTATATGCTGTGGTTCATTTTCAAATAAACAGCATGAACAATGTGTACCAAGCCTTGCAAGATTCATGTTTAATAAGACAAAGTAAATACACATTTTCATTAATATTCTAAGATTGATTGATTATTTTTTAAATAAATTTTGTCTTGTAAATTGAATAACATTGCATGACAGTTACACTAATATATTGAAGCTGTCTTTTATATGAAAGGTACAAAATAACTCCACAAAAAAACATGGAAATAAATCTTTTTATTGGTATATTAAAGTTTCTGTACTAGCAATGTATATTTCCTACAGATGCACAAAGAACTAACTAACATTATAGATTATTCACTTTTGCTTGTGTTAGCTACCAATGATTTCTGTTTTCCTTTGTACTGTACTACCTCAGGAAAATACAAGAATGTTAAGAGCAGAAAATGGGCATATGAAAGTGGCTACATACTTTCTTTTATTTATTTTCCCCTCTGCTATTATGAAAGATTATTGGTATAATTGAACTTGTATATGATGTTTTGTTGGAAAGGTTTTTCAGTAGAAATAGGTTTCAAACTAAACTGTCAATTCAAACTTGGTATGATTTTGTTTATAGGAAGATGCTGAAGAGACATGAACAAAGACTTTGAACTAATATGTACAAAAAATCTGCCAAACCAGAAATTTGCTAGCTTCAGACAATCTAGAAATAAGTATAAAAGTCTGTCTTGAGAGAGAAAGAAAGAAACTTCGACAAAGAAGTGATAGACAAGTGCTAAATAACAGCATCTGGTAATGGTGGATGTTAGACAAAATATAAAGACTGAAGTATGGTGAGAAAAATAACTATTGGATCAAGAAATGTGAGTCTTAAATGAAAAGATTTAACCCCCATCTTTCATCAGCTAGTTTAAATGGATGCCAATAACACAACCAAAGAACCAAAGTAGTACAAAAGTTTATTAGTGACAAGGAAATAAGGCTAGAGAAAGTAATATTGTAAGCTTGTAAAAATGTACTAAGGAACTAAGATATCTTCTCATTAATTTTATCATTTCATTACAATAAGGTAAACTTCAGGACAAATGGATTTGAACTAGAAACCTGCCCACACTTGGTGGAAAAATTGACAGGTGTATATGCGTGTTAGATAGGAGTGAATGGAGACGAATGGTCTTTGGGACTTGACAAGCTGTTGGAGTGTGAGCAGGGTAATATTTTGTGAAGGGATTCAGGGAAACCAGTTAATTGATTTAGTTGGACTTGAGTCCTGGAAATGGGCAGTACAATATCTGCACTTTAAAGGGGGTCTGGGATAGTGATAGTTGGGAGGGATTTCAGCTGTCGTATCTGAGCGCCTCTGCAAAGACAGTGATTATGTACGAGTGAGATGAAAGTGTTGAATGATGATGAAAGTATTTTTTTGGGGGAGGGATTTTTTCTTTTTGGGTCACCCTGCCTCGGTGGGAGATGGCTGACTTGTTGGGAAAAAAAAAAATGCAACTATTGTGGGTTTAGCACTTATTTTGATTAATTTATTTTTAAAACAGTTTTTATAATATTTCCCATTGAAAATACATAAGAGAAATTAAAGATAAACTATTAAAATTATTGAGATTGTGTTAGAAAGGAAAATGCAAACGGTGAACAATATGAGGAAAATGGGGAATGTTCCACAAGCATGTTGCTAAATTATATAAATGGCTTACAAGAAGCAATACAAAAAATTATGAATGCTCCTGATTCTAAAGTCTTATGCAAAATAAGTCTGCTGTGCTGTATGACCCCTGTGGTTTAGCGCTTCTTTTTTATTATAATAATATGCAAAATAAGTATTGCTACATAGCAAAAGTTTTTGCATATTTATGCAAGAAGACTTGTAGGCTGAGCAAACAATGGCAGGTTGGAATTTTATATAATTGAAATGGGAGAACCCCTTTAAAGGAGTTAGGTGTCTTGATGCTAGTAATGGGCTCTTGATCCAAGGAGCTGGAGTTAGCTTCCCCTTGGATCAAACCAGATTCCTCCCAGGCACTGTATAATCCCTGTGGGTTTAGTACTTCCCCTTGATTAAAATTAAATAATATTGATTGTTATAAAATACTGAAAGTGTTGAACAGTGGAAGGTTCTGTAGCAGTAATTATAAACAAATATTTTCTCAGACCCCCAAATATACACTTACAAAAGCACTTATATAATTGTTTGAGTTGGGAGCTGTTTGAAACTCTGGGTACCACTGTACCATGTTACCCGACTGTTAACCGGTTTCTGAATTTGGTCTAACTTACGTGAGCAGCTTAAGTACGCTATTTTTAATTAAAGTTTTCCAGATTTTTTTTTTTTTTTTTCTCAGCAAGTCAGCCATCTGTCACCCTGCCTTGGAGACGGCCAACTTGTTGAAAAAAAAAAAAATATCTCTGGAAAACTTAATTAAAAATAGCGTACTTAAGCTGCTCACGTAAGTTAGACCAAATTCAGAAACCGGTTAACAGTCTGGTAACATGGTACAGTGGTACCCAGAGTTTCAAACAGCTCCCAACTCAAACAATTATATAAGTGCTTTTGTAAGTGTATTTTTGGGGGTCTGAAATGGACAAATCTAATTTACATTATTCCTTATGGGAACAAATTTGTTTGGTAACGGCACTTGAACAGTCTTCTGGAATGAATTATGACCGAAACTCGGGGTTCCACTGTAGCTACATTCCAGAAAACAGTGTGTAAACTGAATTGAACACGTTGGGAAAATGGGGTTACGTTCATTACTTAAAAAAAAAAATTATAGCACTTGAAATTGTAAAAAACAATGAAAACATGATTGTATGTGGATGCAGTTATGTGTTAAATTTAATAAAATAATTATGGCTTCCAAGAATGCATAAACATTACTTCTTGCCTTAAATTTTGGCTGCTGGTGCATGTTGATGATTTTGATAGAGGAGTGGAGAGGGATGATGTGGATCGTTAGCTGAGGTGGATGGTTGAGGCTCTTATGCTGATATCAGTGGTTATACTGCAGTACTGAGAAATTCTGTAATGTGTGTCTGGTCTCTCTTCACCCTGCAGTACTTCAAACAGCAGACCATAAGGCATCATCAGTTGCTCAAGACCCCCATTTCAGAGCAGTGCTGCTAGATTTGTTAGGATCCTCTTCAGTGAAAATCTGCTAGTTTAGCAGCAACATGGAACTGCTCATGTAACTGGTTCAATGTTAACTGTTTTACTTCAGATTCTTTTTCCTCATCTTCCTCTTGTTATCTGCTTCCCTTGGATCTAGGCATTTACCTTTGCCAACATTTCCTCTGGGCTTCTTTCTTCATCATCATCTGCCCTTTCTTTACCTTCCCTTCTTGCAGATGGACCCTCCTTTAATCCTGACTCTCTCGTTGACTTTTTGACAGAAACTGACTTACTACACAAACTCTGAAGATTATACCTCTAGCACCTCCCTCAGTCCCTTCTACCTTGATCTCTTGCTACCCTCTATCCCTGCACTATCCACCATCCTACTGCACTCCATACCCTACTAATCATCCATCTCCCTCTTACAACCCATTCTCCCTGCATCCTGCAATACCCTGCAGCGCTGTATAACCCCTGTGGTTTAGCGCTTCTATTTGATTATAATAATAATAATAATAATAATTCATCATCATCTAACAGTTCATTCACATTCTCTTCCTGCATATCTTCAAAGCCTTCTCCTGGCAATCTCCTTGTCAGCTAAACAGTTTCCTGCACCTGGCTCTAAACTGAGGGATAACCTATGAAAGTATTCAGCACACTAATCCATAACTTTCCCCAGCCTACACTTAATGTTGATTAGGGCACTTCATTCCATGCACTTCTGAAGTAGCTGATGGCATCTGCAATGTTAAATTTATGCCAAAGAGTCTGGCACTCCAAGTTAAGAGTAAGCATCCATTGCTAAAAAGTTTCTGCATCACTTTCCGTGTGTAGTTACACTTAAATGACCTAATACCACGATCCAGTAGTTGTATTAAGGATGTCGTATTAGGTGGTAAAAACAACTTTTACAACTGGATGCACATCCAACAAAGCTACTGGATGAGTACAGAAATTATCAAGAGTGAAGAGAACTTTAAATGCAGGGTTCTTGTTAATATAATATAATAATAATTCATATCTGAGTTTTGGTCAAGGAACTCAGCATACATCATATAGAATTGATCCTATGAAGTATGGGGAAGTGGAACAGAATTCTTCCTCCGTAAGCCATGCGTGTCGTAAGAGGCGACTAAAATGCCGGGAGCAAGGGGCTAGTAACCCCTTCTAGTGTATATATTACCAAATGTAAAAGGAGAAACTTTGGTTTTTCCTTTTGGGCCACCCCGCTTCGGTGGGAAACGGCCAACGTGTTGAAAGAAAGAAAGAATAATAATAATAATATTTTTATTACGATGCAAGTTACAAGTATACATAGCTATTGGTAGTTACAATTATAAAATTGTAATGCAAAACACGACTTTGGGAATAGTGATGCTTAAAACTATTCAATAAGTAATTTCCGTCATCCATGCTGACTGGGTTGACCTCCAAAGCACAAGGAGTCTTGGAGTAGTAAATAGCCATAGGTTTTCACTTAAAATCGCCTGATGCATTACTGCAAAGGAGCAAGGTAAAGTGATCCTTTGCTGTCTTGAATCCTGGTGCACTTTCCTCTTGCTGACTAAGCTCTTGATGGTATCTTCTTGCAATAAAGGCTTCTTGTCAGCATTAAACACTTCCTGTGGCTTGTAGCCACCCTCAGAAATAATTTCCTGTAACTCAGACAGGAAATAACCCTTGTGGTTTAGCGCTTCTATTTGATTATAATAATAATAATAATCAGACAGGAAATACCTTGCAACAGTGTGGTCAGCAGAAGTACTTTCACCAGAAAACCTAATATGCAACCAACTGCAAGTTTGAACTTGTGAAATCACCCGGTACTGAACAAGCACTCTTGTTCAGGCCTTCCTCGTCACACTGTTTTATAGTACTGCAAGGCTTTTTTTCTTATGTAATTAAGAAGTGCACCTTTCTTGGTTTTTTGCTCAATCCACTTTCTCAACTTTAACATCTTGTTAAGCTGTTCTGACTTACTTATCAATCTAGGTGGGTAGGTTACTCATTGCACAAGCTCATATCTTTGCTTCATTTGTCTTAAGCATGCAAAATGATGCCTCATTCAGGTCATCTCCATCACATGTGCACCACTCTTAAGCTTGTTTAATATTTTGTTTTTCATTGAAACCCCCAAGACTTTCATGAATATGCTTCTTTCCATTTCCAGGATTCACTAACAGGCCGAGTATGGTATTGGACATGTACAAACGAAGCACCGGGTGTGGGAGGTTGTGTACATTATGTAGGCTTCCCCTGTAAGACAATGAACTCGCCCGAAGGCTCAATGAGATGGAGGGAAAAGAACACGGCATATGCCACATTTTCCCTTACATGTAATCCACAGCGTGTTCGCTGAAAATGTGCCACAATTTTGCAACTGTCATTTGAGGGTCTACTGTAAGTGGAGATATTGTGTCTGTATTGAAAGCCATATGTAGGTAAGAAATGAGAAATGCAAGTTCAAGAAGAAACAAAAAAGTACTATACCCGAGGAAGACTCCTTTTTGTGGTGGTGTAGGATTAAGGTAGCCATTGATGCCTTTAGCTGTGTTGCTAGGGAGGTGCAGCTGTAATTATAGCTCCCATGGCGAAGCACATAGGGATTATAATTTTGTCCCCATGTATTTGCTTGCAAGTGTTAGTAGGCCTTCTGATAGTTCCATGGGGTGTTACTAGATCCACCTGATGGTTACTTTGGGAGTGTCACTAGGACTGTTATCTTAAATTTCTACAAATATATGATGCAACTGATAAGGATCTAACTGACATTGGCATACTTTACAGAGAGCCCCTGGTTATACAGAGTATTTTGGGCAGCCTAACTAATCTTGTCTGCCAGAATACAACCACAATAGTTGGCTAACACCCAGGTACACATTGATAGGTGAACATGAGCAAGAGGTGTAAAGAAACATGCCCAATGTTTTACCCATGCCAGGGATCAATCCTGGATCTCTAGTGGTGTAAGTCCATGGGAAGGGCTCTTGATTCAAGGATTGGGAGCTATTCCCATAGCTTATGTTGAGACCATTCCCAACACTGACTCCAACTGGCTTAGCACCTCCCCATGATCTTTGATGGGGACTAATGGAGAACTTAAGGTAATAAACCTCTTCAAGGGGGAAGGGGATTCCTTGCAGTGGCCAGAGGGCTCTTGATCTGAGGAATTGGGCTTCTTAGCTAAAATCTAAGTACCCACATTAATTATTATTATTGTACATTCTTGGGAAAGCACTATACTCATAGGAATCACAGTGCCTGGGAAAATGGGAGACAATCATGTTTGATCTAGGGAAAGTGGTAATCAGATTAAATTCCTTGGAGCAAAATCCCCTTACCAGCACTTCTGTGACTTGAGTTAACTAATAATTAGTTTTCCCTTGATTTCATACATGCTGAAGGCATCCCTCAGAGATGTAATCTTAGCACTAATATTTTCCACTTTCTTTTAATGATCGTGCCTCTGTTCAGAAGTCTGGTTGTATCTTTTTGTCAATTTTACCATAGCTTGTCAGGTGCTGATTTATCTTTTAGCAGCCTCTCTCCAGACTGCTATTGATCATTTTTCACACCAGGCCACCTCTCATGCATAAAATTTCTGTTTCTAAAATACACAAGATTATTAGGTTGGTAGACAGCAACCACCCAGGGAGGTACTACCATCCTGCCAGGTGACTGTGAAACAGAAACCTGAAACTGTTTTACATGATGGTAGGATTGCTGGTGTCTTTTTTCTGTCTCATAAACATGCTGGATAACGGGTATATCTAGCTACTTCTACTTACACTTTAGGTCACACTACACAGGCATGCACATGTATATATATATATATATATACATACACACATCTAGGTTTTTCTTCGTTTTCTTAATAGCTCTTGTTCTTTTTATTTTCTCTATTGTCCATGGGTAAGTGGAAAAGAATCTTTCCTCCGTAAGCCATGCGTGTCGTATGAGGCAACTAAAATGCCGGGAGCAATGGGCTAGTAACCCCTTCAACTGTACACATTTACTAAAAAAGAGAAGAATAGAAACTTTATAAAACTGGGTTGTTTGAATGTGCATGGATGTAGTGCGGATGATAAGAAAGAGATGATTGCTGATGTTATGAATGAAAAGAAGTTGGATGTCCTGGGCCTAAGCGAAACAAAACTGAAGGGGGTAGGCGAGTTTCAGTGGGGAGAAATAAATGGGATTAAGTCAGGAGTATCTGAGAGAGTTAGAGCTAAGGAAGGGGTAGCAATAATGTTGAAGGATCAGTTATGGAAGGAGAAGAGGGAATATAAATGTGTAAATTCAAGGATTATGTGGATTAAAATAAGGGTCGGATGCGAAAAGTGGGTCATAATAGCGTGTATGCACCTGGAGAAGAGAGAGTGTAGAGGAGAGAGAGTTTTGGGAGATGTTAAGCGAATGTATAGGAACTTTTGAACCAAGTGAGAGAGTAATTGTGGTAGGGGACCTAAATGCTAAAGTAGGAGAAACATGTAGAGGGTGTGGTAGGTAAGTTTGGGGTGCCAGGTGTAAATGATAATGGGAGCCCTTTGATTGAACTTTGTATAGAAAGGGGTTTAGTTATAGGTAATACATATTTTAAGAAGAAGAGGATAAATAAGTATACAAGATATGATGTAGGGCATAATGACAGTAGTTTGTTGGACTACGTATTGGTAGATAAAAGACTGTTGAGTAGACTTCAGGATGTACATGTTTATAGAGGGGCCACAGATATATCAGATCACTTTTTAGTTATAGCTACAGTGGGAGTAAAAGGTAGATGGGATACAAGGAAAATAGAAGCAGTAAGTAAGAGAGAGTGAAGGTTTATAAACTAAAAGAGGAGGCAGTTAGGGTAAGATATAAACAACTATTGGAGGATAGATGGGCTAGTGAGAGTGTAGGCAATGGGGTCAAAGATGTATGGGGTAGATTTAAAAATGTAGTGTTGAAGTTTGTGGCTACAGGCGAGTGGGTGCGGGAGGGAAGAAGAGCGATTGGTGGAATGATGATGTACAGAGAGTAGTAAGGGATTTAAGGCATTTAGGTTTGGATGAGAAGGTGGTTTTTTAGCATCGTTCTCATCCAAAGCTAAATGCTCAATATCAAACATTCCCAACAAAGTAGAATAATCACTTAATGTAAAAACCTGACTAATCACTTAAATGTAAAAACCTGTTATGAATAATACATACTAAGCTAACTATTTCCATAACATTTACATTATAATGACCACGTAAACTGTAACTGCAATGCAACTAATTGTTTTAAATTGTTATCTCACTCAATTAGTTGCATTGCTACAATTAATTGATATGTTCAACTTATATTCAAACTTTATAACTTAGATACGCAAAGTGTTCAAGACAGTGACCATATGCCTTATCACATAATTTGCATTTAGTTTCATCATCATCTGTGTGTCTCCCAAACTGTCAGAAGTACTTGTAGCCAAGCCTAAGCCTGGCCACTACAACATCAGTCAGTCTGTTCACATTGCAAGTTGCTCCACAAACATGCCCATCTGTGCTCGCATTATCATGAGCACAGATAGGCACGTTCATGGAAATTAATTTGGATTTATATCTATAGTTCACTTATCTGTTACAAGCAAATTTAGGAAATTTGCTTAGTGGTGGTCTGGTGGCTAAAGCTCTCGCTTCACACGGCGAGGGCCTGGGTTCGATTCCCAGCCAGGGCAGAAACATTGGGCGTGTTTCTTTACACCTGTTGTCTATGTTCCCCATCAGTAAAATGGGTACCTGGGTGTTAGTCGACTGGTGTGAGTCTCATCCTAGGACACTGACCTAATCTGCCCGAAATGCTCAGCATAACAAGGGACTTTCTATATAGTAGTATGTCACTGATGTCAGCTAGGCCTGTATACCATGTACATGTACTTGTAGTAAATAAAGATATTATAAGTGGTATCCTACCTTCACCAATAAGATATCGTGACATGTCACATAGGTTATTATACTGTCTATCTATATTCCTCAATAAGTGGACAATTCAGCACATAGTATTCAAGACAGTGACCCTCTTCATAGAATGTTAAAAGCACATGATAGGGGCTTCTTGCAGTTCTTGATGAGCACGGAGTTCCACGAGTCTGGGCCTGAGGCAAAGTGCATGGCCATGTCATTTATTGCCCTTTCGAAGTCATGGGGTGTTAGGATAATATCAGATAGGTTTGAATCTACCAGATTCTGAGTGTCGCTCATAAAAAATTCATTTAGGTCTTCGAAGAAATGTGGCTTGAGCATACCTCAAGTGCCACAAAGTTAATTATTTCTAGGCAAAGGTTCGGATCCGTGTTGTTTAGGATATCTTCCCAGTTTGTTTCACTTAAGAAATGGTTGATTTGATCCCACTGTATGTTTTCGTTACTGAAGTTGAATTTGGTGAAGGCACACTCATAACTGATCTTATGCTAGTCAGGAGCCCTCCGCATACAAATCTGTACCTCTATTACTTGGAGTTTACCTGGAGAGAATTCCAGGGGTCAATGCCCCTGCGCCCCGGTCTGTGACCAAGCCTCATGTTGGATCAGAGCCTGATCAACCAGGCTGTTACTGCTGGCCGCACGCAGTCCAACGTCGAACCACAGCCTGGCTGGTCAGGCACCGACTTTAGGTGCCTGTCCAGTGCCTGCTTGAAGACAGCCAGGGGTCTATTGGTAATCCCCTTTATGTATGTTGGGAGGCAGTTGAACAGTCTTGGGCCCCTGACACTTATTGTGTTGTCTCTCAACGTGCTAGTGGCACCCTTGCTTTTCATTGGGGGATGTTACATCGTCTGCCGAGTCTTTTGCTTTCGTAGGGAGTGACACTCGTGTGCAAGTTTGGTACTAATCCCTCTAGGATTTTCCAAGTGTATATAATAATGTATCTCTCCCGCCTGCGTTCCAGGGAGTACAGGTTTAGGAACTTCAAGCGTTCCCAGTAATTGAGGTGGCTTATTGCAGTTATGCTTATGTTATGTTATGATCTGAGTGTATTGCCTTTGATACTGTTATATTTTGTACCAGGTCATCATTATTACTAAAGATGAGGTCGAGAGTATTGTGGTTGTATAACAACCACAATGACAAACTTTTGGTTTTAAATCTTTACTGCCAAAACTTCAGCTACATCATTTGTAGTGTTTAGTAATTCCGAGAAAATGAGCGACTCTGTGACATACAGGCAAACCTCCCCCTTGTTGCCTGTTTTTTTTTTTTTTTTTTTTTTTTTTTTTTAAAAGCTGACACGGGTCGTCCCACAGTTGCTAAAAACAACAGACATAGCCCCACTCCACAAAGGGGGCAGTAAAGTAATAGCAAAGAACTACAGACCGATAGCACTAACATCCCATATCATAAAAATCTTTAAAAGGGTTTTAAGAAGCAAGATCACCACTCATCTAGATACCCATCAGTTACACAACTCAGGGCAGCATGGGTTTATAGAAGGCCGTTCCTGTCTGTCCCAACTACAGAACCACTATGACAAGGTCCTGGATGCTCTAGAAGACAAACAAAACGCAGATGTCGTATACACAGACTTTGCAAAAGCCTTTGACAAGTGTAACTTGTGAGTTCATTACCTTTGTAACTTGCTCAGCTATCAAAACTTTGGGGTCCAGTCCCTGGACCCATTATGTACCTCTGTAATCTTTTGACTACCGCCCACAGGATGGGTATGGGGTGCATAATAAAGATATCAAACTAACAAGTGTAACCATGGTGTAATAGCGCACAAAATGCGTGATAAAGGAATAACAGGAAAAGTTGGTAGATGGAGCTATAATTTCCTAACAAAGAGTAGTAGTAAACAGAGTAAAGTCTGAGGCGGCTACGGTGAAAAGCTCTGTTCCACAAGGCACAGTACTCGCCCCCATCCTGTTCCTCATCCTCATATCTGACATATACAGGGATGTAAGCCACAGCGCCGTGTCTTCCTTTGCAAATGACACCCGAATTTGCATGACAGTGTCCTCCATTGAAGACACTGCTAGACTCCAGGCGGACATCAACCAAATCTTTAAATGTGCCGCAGAAAACAATATGAAGTTCAATGATGAGAAATTTCAATTACTCCAATATGGAAAACGTGAGGAAATTAAAACTATATCGGAATATAAAACAAATTCCAACCACACAATAGAGCAAAAAACTAATGTAAAAGACCTGGGAGTGATCATGTCAGAGGATCTCGCCTTCAAAGACAATAATATTTGTCGTGGGGGGTTCGCCAAGGAGATGTACGTGAAAGAATACACACGTCGGATGTTCTAGGAGGCGTATAATGTGAGATTCTTGAGGGGAAAAGCCCAGGCCTACCTTGTCGAGTCTATGCCTAGCGTGGAACTGAGGGGGAAGCCTCTAGCTAGAGGGTCACATGTGAGGGGCTCGTGACGTCACAACTAGCCAGGAATCCTATCTATAACATAGCTGGGATTATCTAAGTATACTACACAAGTAATCAGTGACACTACTAACACATTGTATCAATCGCATCTGCTAGAAAAATGACAGGATGAATAATGAGAACCTTCAAAATTAGGGATGCCAAGTCCGAGATGACACTCTCCAGGTTGCTTGTTCTATCTAGGCTGGAATATTGCTGCACACTAACAGCACCTTTCAAGGCAGGTGAAATTGCTGACCTAGAAAATGTACAGATAACCTTCGCGGCACGCATAACTGCGATAAAACACCTAAATTACTGGGAACGCTTGAAGTTCCTAAACCTGTACTCCCTAGAACTCAGGCGGGAGAGATGCATGATTATATACACTTGGAAAATCCTAGAGGGATTAGTACCAAACTTGCACACGAAAATCACTCCCTATGAAAGCAAAAGACTCGGCAGACGATGCAACATCCTCCAATGAAAAGCAGGGGTGCCACTAGCACGATAATAGACAACACAATAAGTGTCAGGGGCCCAAGACTGTTCAACTGCCTCCCAGCATACATAAGGGGGATTACCAATAGACCCCTGGCTGTCTTCAAGAAAGAGCTGGACGGGCACCTAAAGTCAGTACCTGACCAGCCGGGCTGTGGTTCGTACGTCGGGTTGCGTGCAGCCAACAGTAACATCCTGGTTGATCAGGCCTGGTCACAGACCGGGCCGCAGAGGCGTTGACCCCCGAAACCCTCTCCAGGTATACCTGGGATCCATGTTTCGTTGTTAAAGTGATCCTTTGTGTGGGTTTCTCTATAAGCCGCAAACATTGCCTTTGACTCTGAGCTTTAGACCCTATATATTTACCTGGAGTCTACCTGGAGAGAATTCCAGGGGTCAACGCCCCCACGGCCTGGTCCGTGACCAGGCCTCCTGTTGGACCAGAGCCTGATCAACCAGGCTGTTACTGCTGGCCGCACGCAGTCCAACGTACGAACCACAGCCCGGCTGGTCAGGTACCGACTTTAGGTGCCTGTCCAGTGCCTGCTTGAAGACAGCCAGGGGTTTGTTGGTAATCCCCCTGATGTATGCTGGGAGGCAGTTGAACAATCTTGGGCCCCTGACACTTATTGTGTTGTCCCTCAACGTGCTAGTGGCACCCCTGCTCTTCATTGGGGGGATATTACATCGCCTGCCGAGTCTTTTGCTTTCGTAGGGAGTGATTTTTGTGTGCAAGTTTGGTACTAAGCCCTCGAGAATTTTCCATGTGTATATAATAATGTATCTCTCCCGCCTGCGTTCTAGAGAGTACAGGTTTAGGAACTTCAAGCGTTCCCAGTAGTTGAGGTGGTTTATCGCACTTATGCGTGCGGTGAAGGTTCTCTGCACATTTTCAAGGTCAGCAATTTCACCCGCCTTGAAAGGTGCCGTTAGTGTGCAGCAATATTCTAGCCTAGATAGAACAAGCGATCTGTAAAGTGTCAACATGGGTTTGGCATCCCTGGTTTTGAAGGTTCTCATTATCCATCCTGTCATTTTTCGAGCAGATGCAATTGCTACTTTGTTATGGTCCTTGAAGATGAGATCCTCTGACATGATCACTCCCAGGTCTTTGACATTAGTTTTTCGCTCTATTGTGTGGTTGGAATTAGTTTTGTACTCCGATGAGATTTTAATTTCTTCACGTTTTCCGTATCTGAGTAATTGAAATTTCTCATCATTGAACTTCATATTGTTTTCTGCAGCCCATTTAAAGATTTGGTTTATGTCTGCTTGGAGTCTAGCCGTGTCTTCAACGGTGGACACTGTCATACAGATTCGGGTGTCATCTGCAAAGGAAGACACAGCACTGTGGCTTATATCCCTGTCTATGTCCGATATGAGAATGAGGAATAGGATGGGAGCAAGTACTGTGCCTTGTGGAATAGAGCTTTTCACAGTAGCTGCCTCAGACTTTACAAGGTTGACTACTACTCTTTGTGTTCTACATGTTAGGAAATTATAGATCCATCTACCAACTTTTCCTGTTATTCCTTTATCACGCATTTTGTGTGCTATTACACAAAATGCGTGATAAAGGAATATGTAGGGGGGCTTTACCCCTTGTGGGTTTAGCGCTTTTCTTTTGATTGTGATAATAATAATAATAATAATAATAATAATAATAATAATAATAATAATAATAATTAGCTAGGTTGAGTTGCAGCTCAACTGTGTTGAGCTAAAGCTCCTGGGCCTCGTGAGAGTGTTGAGCTGAAGGTTTTGCTGCTGCTTTTCCCCTCAAGGGAGGTTCCTTGATGCTGGTGAGGGGCTCTTGATTTAGGAAATTGGATCTGTGCTCCAGTTCCCTGAATTAAGCCTGAATACCTTCCACATCCCCCCCCACAGGTGCTGTATAATCCTACGGGTTTAGCACTTCCCCCATGATTATAATAATAATAATTTTGCTGCTGCTACAGTATAATAATACTAATAAGAAGCAACAAACTGCTATTACCACATTAATAACAGTGTGTATAGTGAAGTGTAACTAGTGTAGATATAGAATGGAAACAGGATCAGTTCAATTTAATATCTTTATTATGCACCCCATGGTGTGGGCGGTAGTCACAAGATTACAGAGGTACATAATGGGTCAAGGGACTGGACCCCAAAGTTTTGATAGCTGAGCAAGGTACAAAGGTACAAATACAAATTTTTATTTCATTGCAAGTTTACATTGAGATTATGTAATTACAATAATGACTTGCAGTGCAGAGAGCCACTATCATGCCATGACATGGGCAGACTAAATTTAATGGCTTACAGACTACTAAATACTAGAGAAATTGATTATAGTTTGCTTAAGTTGTACATCTGTTTTTATTTATAGCAGACAGCAAGTTTACTTAAATTAACAATCTGGAGATATTACATTGGGGCAAGTTGAAAGTACTTTGCAGGTTGTTTATATCAATAGTAAATATTTAAATTATATTATGGGACTATAACATTGTGTGTTGTTGAAAGTAGTTTACAGTATGAGAATGGTACAGTTGAGTGTAAGGCAGTATTGTTTTGGGCAGCTATTTATACTACTATGTAGTATTAAGTAATGTATGAACATTGGGCATCTAATTTTGAGGTTTTAAGATTTAGGTAATTGGGAGATTTTTTGGTGAAGTTAAGTATTGAGTATCGAGTTTTTAGTTTAGGGTGAGTAGGTGGTTTTTGAGAATAAGTAAGTATGTTTATTCAGGTATACACAAATACAGTTACATATATTATCATACATAGCAGCATATGTGTAGAGAACCTAGGATAACCCAAAAAAGTCAGACAGTCTTAAATTGAACAGGATCCCAGTGGAAATAAACCACTGACTTTTCTTGGGTGGGGATGAGGTGGCGGGGTTATCCTAGGTAATTTACACATGTAACATGATGTTACCATGTAGGACAGTTGTAATCACCCACAACTTGTCTAAACAGATGATGAATAGTTGTGTGTAGTGAAGTGACGGTCATACTGGACACCACCACCCCGCTGCCATCAGCATCACCCCGCTGCCATCAGCACCACCCCGCTGCCATCACCACCACCCCGTTGCCATCACCACCACCCCGCTGCTATCACCACCACCCCGCTGCCATCACCACCACCCCGCTGCCATCACCTCCACCACACTCGTACATCTAATATCAATCTCTAAGCTTGTACATCAGCCATTAGCAGAATCACCTATGAAGAACACGTCCTGAGAGTGTGGAGGTGTACTTGAGAGGTAGGATTAGTGACTATTGATGTAGTGTTAGTCACTCCATGGTTGTTCCTTGATGTTAAGTTCGTTTAGCTACAGTTAATGCTTGTGAGGGTAAGTTTATTTAGGTACAGTTTTACACAGTTTTAGATGATTACGATGATTTTACGTGGGAACATGTGTAAAAATTGCCTAGGACAACTAAAAGAAGGCAAAGAAAGTGATTTATTTCTATTGGGGGTCCTTGGGAGCCTTCCTTCCATGGCTCGAGTTTGCCTTCCATTACTTTAATCGCTGTATGAGCTATACGGGTTTAGAGCTTCCCATAAATATAGTAATATGATGTATGAACCAATGACGTTTGTAATGGATGGCATTTCCAGGGTTTACTTGTATTTAATGAACTACTTCCTTTCATATACACATTATGTAAAGTAAAAATCAGGTGAGTAAACATTGAGTAATAATAATAATCTTAATTTCTACAGGTACATGTACAAGATATACTGGCCTAGCTGACATCAATGACATATTGTATAGAAAGCTCCTGGTTATGCAGAGCATTTGTGGTAAATTAGGTTAATTTTGTCCCCAGGATGCAACCCACACAAGTTGGCTAACACCCAGGTACCTACTTAATGCTAGGTGAACAGGGACAACAGGTGTCTTAAGGAAACATATCCAGTGTTTCCACCCATACTACGGACTGAACCTCAGTGTGAGAGCTGGGTGCACTGTTTTTATTGGATTATCCTTTGTTAAATTTTACATTATTTACTATATGAAACTATCAGGAAAGTTTAAAACTAAAAGTAAGTAAGCAATCTTATTTAAGTACAGGTATACATAAGTACAGTTATCAGACATATTTTAACGTGTAAATTACCTAGGATAACCCAAAAAGCCATTTAACGCTTAATATTGTGGCCTGGCCAATCCCAGCAACATAAACAAAGATGCAGTGAATGTAAACACCCATAACAGAGAAAGTGTAATTAGTAAGTTTATTTAGGTATAGTTGTTCATGAATGGTATACAGTACTGGCAAGATGAAAATTAGACACATGTGCAACATCTGGGTATCTTTATTGTAGACGTTTCGCCATCCAGTGGCTTTATCAATACAGATTCTAGGACAAAACTTGAAGACAGTAGAACTATTTATTTATTACAAGTACATGTACATGGTATACAGGCCTAGTTGACATCAATGACATACTACTATATAGAAAGTCCCTTGTTATGCTGAGCATTTCGGGCAGATTAGGTCAGTGTCCTAGGATGCGACTCACACCAGTCGACTAACACCCAGGACAACAGGTGTAAAGAAACACGCCCAATGTTTCTGCTCTGGCTGGGAATCGAACCCAGGCCCTCGCCGTGTGAAGCGAGAGCTTTAGCCACCAGACCACCAGAGCCCCATTATACTATATACAAAAGATGAGGTAATCAGTCCCTTGGCCTTGGAGTTGGTGTGTTCAACACCGTAGGTGTGGATATTCTGAAGAACAGGCAAGGAGGCTTGTGCTTAAATAGGCGTCAGCTGATAGGGACGGGTAGCAGACGAGTGCATAGTCACTGGTAGGCGGGATTCCCCAGTGGAAGTAGGTCATACCCAAGGGATGGGTTAGTGGTAGTTGTAGAAGCCGTGAAGAAGGTTATGTTCTTCAGAATCTCCACACCTACTGTGTTGAACACACCAACTCCAAGGCCGAGGGACAGTTCTACTGTCTTCAAGTTTTGTCCTAGAATCTGTATTGATAAAGCCACTGGATGGCGAAACGTCTACAATAAAGATACCCAGATGTTGCACGTGTCTAATTTTCATCTTGTCGGTATTGTATACCATTCATGAACAACTTGTCAGACACTGCAGCATCATGGAATCTTGGTTCAGAGGACATCTACATAACCTTCTTCACGGCTTCTACAACTACAGTACCACTAATCCATCCCTTGGGTATGACCTACTTCCACTGGGGAATCCCGCCCTCTTCTGCTACCCGTCCCTATCAGCTGACGTCTATTTAAGCACAAGCCTCCTTGCCTGTTCTTCAGAATCTCCACACCTATGGTGTTGAACACACCAACTCCAAGGCCAAGGGACTGATTACCTCATCTTTTGTATATAGTTCTACTGTCTTCAAGTTTTGCCCTAGAATCTGTATTGATAAAGCCACTGGATGGCGAAACTTCTACAATAAAGATACCCAGATGTTGCATAGGTACAGTTACACATATTTAGCCAATTATAATTATCATATACATAGTAACATGTAAATTACCTAGAATAACAAAAAAAAATGCCAGATGAAGCAACTTATTTCTATTGGGGTTATTATTATTTTAGGTTGGTTTAGGTGGGTTTTGTTAGGTTTAGTTACATCTCTTACTATTTGCACATCATAATTCTATCTCTAATGTAAAAACCCTTGTGATATTGTACATTATTTAAGTGGTTGTGCAGTACCAACACCTGCAACACAGAGATTATATATGAATGACAGTGGACAATAAGGTAATTGGTCCCTCTGCCTTGAAGATATTCAGTACCTTTTGTCTTGATGAATCTGAAGTAAAAGCAGAAATATGGATGCATAGTGGAATCAGATGAAGTGCATCAGTTGTTGGCATTGCCACAAGTAGGTGGGGCCCTCTAGTGGAAGTAGGTTATGCCCAAGAACTAGGTAAGAGGTTAGCAAATACAGTAGGTTTAAGATTGAGATTAAGTTTAAGATTCTTTATTTCAGCATGATACAATATTTATACAGTGGTGAATGACATTTAGGTGTGCATGCAGAAAGCCCCTTAATATGTAGAGCATTTTGGGAAATCTTAAGATTAATGAGGCAATGACTAATTGAGTGCTTTTTTAAACAGGGTCATTCCATGTTAAGTGGACCAGGGGTTCCCACCCGACTATCTCCAATTTTGATAAAAATTTACATACATACTAACTTTGGGAAAGTTTAAGTTCATGATATGCAATAGGTGCAATGCTATGGCCCTCAGAGGGGAGGCCTGTGAAAATTTTACCAACCCACAGCACACAATCAGCAGTGTTCAGGTTATTGCTGTGGCAGATCTAGAAAGTAAAAGTTGTGTAAGTAGACATGCATATATGTACAACTTTTGCAGCTGATTTCAAAAATTGCAGTCCTAAAACTTGTTTGCTTTTACTTTTTTCACTGTATGAAGCCAAATTAGGCAAAAAAAAAAATCTGTAACATAAAATTGCCCATATCTCTGAAAGAAAACATTATTTTAGAATGGCATTATTGTAGTCAGCTACCCAATTGGACATCGTCACAATCCTAAAATTTTAGACTCCACATGCTTTAAGTTCATGTGTTAATGGTACCTGAAAATGCCCTCACAGACCTCACTGTGAATTTTAGGCCCTTTTTGAAGACCAGCAGCAAAAAAGCAGCACAATCAATTTTTCTTGAAAAGAAAACCTTCATTAGAAAGAGCAGATTTTAAACTACAAGATATCTGTTTTCTGGATAGGCATTTTGCCCTTGAAGGGAGAAAACAGGCCTTAAAACAAGGTGATTTTTGGCTTGTGCAACATTATAATGAAAACCATGCATTCTTTGGTTGCTGTTATAGAGCAACTACATCTAGAACCTTGTGTCTAGGTGTCCTTGTACAATTTTCAATGGTGATTTCAGAAATTGTTTTCTGAATTGATAGGGAACGATATTTATTTTGCAAATTAACCTTAAAATTGTCAAAAAAGTGTCATGACAACTGTGATGGCAGCTTTTGATGTTGCTGATTTTCTACAAAACATTAATATTGCATTGGTCCATGTTGGCTGTGCCACTACCAGTTCTTAAAAAATTGGTAACCCTATCGCCTAGGAGCCACACCCGATAGCCATGCAATAACAGCCACAGGTGGTGGGCCACTTTTCCACAGGTTCCCAAGCCTTGAATTGGGCTTCTTTGCCACAGGTTCCCAAGCCTTGAATTGGGTTTCTTTGCCACAGGATGCCAAGCCTCAAACAAGGTTTCTTTGCTACAGGATCCCAAGCCTGAATTTGTGCTGCTTTCTGGTTCTAAAGCCAGAGCTGTTGCTTAATTCATGGCAACAGAAAATTTTTCATCAATGCTGGATGTGGTTGCTGGCAACAGGCAGTATTGTCTTCCCATTGATGTTGCTGATGGTGCTGGAATATTGGAAATATGATCTTCTGGAACCCAGCAGGTGTCATTTTGTGCTGGCCAACAGAATGATTGAGCTGGACTATGAGGATGCATAAAGCTGATTAGCACATCATACTGCTTGTCAGAAATTTCACAAATGTTTGAAAATGGATTACAGCAGTATCTTTCCTGCTGTTCTTACATTGTTAAAGAAAAAAAGATTCATGTTGCAAACAGATTCTTGATTCCTCAATGAACTTCAAACCTGAGCACTTACTTAACAGCTCTTGGTCTTCAGCTTAAAAATCCTTGAAAAACTTGAAGCCTATTTTCTTTGCATATAATTTCATAGAATAGCACTTTATTAAATTGTCAGCTAGTCCAATGGCACATGGATCCAATTGCCCTAGGTTTGCTTAACTTCCAGACCTGATAAGTTCTGCAGATTCCATTTTTTCTGCTTACAAAAATAAAATTATTTTCACTCATTCAGTTGAAATAAGCACCAAACAAACAAAATTTGGACATAAATACAGCCTCTCCTCACTTAACGACGAAGTTACATTCCTAAGACTACGTCAATAAACAAATTCGTTGCTAAGTGAGGAGCATACTATAATGGTAGTGGGTTTGTGTCAACCATCTTTGATATTGTTTTAATATCACCTATGCACCATTTATAGCATTTCTGTATATTGTAATAAGCAGAATAGAGGAAATCAGCTGTAATATACATACATTATTTAGGTATGCAAACTGGTGAGAGAGCCCGTCGTAAGTCCGAGTCATCTGTAAACGAGTACATCACTAAGTGAGGAGAGGCTGTATAAGTAAATGTTACACTGTAGAAAAAACAGCAAAGTTTATTGAAATATTTTATTCACATATATCATAATGAAACATGTGACACTGTACAATCCAATTGCATAAAATCAGTAACTTTCACAAAATTTTCTGTTATAATAATGTTTTGTTGAAAATCAGCAAGGTCAAAATCTGTCATCATAGTTGCCATGACACTTTTTTGACAACTTTTTGCTTAATTTGCAAAATAAATTTCAGTCCTTATCAGTTCAGATAAAAAAATGTGAAATTGCCACCAAAAATTGTATAGGAACAACTAAACATGAGGTTCTAGCTGTTGTTGCTCTATAACAACAGCAACTAAAAAATTCCTGGTTTAATTATAACTGCACAAGCCAAAAATCACCTTATCTTAAGGCCTGTTTTCTCCCTTCAAGGTCAAAATGTCTATCCAGAAAATAGATAGCTTGTAGTTTGGAATCTGCTCTTTCTAGTGAAGGTTTTTCAAGAAAATTGGTTGTGCTGCTTTTTTGCTATTGGTCTTCAAAAAGGGCCTAAAATTCACTGAGGTCTGTGAGTGCATTTTTAGGTAACATTAGCACAGGAACTTAAAATGTTTGGAGTCTGATATTTTAGGATTGTGACGATGCCCACTTTGGTAGCTGGCTACAATAATGTTGTACTAAAATAATGTTTTCCTTTAGAGATATGGGCAGCTGAATTCAAGGTTCAATTTTATGTGACAGTTTTTTTGCCTTCTTTGGCTTCATACTGTGAAAAATAAAAGTAAACCGTGCAAGTTTTAGGACTGCAATTTTTGAAATCAGCTGCAAAAGTTGTATAGGCACGTCTACTTACATAACTTTTACTCTTCAAGATCTACCACAGCAGTGACCTGAACATTGTTGATTGTGTGCCGTGGGTCGGTGAAATTTTCAACTGCTTTTACTCTGAGGGCCATAGCATTATACTACTATTGCATATTATGAACTAAAATTTTCCCAAAGTTAGTTTGATACACATGCTAACCTTCATGTAAAATTTTATCGAAATTGGAGATGGTCAGGTGGGGACGATTTTCAAAATTGGTCCACTTGACATGGAATGACCCAACAATCTCTTAGGTGGTTGTAAAAATAAATTTAGGAGTTAGTGAATACTAATATCCTATTAGTACATGTAGGTTTGATTATGATTATAGGTAATGATGATTCTAGCATATTAACATAATGTGGACACACTCATAGTTTTAATGGTGGTGAGAATTACAGGTACAGTGGTACCTCGAGTTACGATATTTTTTCGTTCGAGAATGCTGTTCAAGTGCCATTACCAAACGAATTTATCCCCATAAGGAATAATGTAAAATAGACTAGTCCTTTTACACCCCCAAAAATATACTTACAAAAGCATTTAAAAAAATAAACTTACATAAAAGGGCGATTTTGGGGACCATCGTAACTCGAGGTACCACTGTATTAAGAATAAGATTACTATAGTGTTTTCCATATGTTTTTAACAATAAGAATATGGATATATAGTTTTCACATATTTAGCTGATGTTGGGATATATTAGGGAGAGAAGGTGTTTTTAATGGTAGTTTTGAAGATACTAGCTGAGAGAGTTCCAGATTTTGGGCCCTTTTATGTACATATCCCTGACATGGGGTATGTCATAAAGATTTTTGTGCCTAGTATTATGTCAATGGGTCCTGTTGCAACTATCAAGAAAGTGCTTTAGGTCGTGATAAATGTTAAAATTTATTGTTCTGTAACTGTAGGATGCACAGTAGTAAGAGTAAATGTTTTGTATAACAAGTAGACTTAGATCTTTGAAGAGTGGGGGAAGGGGGTTGTTGTTGTCTAGCATTAGACCGTGTGATCATTTTTACTGAGGCTTTTTGTTGAGTTATTGTTGGCTTCAGGTGATTTGCTGTATACCTGGAGTATACCTGGAGAGTGTTTTGGGGTCAATGCCCCCGCGGCCCAGTCTGTGACCAGGCTTCATGGTGGATCAGGGCCTGATCAACCAGGCTGTTACTGTTGGCCCCATGCAACCTGACGTATGAACCACAGCCCGGTTGGTCAGGTACTGACTTTAGGTGCCTGTCCAGTGCCTTCTTGAAGACAGCCAGGGGTCTATTGGTAATTCCCCTTATGTAGGCTGGGAGGCAGTTGAACAGTCTTGGGCCCCTCACACTTATTGTGTTCTCTTATCATGCTAGTGGCACCCCTGCTTTTCATTGGGGGGATAGTGCATCGTCTGCCGAGTCTTTTCTTTCATAGGGAGTGATTTTTGTGTGCAAGTTTGGTACTAATTCATCTAGGATTTTCCAAGTGTATATAATCATGTACCTCTCCTGCCTGCGTTCTAGGGAATACAGGTTAAGGAACTTCAAGCGTTCCCAGTAATTGAGGTGTTTTACTGCAGTTATTATATGCCATGAAGGTTCTCTGTACATTTTCTAGGTCAGCAATTTCACCTGCCTTGAAAAGTACTGTTAGTGTGCAGCAATATTCCAGTCTAGATAGAACAAACAACCTGAAGAGTGTCATCATGGGCTTGGCTTTCCTAGTTTTCAAGGTTCTCATTATCCATCTCGTCATTTTTCTAGCAGATGCGATTGATACAATGTTGTGGTCTTTATAATACAGTCAACCCTCCATTTTCGTGCTTAATCCGTTCCTGAGGGATCGACTAAAACTGAAACACACGAAAACTGAAACTATTTTCCCCATAAGAAATAATGGAAATTCAATTAATCCATTCCAGAAACCCAGAAGTTTGAAAAAATAAATTTTTGGGGGGCCTTAAAGATAGATTTACATGCACAAATGAATGAACTCAGTGTGACACTTACCTTTATTGAAGACTGATGTTGCTGGATGGAAGAGAGGGAGGAGGGGAGAGGGAAGAGAGGCTATTGTTTGGAAGGGGAATCCCCTTCCTTAAGGAATTTAGGTACCAAGTCCTTATCCGGGGTCACTTCCCTGCATGCCTGCTACACTCCCTCCCTGTCTGCTACACTCCCTGCATGCCTGCTACACTCCCTGCATGCCTGCTACACTCCTTGCATGCCTGCTACACTCACTGCATGCATGCTACACTCACTGCATGCATGCTACTCTCACTGCATGCATGCTACTCTCCATGCCTGCTACACTCCCTGCATACCTGCTACACTCCCTGCATACCTGCTACACTCCCTGCATACCTGCTACACTCCCTGCATACCTGCTACACTCCCTGCATACCTGCTACACTCCCTGCATACCTGCTACACTCCCTGCATACCTGCTACACTCCCTGCATGCATGCTACACTCTCTGTATGCATGCTACACTCCCTGCATGCATGCTACACTCCCTGCATGCCTGCTACACTCTTAAATTCCATCGTGTTTCTCACTTTGTTTACCAAAGGACTGGCAATAGGAGCTTTCTTTGGGCCCATGGTAGCTTATTTAGTAGTCACACACAATAATCAAGGGCCAAAAACAATGAATTGTTAATAAATGTTTTGTTTGAACTCCTGGGATGATGTTCACTCAAGCATAAACAATGCTACACTGCGTGACAATGTGCGTGGGTGGTGGTCTAGCGGGCTTTGTATGTGCGGGGCACTGGTGGACAGGTTCCGTACCAAGAACGAAAACGGAGGTAAAATTTCCCCGAAAAAACTGCACGAAAACTGAAACACACGAAAACAGATACACGAAAACGGAGGGTTGACTGTATATATAATATATTATATAGTAGGTTGATAGACAGCAACCACCCAGGGAGGTACTACCGTCCTGCCAAGTGAGTGTAAAACGAAAGCCTGTAATTGTTTTACATGATGGTAGGATTGCTGGTGTCTTTTTTCTATCTCATAAACATGCAAGATTTCAGGTACATCTTGCTACTTCTACTTACACTTAGGTCACACTACACATTCATGTACAAGCATATATATATACACACCCCTCTGGGTTTTCTTCTATTTTCTTACTAGTTCTTGTTCTTATTTCCTCTTATCTCCATGGGGAAGTGGAACAGAATTCTTCCTCCGTAAGCCATGCGTGTCGTAGGAGGCGACTAGGGTGCCGGGAGCAAGGGGCTAGTAACCCCTTCTCCTGTATATATTACTAAATGTAAAAGGGAAAACTTTTGTTTTTCATTTTGGGCCACCCCGCTTCGGTGGGAAACGGCCGACGTGTTGAAAGAAAGAAAGAATCTTTATTTACTACAAGTACATGTACAAGATATACAGGCCTAGCTGACATCAATGACATACTACTATATAGAAAGCCGCTTGTTATGCAGAGCATTTCGGGCAAATTAGGTCAGTTTTGTCCCGGGATGCGACCCACACCAGTCGACTAACACCCAGGTACCCATTTTACTGATGGGTGAACATAGACAACCGGTATAAGGAAACATGTCCGATGTTTCCACCCCTTCGCCGGGAATCAAACCCGGACCCTTGCCGTGTGAAGTGAGAGCTTTTGCCACCAGGCCACGGGGCACCTTTTAAAGGTGAGATCCTCTGACATTATAACTCCCAGGTCTTTTACATTAGATTTTCGTTCTATTGTGTAGTTGGAATTTATTTTATACTCTAATATACGTATAGTTTAATTTCCTCACGTTTTCCATATCAGAGTAGTAATTGAAATTTCTCTTTATTGAACTTCATATAGTTTTCTGCGGCCCATTCAAAGATTTAGTTGATGTCCACCTGGAGTCTTGCAGTGTCTGTTGTGGATCCCCAGGCACAAATAGTATAGGTGAGGTAGGGGTAGATCATTGAATAGTATAATGTAGGTAACACTGTTTGTGGTACATCATAATGTATCTTTGAGAGGATGCCAACTGTTTTGGACACTCATTTTTAGGTGGTGGATGTGAATGTTGAATTTCAAGTTGCTGTCAAGGTGCAGACCCAGAAATTTTCCCTCATTATGTTTAGCAGTAAGAGTATTATTAATGATAATATTTAGTTAGACATTACTTGCTCTGCTCCCAAACATAATGTAGAAGGTTTTGTCAATGTTAAGTGTTTATTGGTAGTCATCTAGGTTCATATTTTTAAAAATCAATGCAAATTTCATGTATAGTTTAAGGTTTTCTTTTGAAAAAAACTAATTTTGAAATTACCTTTGCTATAGTAATAATTGTGTAGAATTAAGGAGTTTTTTTACCCAAGACTAAAAAAAAAAAGTTTTAATTCAAGTTTGGAATGCTACTTTAGCTGACATTCTGAGTGTTACCAATGGTGATTTCAGAGATGGCTGATCAGCAATACAAGTACAGTGGAACCTCGGTTTTTGTTGCCCTGATTTTCATTGAATTTAGTTTTCGACGACTTTATTCGTCAAAATTTTTTCCCAGATTTTGTTCATCACCTTGGTTCGTCCGCCGTACTGAACGTGTCCGCCTGCCTGCGCCCACACAAAACATCCCACACATGCGTTCTGAGTCAGTCTGGTTTTGTTTCTCGTTGAGTGAACATTACCCTGCGCGTTCATACGAAACATTTTGTAATAATCCATTGTTTTTTGTGCTTGTTTATTGAGTGCGACTGCTAGATAAGCCACCATGGGGCCAAAGAAAGTTCCGAGTGCCAGCCCTTTGATAAAGAAGGCGAGAAATACGATAGAATTCAAGAAAGAACTGGTAGCAAAGTATGAAAGTGGCGTACATGTGGTCGATCTCACCAGGATGTTTGAGGCTGACCCTGACAACTCTACGCCTGTTGTGGAATCTATTGTGGCTTTGGGGAAGTCCATGGGGTTGGATGTGAGTGGCCAGGATGTGGAAGAGTTGGTGGACGACCACAGGGAAGAGCTAACCACTGAAGAGCTGCAACACTTTCAACTGGAACAGCAACAGATCGCAACAACTGAGGAAATTGCTTCAGAGGAGGAGGAAAAGAGAGGGAAGAATGTGCCTTCTTCAGTGATTAAGGACATGTGTGCAAAGTGGAGTGAGTTGCAAAGTTTTGTGGAGAAATATCACCCTAACAAAGCTGTTGCAAGCCATGTCTGCAACATATTCAATGACAATGCCTTGTCCCATTTTAGGCAAATTTTAGAGACACCAGAAACAGACCTCTCTGGACAGATTTTTTGTGCGACAGGGGTCCAGTGACTCTCAAGCTGGTCCTAGTGCCATTAAAAGACAAAGAAGGGAAGTAACCCCGGATAGGGACTTGATACCTGAAGTCCTTATGGACGGGGATTCCCCTTCCAAACAATAGCCTCTCCTCCCTCTCCCCTCCTTGCTGTCTTCCATACTCAGTCTTCAATAAAGGTAAAAGTTATGTTAAATGTTCATATATCCATTTCATTAGTCCTGTATATTTATTTCTCAGTTTTCTGTATGTAAAACTATAGTTATTCTCTATAAAATGTATATTCTCTTAATACTTTTGGGTGTCTGGAACGGATTAATTGGATTTACATTGTTTCTTATGGGAAATATTGCTTCAGTTTTCGTCGAATTCGAGTTTTCGTCAGACTTTCTGGAACGAATTAACCCTTTCGGGGTCGGTGCCGTACTAGTACGTTTTACGAGCAGGGGTTGGTGCCGTACTAGTACGCGTAAATTCTAGCGGCTTCAAATTAAGCAGGAAACGGCTGGTAGGCCTACATATGAAAGAATGGGTCTATGTGGTCAATGTGTGCAGTATAAAAAAAATCCTGCACCACACACTGCATAATGAGAAAAAAAAACTGACCGTTTTTTTTCATTTAAAACAGCTACTTTGCAGTCTATTTTCGTATAGTATTTATTGATGTATTCTCGTTTTCTTGGTCTCATGTGATAGAATGGAAGATATATTACAGAAATGGAGATGATTTTGATTGGTTTGACAATGACAGGTACCTTGAAATTGAGCTCAAATTAGCGAAAATGTTCAATTTTCGCCGATGTTCAAGAGTAAACAAATCACACCATGCCTCCAATACACATTAACTGGCAAGTCTAATATTCTTGCACAAGTGCGCTGATATTATTTATACAATTTTTACAATGATGCAGTTGTATACATAACAGTAAATCTTCTATTTTTTGTGAGAATAAAAATTCAAAATGGAAAGCAAAAGTAATGTAAGAGGGGCTTGGAGACGTGACTAATGAACAGAGAAGATGTTATTTTAGTGCCAGGAATGTCTGCCTTGTTTATTCTGGACCCTATTTTGAAATTGGCATCGTTTGAAATTTGTGTAAAATTGGCCAAATTGTCATATTCTGACCACTATTTTGGGTAGTTGAAATTGGTAAATAGGCGGTTTCTTGTACTCAATCGATATAAGCAATGGAGTTCTAGCGAAATAGCTATGATTTTAGTGGACTGGAACATTGGAATTGGCCAAAAATAGGGCTCAAAGTGGGTGAAATCGCCGATGCGTAAACATCTTCGAGACTGATAACTTCGCGAGAGCATAATTCCATAAGTTTTCATTCAAATTTCAAACTTTTTATGTCGTTAGGATCGGAAAAAGATAATCTATCATTGCATAAGAATTTTTTTTTTTTTCCAAAAATTTTCGATCCTGAGAACGTGTTTCCGAGAAGGCCTGTCGACCCCCAAAGGGTTAAAGACGAAAACCGAGGTTCCACTGTATATGTACTATATTTTGATTTTGATATAACAATTTTCTTATACAGTTGAAATTAGGTAAAGTAAAGCTGATTTAATGAAGTATGTTTTGATGATACCTAAAATATTATATATAATTTATAAACTCGCTATGTCAACTGATACCAAACTTAAAGTACAGCACTATAAGTAATAACTTTTGGTTTGGCATATTTTACATTGTCAGTTGCAGGTTTGTTAAATGTTAAAATTGTTTGCTAATTACAGGTTTATATGATAAAATGGATGAATTTGTTCAGCTGAAGTGGAATACCCATCACTCAACTTTCTTAGAGAACCTCAGTAGCTTGCGGGATAGGGTGAGTTTGTTTTCATCATTTGCCAAAGGCAAAGAACTTTTTCTGATAATTCAATACAGTACCCTAGAGTACCCCAGTCATTAGCTCTTTTAACCAACTCATTTTTGTATTAAGCTACAGTGCTCTACCCAGGGTTTATCAGTTTCAAATGAAAAATAAATATAAAAAGTAACAGTGCACAGTAAATATCTGTTATTTAATCAGTAGTCTGCAGTCAGTGACATCTATAACCCAGCACTTCTGTATTGTACTGTATTTTTTTACCAGTCTTGAATTCAACAGTCATGTATTTCTTTTCATCAGTGATATTAACCTCATTCTAATTCATTTTTATTTGGTGAAATATAAAATTAGTTATGTGAAGTACAAACTTTGGTAGCAATTTAGTGTTTGTGCTTTTGCTTTAGAGTTACTGCTTGCACTTTCTTGCATAACTACTAGTTAGGCTCTGCTGCTGTACCCTGTTAAACTTGTGCATCTAAGTTTTTATACAGTATATGTCTGATTGTCCAGTAACAGTTATGAGTTTCATGATGTCTGAGTCTTGCATTTTTCTATCTAGATTTCCCAAGAGACTTGCACAACTGTTGACTATAACTAATCTCTTCCAGAATTTTTTTAAAGTAGTATAAATTGTGCATCTTACTCTGCTATTCACATAGAAAATTATGATTAACACATTTGTTTTTTTTTTGCAAAACAATAGTTATGAATAGGGAATTTAAAAAGAGAGTGTTCTGTTATGTTAACTATTGTGTAAATGATTCTGGGGATTATCTTCCCCATGGCCCAGTCTCAGACCAGGCCTCCAGGGTTGAAAATAAAATGTGCATATATAGATTTGACATGCATTTCTGAAATTCTAGGAACTAAAAAAATATCCACAAACAGAACAATCAAGCTAACAAAACCAGATGAACCCCTACTCCCACCTATTGAAACAGCAAACAAACTCAATGATTTCTTCTCCACCATAGGAAAAAAGCTGGCAAGCAAAATCCCAAGTTCAAACACTCCACCTAACGACTATCTCACTGGAACCTATCCGAACACACTATTCCTAGCCCCGACCAACCCAATAGAAGTGTCACTTATTATCAACACATTAAAAAACAAGGCAGGTGACCTGAATAACTTACCACCTTTTATATACAAAAAAGCCTCACAAGTTCTCTCACCAATTATTGCAACACTGTTTAACAAATCCATCGAATCCTCTACTTTTCCATCAATATTCAAAATAGCGAGGGTTACCCCCATACACAAAGGAGGAGATCAAACAGACCTGAACAACTACAGGCTGATATCTAACTTACCCCTTCTCTCCGAAATCTTTGAAAAATTAATTCAGAGACAGATATATTCCTACCTCACCTCCCACAACGTACTCAACAACTGCCAATTTGGATTCAGGCCTAATAAAAATACAAATGATGCCATTATACACATGCTAGAAATAATTTACACCGCTCTTGAGAAAAAAGAAATTCCAGTGGGAATCTTCATTGATTTACGTAAAGCTTTTGATACAGTTGACCATGATCTGTTACACCTAAAATTATCACACTATGGTATAAGAGGGCACTCCCTCAACTACCTAAAATCATACCTTAGCAGCAGAAACCAATATGTGTACACAAATGGAGCTAGCTCTACCGTGCAAACTATTACAGTAGGTGTCCCACAGGGAAGTGTTCTTGGCCCACTTCTCTTTCTCATTTACATTAACGACCTACCAAATGCATCTCAACTACTCAAACCCATAATATTTGCAGATGACACTACATACGTTATCTCTCACCCAAGCCCAGACATACTAGCCAACACTAAATACTGAACTGCAGAAAATTTCTACCTGGATGATGACTAACAAACTTACTCTCAATATTGATAAAACCTATTTCATTCAGTTTGGGAACAGAGCTACAAATGTACCACTTAACATAATGATAAACGGGTCCCCTATCACAAAACTCAGAGGGAAAATTCTTAGGAATCCATCTTGACAGTGGCCTAAAATTTCAGACACATGTACAACAAATTTCCAAGAAAGTCTCAAAGACCGTGGGAATACTATCCAAGATACGGTACTATGTTCCACAACCAGCTCTCCTTACCCTATATCACTCACTCATTTACCCCTACCTTACCTATGGAATCTGCGCATGGGGCTCAACATCAATAACTCATCTCAGACCATTAATAACACAACAAAAAGCTGCAGTTAGAATAATAACAAATTCACACTCCAGACAACATACTCCACCAATATTCAAAAATCTAAACTTACTCACCATACAAGACATCCATAGTTTTTACTGTGCCTATTACATACATAGAACACTCTATGCAAATATTAATCCACCACTCAAACTTCTCCTTACCGACTTTAACAGGACACATGACCATAACACTAGACACAGAACACTCCTCGATGTTCCCCGTGTCCATCTAACACTATGCAAAAACTCAATGCATATAAAAGGCCCAAAAATTTGGAATTCATTACCTGTGATTGCCAAAGAAACCCTGCCTGTACCCCAATTCAAAACGATGTTAAAAAACCACCTTCTCACCCAAACCTAAGTGCACAATATCAAACATTCCCAACAAAGTTGATTAATCACTTAAATGTAAAAACTTGATTAATCATTTAAATGCAAAAACCTGTTATGAATAATACATACTGAGCTAACTGTTTCTATAACATTTACATTATAATGACCACATAAACTGTAATTGCAATGCAACCATTTGTTTTAAATTGTTATCTCACTCAATTGCATTGCTACAATTACTAAACTATTATGTTCAACTTATATTCTAATTTTCAACTTAGATACACAATTATACTTATTTTATAAATTATCAACCATAATTTTTTACCATGTTGTCTACTATTAATTATTCTTAAGAATGCCCACAATGCACAGCATATTAGGGGCTTTTGGCATGTACACCTCATTATACCTAACTATGTATCATGTCTAAATAAACTATTATTATTATTATTATTATTATTATTATTATTATTATTATTATTATAGCTCCAATCTGGCAACACTGAGACTGTGTAGGTGCTAGACTGTGGACTCCTCCTGAACATCATACACAACAAGACAACAGAATCATGAACTGAGCAGTTTGTAGCTTTATTGATACATGTATGCACTGTCATGCTCGAAGTAAATAACAACTATGGAATCTTTTTGAACAATAAGTCTCTGAGACTTCCTACTTCATGATTTTCTGTCCGTATAGGATTTGCCTATTCATCCTGAAAGAATATATTACATATGTACAGTATTTTTTGTTTCTTTGCATCAATGAAATGTCAGGCATATACTAAACTTAACAAGTGTGTTCTTCACTAAAAGGTATGCATGGTCATGCATAATCTTTTTTTTTTTTTTTTTTCCTAGTTTCCTCTCCCTCTTTCTCCCCCTTCCCATCACTTCTTTCTACCCCTCCTATCTCATCTTTCCATGCTTTCTCCTTCCCTTTATTTTTTTCTCTCCCCTTTCTTGCTTTTTTCCCTCTTTCCCATTTTGTTTTTGCTCATTTACTAATACAACACAAGAAATATTGAATATATTGGAACCTCTGCTTATGGGTGCCCCACCATGTGAGTTTTTCAGGATACGAGCCGTCACTCGGTCGATTTTTTAATCTTGGATATGAGCCAAAATTCAGGTTGCGAGCTTCCCCCTCAAGGAAGGTTCCTTGACGCTGGTGAGGGGCTCTTGATCTAGGGAATTGTATCTGTGCTCCAGTTTCCTAAATTAAGCCTGAATACCTTCCATCCCCTCCCCCCACATGTGCTGTATAATCCTACGGGTTTAGTGCTTCCCCATAATAATAATAATAATATACATAGTACAGTGGACCCTCGGTTAACGAATACCCCGGAAATCGTGCAATTATGTAAGTATAATTTTGTAAGTTCTTGTGGAAGTGTATTTTTGGGGGTCTGAAATAGACTAACCTACGTGAAATTTTTCCTTAAGGGGGTAAATTGTTCGGTAATGGCACTTGAGCAGACTTCAGGAGTGAAGTTTTAGAAACTCGGGGTCCACTGTATAATATAATAATACGTATAATATAATGATATGTATAATAATAATACAGTGGACTCCCGAGTTTCAGTCATAATTCATTCCAGAAGGCTGTTCAAGTGCCATTACCGAACGAATTTGTTCCCTTAAGGAAAAATGTAAATTAGATTAGTCCTTTCAGACCCCCAAAAATACACATACAAAAGCACTTAAAATATTAAACTTGCATAATTGTTCGATTTCCGAGGTGACCGAAACTCGGGGGTCCACTGCACTATAATAATTATTATAATAATACTATATGTACTGTAATAACAAGCGAGCCTCACAAACACTCCGTTTTCTCTTATAATAACACCTCGGAGGACGAAGCATGGGAAGATGTTTTCAGAGTGGGAGCCGGAATGGCTGCCACCACTTGTCACATAATGACATATTTTATTCATTCTAGAGTATATACAGTGGACCCCCGGATTATGTCATTATTTCGTTCCAGAATTCTGTTCAAGTGCCGTTACCGAACGAATTTGTTCCCATAAGGAATAATGTAAATTAGATTAGTCCTTTTAGACCCCCAAAAATACACTTACAAAAGCACTTACAAAAATACACTTACATAATTGTTCGAGTTTGGAGCAGTACGTAATCCGGGGGTCCGCTGTATCAGGTTTCTATGTTTATATGGTCATATTAGATGAATCGTGATAGATAAATAAGCCGTAGAGTTGATATTAGTGAAATATTGAAGTATTTTGCCCTGCCTCCTGAGAGCAGGAATTCCATTGGAACAGATTAATGGCATTTCAATTAATTTAAATGAGGAAAATTGACTCAGCATACGAGCAGATCGGGTTACGAACTAGGTCACGGAACGGATTAAACTCGTAAGCAGAGGTTCCACTGTACTGGCACAAGAATACTGGTATCTTTACTGTAACTGCCAGTTAGAGTAGAGATACCAGTATTCATGGAAAAAGTATTGATACAATAATAACATAAGAACAGTGGAGCACTGCAGTAAGCCTTTCGACTCATGCTAGGCAAGTCAGATTCACGTTCAACCACCCCAGCTGTGTTTGAAGTTACCCAAAGTTCTTGCTTCAGTGATGCTACTTGGGAGCTTGTTCCTTTTGTCTATGACTCCTGCCAAACCAGTACAACTTCCTATATCCTTTCTAAGTCTAAATTCATCCAACTTCAATCCATTGCTGTTAGTCCTGTCTTGTATATTTTAAGCACATTACGTGTATTTATATCCACTTTATTCCAGGTTTTCCATTTGTATCCTTCATTTGTTACCCTCTTCCCTCCCTAATTCTATGTTTTTCCATGGGGGTACAAGTTCATTGTCTTCAGCCTGTTTTTGTAGGAATGGTTTCAAATTTTTGTCATTTTCTAAATTTATTTTCCAGAGCATTTTGTTCTTTCTGTAATATGGAGACCAGACTTAAGCAGCATGACTGGAATGAAATCTTACCAAAGATACATGAAGTTGAAGTATAACTTCAGGACTTTTATTATTTTTACATCTTTATATGAAGCCAAGAATTTTATTAGCATTGTTGTGAACACTTATCCACTTGTTTTTGTCTAGTCATCCACTTTGACTAGGGTCAACATTATTTAGCTGATAAATGCCATAGCTATTTTATTTTCCTGGGATTAGAGCCTTATACTGTATGTGTTTACATTGAGCAGCACCTGCCACTTCAACTGCAGCATCACCCTATCCTGGTCAGCCTCCAACTTGCTGGTGTCATCAGCATTGATTTGGTTGCATATTTTGGTGTCATTGGTAAACTTGCTTAAGTCACTGTTTATTCCCCTCATCTGTATAGTTTATTTAGATTGTGAACAAGGGTCCTAATAATGACCTTTTTAGATTGTGAACCAGGGTTCCATTACTAACCTCAATGCAGACTACTTGTAATGAGTCTCAAATTAATAAGGCAAGAACGCTTCTTTGTGATACCATGCAGATCCTAACTAGTGGTATCCTATCATTCAGGGTTTACTGTACCCAGACCTGCTGTTGGAGATCTGGGTACAGTATACCCTGTTATAATGCATGGGATACATTCCTGAAAAGTAGCATCTAATGGAAATTAACAGTATGTAAATTTAACCCTTTCAGGGTCGCGAGGCCCTCTCCCAAACTCGTTCCCAGGGTCGCAAATTTTTAAGAAAAAAAAAAACATTTTCTTATGAAATGATAGAGAATGTTTTTCCAATCATAATGCCACCAAAATTATGAAATTTGATGGAAAACTAATGGAATTATGCTTTGCAAGTTAGCGGTATCGATGCTATTTACGCATCGGTGATTTCCCCACTTTGAGCCCTATTTTCGGCAAATTCCAATGTTTCAGTCTACTAAAATTATAGCTATTTCACTAGAATTTCATTTGTTCTATCTATTAAGTATAAGAAACTGCCAATTTACAGATTTCAACTACCCAATAAGGTGGTCAGAAATTGGCAATTTGGCCAATTTCATACAAATTTCAAAAGATGCCAATTTCAAAATAGGGTCCAGAATAAACAAGACAGACATTCCTGGCACTCAAATAACATTTTATCTGTTCATTAGTCACTTCTCCAGGCCCCTCTTACATTACTTTTGCTTTCCATTTTGAATTTTTATTCTCACAAAAAATAGAAGATTTACTGTTACGTATACTATTGCATCATTGTAAAAATGGTATAAATAATATCAGTGCACTTGTGCAAGAATATTAGACTTCCCAGTTGATGTGTATTGGACGCATGGCGTGAATTGTTTACTCTTGAACATCGGCCAAAATCGAACATTTTCGCTACTTTGAGCTCAATTTCAAGGTACTTGTCATTGTCAAACCAATCAAAATCATCTCTATTTCTGTAATATATCTTCCATTCTATCACATGAGACCAAGAAAACGAGAATACATCAATAAATACTATACGAAAATAGACTGAAAGTCTGTTTTAAACAAAAAAACGGTCGGTTTTTTTCTCATTATGCAAAATCGAACATTTTTGCTATTTGCGCTCAGTTTCAAGACAGTGGTCCCCGCCTAACGCAGCAAAATTCATTCAGAAGCCTGCTCAAGTGCCATTACCGAACGAATTTACTTCCTAAGAAATAATGTCACGTAGGTTAGTCTATTTCAGACCCCAAAATACACTTCCACAAGACTAAATATTATACTTACATATTGAACGATTTCCGGAGTCTTAGGCGGGGGACCACTGTACTTGCATAGTGAAACCAATCAAAATTATCTCTATTTCTGTAATATATCTTCCATTCTATCAAATGAGACCAAGAAAACGAGAATATTTTATTTTTTATTAACACATCGGCTCGATTCACCAAGGCAGGGTGGCCCAAAAAGAAAAACTTTCATCATCATTCACTCCATCACTGTCTTGCCAGAAGGTGCTTTACACTACAGTTATAAACTGCAACATTAACATCCCTCCTTCAGAGTGCCGGCACTGTACTTCCATCTCCAGAACTCAAGTCCGGCCTGCCGTTTCCTGAATCCTTCATAAATGTTACTTTTCTCACACTCCAACAGCACGTCAAGTATTAAAACCATGCATGCCTCATCACTCCTATCAAATACGCTCACACATGCTTTTGCTGGAAGTTCCCCTCAGAACAAAACTTCCTTTACCCTCCTCCAACCTTTCTAGCTCACCCACCCCGCCTTCCTCCACTACAGATTTATACACTCTCGGTCACTTGTCTGCTCACTTTCTCTCTCATGTCCAAACCACCTAACAACTCCTCCTCAGTTCTTGACATCTGCTTGAATCCCCGCACTCTCCTACCAACTCCGACTCTCTGTAATATTCACACCACAATGACCTCAGACATGACATCTCCACTGCCTCCAGCCTTCTCCTCGTTGCAACATTCATCACCCATGCTTCACACCCATATAAGAGCGTTGGTATAACTATACTCTCATACATTCCTTTTACTTCCATGGACAAGGTTCTTGTCTCCACAGACTCAAGTGCTCCACTCACCCTTTTCCCTCATCAATTCTATGATTCACCTCATCCTTCATAGACCCATCCGCCGACATGTCCACTCCCAAATATCTGAATACATTCACCTCCTCCATACTCTCTCCTCCAATCTGATATCAATCTTTCGTCACCTATTCTTTTGTTATCCTCATCACCTTACTCTTTCCTATATTCACTTTCAATTTTCTTCTTTTACACACCCTACCAAATTCATCCACCAACCTCTGCAGCTTCTCTTCAGAATCTCCCAAAAGCAAGTGTCATCAGCAAAAAGCAACTGCGAAACTCCCACTTTGTATTTGCTTTTTATCTTTTAGACCAACACCTTTTGCCAAGACCCTTCATTCACTTCTTAAACCCCATCTATAAATATATTGAACAACCACGTAATCCACATCCTTGTCTAAGGCCCACTTTTACTGGGAAATAGTCCCTCCTCCACACACTCTAACCTGAGCCTCACTATCCTCATAAAACTCTTTCATGCTTTCAGTAACCTTCCTCCTATTCCATACACCTGCAACATCTGCCACATTGCCCCCTATCTACCCTATCATACGCTTTTCCAAATCCATAAATGCCACAAAACATCTTTACCCTTATCCAAATACTGTTCACCTATATGTTTCTACTGTAAACACTTGGTCTACACACCCCCTACCTCTTCCTAAAGCCCTTGTTCATTCCTGCATCCTGCTTTCTGTCTTACTCTTAATTCTTTCAATAATAACTACCATACACTTTACCAGGTACACTCAACAGACTTATTCCCCTATATTTTTGCACTCTTTTTGTCCCCTTTGCCTTTATACAAAGGAACAATACACGCTCTCTGCCAATCCCTAGGTACCTTACTCCTCTTCCATACATTTATTAAATAATAGCACCAACCACTCCAAAATTATATCCCCACCTGCTTTTAACATTTCTATCTTTATCCCATCAATCCCAGCTGCCTTACCCCTTTCATTCTACCCACTGCTCTACGAACTTCCCCTACACCCACAACTGGCTCTTCCACACTCCTACAAGATGTTATTCCTCCGTTGCCACACACAATCACAGCTTCCCTGTCTTCATCAACATTTAACAAATCCTCAAAATATTCTTCCATCTTCCCGATACCTCTAACTCTCCATTTAATAACTCCCCCTCTCCTATTTTTAACTGTCAAATCCATTTGTTTCTAGGTTCCCTAACTTATTAATCTCATTCCAAAACTTTTCTTATTTTCAACAAAATTTGCTGATAACATCTCACCCACTCTCATCTGCCTCTTTACATTGCTTCACCACTTTTAACCTCTTTTTCTCTCCATATACTTTTCCCCTCCTTCATCACTTCTACTTTGTAAAACCTCTCATATGCTAACTTTTTCCCCCTTACTACTCTTTTTACATCATCATTCCACCAACGCTCCTTTTCCCCTCCCGCACCCACTCGCCTGTAACCACAAACTTCTGCTGAACACTCTAACACACATTTTAAATCTACCCCATACATTTTCGACCCCATTGCCTACACTCTCACCAGCCCATCTATCCTCCAATAGTTGTTTATATTTACCCTAAATGCCTCCTCTTTTAGTTTATAAACCTTCACCCTCTTTTACTTACTTTATTCTATTTTCCTTGTATCCCATCTACCTTTTACTCCCACTGTAGCTATAACTAAAAGTGATCTGATATATCTGTAGCCCCCTATAAACATGTACATCCTGAAGTCTACTCAACAGTCTTTTATCTATCAATAAAAGTCCAACAAACTACTGTCATTACGCCCACATCATATCTTGTATACTTATTTATCCTCTTTTTCTTAAAATATGTATTACCTATAACTAAACCCTTTTATACAAAGTTCAATCAAAGGGCTCCCATTATCATTTACACCTGGCACCCCAAACTTACCTACACACCCTCTGCATGTTTCTCCCACTTTTGCATTTAGGTCCCTACCACAATTACCTCTCATTTGGTTCAAAAGTTCCTATACATTTGCTTAACATCTCCCAAAATTTTCTCTCTCCTCTACACCTCTCTTCCAGGTGCATACACGAGAATACAAGCATAAATACCATACGAAAATAGACTGCAAAGTCGGTTTTAAATAAAAACACGGTCAGTTTTTTTTCCTCATTATGCACTGTGTGGTGCAGGATTTTTTTATACAGGCACACTGACCGCACAGACCCATTCTCTCACATCTAGGCCTACCAGCCTGTTTCACTTGATTTGAGGGGGTTAGAATTTAGGCGTACTAGTATGGCGAAAACCCTGGCGCGTAAGCCGTACTAGTAAAGGCCGAAACCCTGAAAGGGTTAAGCCTATATGAAAAATATGGCTATGTTCCAGACATCCCAAATTTGCTTAAATTTTTAGGCATGCTTGAAGGGGTACCTTATAGTGGTTGCCTTTTTTTCCCCCGGTTTTTCATTGATAACTTGAGTGCCTCATCTGAGTGGCTTCAAATTTTCAACACTGATGTATAGTAGCTTTGGGGAAAAGGGTTTAATTCAACTATTGGCATGAGTAATTGCCATCTGGTCATTTTATATAGACCATTTGCAGTTCTGATTTCTGTGTGATAATCTGAAATGCCCTTCTTATTGGTGTCAAACTTTCAAACACTGATGTATCGTACTTAGAAGAAGGTTAGAATTGTTATTGAATTACTGTATGTAGGTGCTAATTAGCCAACTTTATTTTTACAATGGTATTTGTATTGTTTCCTTGCATATCTTTACTAGGCCTCATCTAAAAGGCTTCACTTATTAATACAGTTTATGAAAATGATGGTATGCTGTAAATTAGGCTCTGTATGGTTGCAAATTGTTGATGTATTACCATATTTAAACTTGGAATCAATGAATTCTATGCAATAACTGAGAAGTCTTGGGGCAACTTAGACTTTTAGTGCTGGAGTGTATTGCTCACCAGAAGCTTTTTCATTGTTATTGGGCTGCTTAATCCCAATTTGCCAGTTTTAATAATAAATATTAATATTGATTTCCATTCCTTAGCTGGAGACTGCTTCTTTTTGATTGGCTTCAAATCTTTATTGCTAATGATTTTTTTTTTGAGAAGGTAGATACCCTGTAAGTTTGTTATACAGTGGACCCTCGGTTAATCGAAATTAATCCGCCCAGGAGCTATTACTTAATCTGAATCTTTCGTTATCTGAAACCTTATTTCCATAAGAAATAATGTAAATACAATTAATTGCTCCACAAAAAAAAATCACACAAAATAAAAAAAATAACATTTACTTACCTTTATTGAAGAGACTTGCAGGCATCTGGAAGATATGTATATGATGATTGGAGCAGGTGTTAGTGGTTGGAAGGGAATCCTCCAAAGGACTTCAGGTGACAAGTCCCTCTCTGGGGTTACTTCCTTCTGGTCTTTTAATGCCACTAGGACCAGCTTGAGAGTCACTAGACCCCTGCCTGGTGAAGTAGCTGTCCAGAGTCCTCTGTTTCTGGCGACTCTTCAACACTTTTCTGAAGTACAACATGGCTCTGTCACTGAAGTGGTTGCACAGAAGGCTCATTTCAGCTTGCTCAGGGTGGTATCTTTCAACAAATGTCTGCAACTCATTCCACTTTGTACACATCTCCTTAAAGCACTGAAGAAGGCACCTCCTTATCCTCTCTCTCTCTCTTCCTGTGAAGCAATAACCTCAGCTGTGGTCTGTTGCTGTTCCAGATGAAGCTCTTGCAGCTCTTCAGTTGTTAGCTCTACCCTTTGCTCCTCCACTCAACTCTTCCACATCCTCCCCACTCACCTCCAACCCCAGGCTGTTCCCCAATTCCAAATATCTTCCACAACATTTTCCACAACAGGCACAGGGTCGCAGGGTCAGCCTCAAATCCTTCAAAATTCCTCTCTTGGACACAATCGCCACAGTGGTCTCCAAGCAGAGTTCAGAGTCCTGGAAGTCACTTCCTCCCAAGCCTTACCTATAAGGCCTATGCAATGCACGATATTGAGGTGTTCTTTCCAGAACTCTCTTAGGGTCAATTCAGAGTCATTGGTCATATTAAAGCACCTCTGAAACAGTGCTTTGGTGTACAGTTTCTTGAAGTTGGAAATGACCTGCTGGTCCATGGGCTGGAGGAGAGGAGTGGTGTTAGGAGGCAAGAACTTCACTTTGATGAAATTTATGTTGTCAGGCAACAACTCTTGCAAGTTGTGAGGATGAGCAGGAGCATTGTCCAGTAGCAGGAGGCACTTGAGTGGCAATTTATTTTCCAGGAGGTATTTCTTCACACTAGGGCCAAACACTCCAGTCATCCATTCGTTGAAAATCTCCGTAGTGACCCATGCCTTGGTGTTAGCTCAATGCACACACAATTTATTCTTGTCAACACCGTGATTCCTGAAGGGTCTGGGATTTTCTGCGTGATGCACCAGTAAAGGCTTCACTTTAAAATCACCACTGGCATTGGCACACATCATAAGAGTTAGCCTGTCTTTCATAGGCTTGTGTCCTGGCTGTGCCTTTTCCTCCTGAGTAATGTAGGTCCTGTTGGGCATTTTCTTCCAAAACAGGCCTGTTTCATCACAATTAAACACTTGTTGGGGTAGGAATTGTTCAGCCTCTACGAACCCTTGAATTCCAGCACAAATTTTCAGCTGCACGTTTGTCTGAGCTGGCTGCCTCACCATGCCTCACAACATTGTGTATGCCACTACGTTTCTTAAACTTCTCAAACCAGCCTTTGCTGGCTTTAAAATCACTCTCCTCACCACTGGTTGCAGGCATTGTCTTCACAAGATCTCGTAACTTCCTTGCCTTTTCACAAATTATCGCCATAGAAATACTATCACCCGCTTCTGTTTTTCATGGATCCACACCAACAACAACTTCTCAACCTCATCCACTGTTTTCGATCTTTGTTTCGTTAACAAATTAACCCCTTTTGCAACATTAGCTTTCTTGATCTCATTTCTCTGTGCCAGGATAGTGCCGATAGTAGATGGAGTTTTCTTGTACATCCTGGCAAGATCACTCAGACGTACACCACTCATATTTTCTATGATTTCCTTCTTCAGTTCGATGGTGTTCCTCACTCTCTTTACCCCAGGTGCCACTAGGAAGCTTCTTTGGACTCATGGTGACTTATTTCACAGTGGCAATAACTAAAACCACCAAAAAATACACCAAATATATTGTGAATCTTTGAAAGAGCGCGCTGGGTAATGTTCTCTCAATGGTAAACAACGCTTCACTGGCGTCCTGCGCTTGCGCGGAGCAGGCGGACGCGTCTAATACCTTTCGGTAACCGAGGACTTTTTCGCTAACCGATTACGAAAAAAGCTTACGTTTTCCAAAACTTTCGTTAACAGAACCTTTCGTTAACCGAGGGTCCACTGTATACTGAAGCATACAAATGAACAATACTTGGATAAAGGTAAGGAACTTTTAATTGCATTTATGGATATCGAAAAGGCATATGATACTGATAGGGTAGCAATGTGGCAGATGTTGCAAATTTATGGAATAGGCAGGAGGTTACTTATAACAGTAAAGTTTTTATGTGCATTAGTGAGGCTCAGGGTATGTAGGAGAGGGAGATTATTTTCCAGTTGAAGTAGGCTTTGACAAGGATGTGTGATGTCACCCTGGTTGTTTAATATGTAGTATTTATATATGGGGTTGTAAAAAAAGTAAACACTAGGGTGTTGGGGAGATATGCGAGATTAAAATGTAAAAAATATAATAGAAAGTGGGAATTTTCACAGTTGGTTTTTGCCAATGCAAAAGTTGTTAGCCTAATTTGGGATGGTATGTAACAGAAGAAAATTAAGAGTGAAGATAGGAAAGACCAAGGTGATGAGAGTATCAAAAAATCTAAGCAATGAGAGATTTGTTTTCAGATTGAGGGAGGGATTATGGAGGAAATAAATGTGTTCATATATTTGGGATTGGACCTGTTGGTAGATGGTTTTATTAGAGATGAGATGAACCATAGAATTGATGAAGGGAAAAAGGTGGGTAGTGCATTGAGGCATCTGTGGAGACAGATCTTTATCCATGGAGGCAAAAAAAAATGTGTATCACAGTGGTGAAGCATGGGTTTTAAATGTTGCAGCAAGGAGGAGGCTGGGGGCAATGGAAATGTCATATTTGAGGGCAATGTGTAGTGTGAATATTATGAAGAGACTTCTGAATTTAGAGATTTGGAGGTGTGGTCTTACCACAAGTATTTTTCAGAGGACTGAGGTGGGGTTGTTGAGGTGGTTTGGACATTAGAGAGGGTGGAGAAAAATAGGATGACTAGGAGGGAGTATAATCTGTGGTGGAGGGAGGAAGGGTAGTAGTTATCCTAGGAAAGGTTGGAATGAATGAATGGGTGAGCTAGGAAACATTTGTGAAAGGATTCAGGAAAACCAGTTAGCTGGACTTGAGTCCTGGAGGTGGTAAGTACAGTGCCAGCACTCTGAAGGATGGGTGGTGATGTTGCAGTTTGGTGGACCATCTGAAATGTGATGTCACTGTGCTTCTGGCAAGACAATGATTGAAGAAATGACTTTGAAAGTGTTTTCATTTGTTTAGTCACTATCTTGGAGGGCGACAGCCTCTGTGTTAAAAAAATGAAAATGTGCCATTGTACTGTTCTAGCATTGTTAAAAAACTTTATTGGTGGATTCTATGTAATAACTGAAGAATGCCTCTTCTTGGCTTGAAATGTTTAGCTGTGTATGTGTGTGTGTGTGTTTGTGTGTGTGAGAGAGAGAGATTGTTTTAAATTGAAGTGGGCTTTATAGGCTCCTGTTTACAAATTCATTCCTACTCGGTTTTATTATCTGAGCACTAAGCAGGGCCCCCATTTTTGTTTTCTCCTCACTACACATATTTAGTAGTAAAGTACACCCTCTCCTCACTTAATGACGGGGCTCCGTTCCTAAGAGTAGGTCGGTAAGTGAATTGGTCGTTAAGTGAGGAACATACTGTATTGGTGGTGGGTTTGTTTCAACCATCTTCAGATATATTTTTAGTGGCACCTTTGCACCATTTATAACATTTTTAGTATATTTTTAAGTGTTCATTCAGTAGTGTACTGAACAGTAGGGCCCCACTTATATGGCAGGTTAGGTTCCAGGCTACCACTGTGAAGTGGAAATCGCCGTAAAGTGGAACGCCCTGTTTTTTATAACTGCACATAAATACTAGATAACAAGTTTACACTAACATATATTAAGTTAGCAATAGAACTAGGCATTAAAAAATAAAAAAGTAAAATATACATAGTACACTCATTACTTACCTTAAAATATTTGTAGATGATGAGTAGTATTTATTGTAAGAAATCTGGTGTGGGAGGTATGGTAGCCAGCCAGGCCAAGCCACCCCACCCCCACCCACACACAATATAGTTCTACGACGTTTAAAGCGTCCCAGAGCGATAAAATGCATATAAAGTTCACTCATTACTTACCTTAAAATATTTATAGTCTTAATGTAGGGTGAGCGGTGAGTAAACAAGATAAAACAAATAAACGAGAGGGAGAGAGAGAGAATGAGTAAATGAGAGAGGACAGAGACAGAGTATGTAAACAAACAGACAAATGTGTCTGGTTTGGTTCATACACGTATGTATTATACCATAATACAAACACTTTACATTGTGTACAAGTTGTCTCCACTTTGATACAGTAGAATAAATACAGAGCAACGCTCCCATTCCGATGTAACACCATTTTTAGAAGAAATGGCACTCTGAGTGAAGGCATACGAAAGGAATAATTTTCTACAGTTACCCCCAGTGATACTATAGTGTACACATTTTCTCTGATGTTGGTCTAGAGAAAACATAATTCTTCCTATCACTCCTACAAGTTGCCTGGCTACCACATCTCATATTTATGTTAATTTATTCTATTGTGGGGTGTATTTATCATGTTTGTTACGTAGCATGATTATTATATAATTTTGAAAAAAATATCATAGATGGATTAATGAAAATGTGTATATTAACGTAATATATGACATTTAACACTTTCACTGTCGAGACCAGTGATTCTAAACTCTCCCTGTCGAAAAATATTAAAAAAAAAAAATTAGATTTACCAAAATCTTAAGAATCTTTTTCTGAGTGTTTTAAAACAAAACAAAAAATTGCTATAAGTATTTACCGAGATATAGAGGCATGAAGTTGACAGAAAATGAACTGCTTATGGCAACATCAGTGACTGCCGCTCACTCGGTAATAGTATTTTTACTTTTATTCTATTTTTTCTTTTATTTTTTAATATTTTAATTTTTCAAGTAACTTTTGTAGCCTGTGAGACCAATGTAATGTGTAATGTATATATATCCACTCGTTGTATGCAACACAATAAAGGCACAAATATTATTTTCATTACAATGTTTACAAAACCTGTTTACACAAACCAACAATAAAAAAAGTTTATTACTATTGTTCTATAATACATATACACATAGTATATAGTTACTGGACATGTTCCTAGAACTGCTACGGCTTGTGGAAGGTTGTTGTGTGTGAGTGGCCTTTGTTGTGGATGTGCTGAGAGCGGCGTGGCTGGTGTCACAATGACGCATTACACAATCGCCACAACCCATTACCCACACCTTCCCCAACAAGCATGCTGTCTTCCCCACCACCCGCATGGAAATAAGTCACTTTGTCTGACTTTTTTGGGTTATCCTAGGTTGATGGTCATCTGGGTCGTCCTTCCTTCCTTCCTTCATCTCATCTCTTCCTTCCTTCTTTTCTTTCTTTCTTTCTTTCTTTTCCTTCCTTCCTTTCTTCCTTCTCGTTTCCTCGGCATTGCTTTCGGTCACAAACTTCTCAAAACTTTGAAATTCATCTTCACTGACACTTCCATCTGTGTTAGAACTATCACTTGGGAAGAGAAGAGTCCCAGATTCGCCGGGGAGTCAGATATTTCTTACCGCTAGGCATGCTGAACAAGGACTACTGAAATGGCATTCCCACAATGCACCAGTGGCTCCCCGATTTTTTTTTATACTTCGCACACTGACCACATAGACCCATTCTCTCACATGTAGGCCTACCAGCTTTCTCCCGCTAGATTTGAAGCTGCTAGAATTTTGGCATATTAATACGTCACCAACACTGGCTCGTAAGACGTATCTATACAGCACCAACAGTGAAAGGGTTAATGTGCCTCAGTGTGATTATTATTGAGTATAATTATTATTATCATTATTAATATGGTGTCCTCGAGACATAAGACACTCTTACTGATTTTAATGTTTACCTGCATGCCAGCACAGTATGTAAGTTTATTTAGGTACAGGTACACAAGTATAATTATCAGAGTACATGTATATATAAAATAACTTTAAAACACTTGAAGTTTTGGAGTTTCCAGACATAATGGAGAGACGTGGAGCTCACGGAGAATGTAAACAAACCGAGTGGGGCGCTGTGACCATATTAGAAAGTCAGGTGGGGGAAGCCGTATAGCAAGTTTTGGTCATAATTTGAAATGTCCATATTAGTGGAATGCCATAAAGCGAAACGCCGTAAAGCGGGACCCTACTGTATGCTGTAATAAACAGAATGGAGGAAATCGGCTCTAATATACAGTGGAACCCCGAGTTTTGGCCGTAATCCATCCTAGGAGCTAGGCCTAAAGTCGAAGCAGCTGAAAGTCAAAGCAATATTTCCCATAAGAAATAAAGGAAATACAGTGGACCCTCTGTTTTTGTTCACCTCCAAACTCGAACAATTATGTAAATGTATTTTTGTATGAGCTTTTGTAAGTGTATTTTTGGGGTTCTGAAACGACTAATCTAATTTACATTTGTCCTTATGGGAACAAATTCGTTCGGTAATGGCACTCAAACAGCATTCTGGAATGAATTTTCAACGAAAACCGAGGGTTCACTGTACAATCAATCCGTTCCAGACACCCAAAAATATTTACAAAAAATGCATTTTTTAAAGAATAACTATAGTTTTACATACAGAAAACAATTATAAATACAGTGGTACCCCGGTTTACGATATTTTTTCGTTCCAGAATGCTGTTCAAGTGCCTTTACCAAACGAATTTATCCCCATAAGGAATATAATGTAAAATAGACTAGTCCTTTTAGACCCCCAAAAATACACTTACAAAAGCATTTAAAAAAATAAACTTACATAAAAGGGAGAGTTTGGAGACCATTGTAAACCAGGGTACCACTGTATATATAATGTAATAAATTTATAATTAAACATTTAAATAAACATTTAAAATAACATTTACACTTACCTTTATTGAAGAGACTTGCTGGCATCTAGAAGATAGGGAGGAAGAGAGGGGGAGGGAGCACTCATTGTTTGGAAGGGGAATCCCCCTCCATAAGGTCTTAAGGTAACAAGTCCCTCTCTGGGGTTACTTCCCTTCTTTGACTTTTAATGCCACTAGGACCAGCTTGAGAGTCTCTAGACCCCTGTCGCACAAAATAACTGTCAAGAGTGCTCTGTTTCTGGCGCCTCTTTAAGATGTCCCTAAAATGGGACATTGTTTTGTTACTGAACATGTTGCAGATATGGGTTGTTTCAGCTTGCTCAGGGTGGTATTTCTCTACGAAGCTTTGCAGCTTATTCCACATTCCACACATGTTTTTCACTCCCTCTTCCTTCTGTGAAGCAAGTTCCTCATCTGTGGTCTGATGCTGTTGCAGATGAAGCTCTTACAGCCACTAGGAAGCTTCTTTGGACCCATGATAACTTATTTCACAGTCACAGTCAATAAACAATCTCTAAACACAATTAATTTATTGTGAAATATTTGGATGAGCACACTAGGTAATGTTCGCTCAAGGGTAAACAACGCTAGACTGGCTCACGACGATTGCGCGGCGAGGTGCGCAAGCGGAGGCAAGTGGACAGGTCTGGTACGCTGGCTAAAACTCGGGGCAACGGCCGAAAGTCGGGGCAAAATTAGGCCGAAAAAAGCAACCGAAACTCGAAGCAGCCGATAGTCGGGGTGGTTGAAACTTGGGGTTTCACTGTACATTACTTAGGTTTGCATACTGGTTGGAGAGCTGGTTGTAAGTCCGAGTGGTCAGTAAACGAGTACATCACTAAGTGAGGAGAGGCTGTATTGACCTGTGAAATTCTTTTTCACCAAGATGTAATCTGCATTACTCATTATACTGGCTCTTATTTTCTTCTTGCTGTTTAATTGTAAGGATGGTTGATTCTCTCAGACCAAAAGTGCAGGCAATCTACATCATATGTTAACCCTTGTGGTTTAGCGCTTCTATTTGATTATAATAATAATAATAATAATACATCATATGTTCATTATTTCACTGCATATCTAAAATTTCCACTTTCTTTAATACCATGAATATTTCATGCATAAGTCTTCATGGAACCTCCAGCATCACAAGTATTGTTCTTGGGTGCCATGGCTAATATCCAGAGATGAGATGAGGCGATAAAATAATACGTACTGTTAAATAAACAGAGTAAGGTAATGCCACTCTATCAGTAAGTGGCATGGGTGGTAGTGGGAATGAGAAGCTTGTGCCTCTCCAAATATTCAATCTGATAAATTAGACACATGTGCAACATTTGGGTATCTTTAATGAGGAAACGTTTCGTGCCACAGTGGCTTCATCAGTCCTTACAAAGGAGAATGGTGAAGAACAGGAGGAGTTTGAGGTAATCAGTCCCTCAGCTTTCCACATTTGTCATATGTGATTTCACCTACGACTGCTGCACCTCTCCTGTGTACAGCATATAAGCCACTTCTTTGCACATATGCCGTATTCTTTTCAAGATTGATGGACTGATTACATCGACTCAAGGCTGAGGGACTGATTACTTCAAACTACTCCTGTTCTTCACCATTCTCCTTTGTACGGACTGATGAAGCCACTGTGTGGCGAAATGTTTCCTCATTAAAGATACCCAAGTGTTGCACATGTGTCTAATTCATCGTCTTGTTGGTTCTCTGAACCATTCATCTACAAACATTCAATCCTTAGGTCCAGTTTTAGTCAGCAGGAAAAAAATTCTTGGATTACAGTACCCCATAACTTGATACTATTATGTGTATGGTGCATGCTGTCAAGACTTCTTCATGTTTCATTCAAATCTAAATGCATATTTTTAATAAAGTATACACTAATTTACACTATGTAGTGTCACTCTGTAAAAAGGTTTACTGTACATTAATTTTTATGCTTGCTTCCTTCCTCTTCATTCCCTTTCCTCTTCCACATTACATGTACAGATATTATGACCTCCTCAGAGACACATTTAATATTTAATTAATTTTCTTTTTATTCCAGCAAGTGTTTACTGATGTCATTCTATCATGTGGAGATCAATTTTACCCAGCCCATCAGTTGGTCTTGTCATCGTGCAGCACTTTTTTTTCCCATGCTTTAGAAGTAGTCAAATGCCCATCTCCAGTTCTACTTTTGCATGGCATTGAACAGTCTACTTTAGAGGAGTTGTTGATGTTTATGTATGATGGACAGGTAAGTGATTACTTTCACTAGATGTTTTTATTCATTAGCATTACATATGTGGGATGCATAAGTCACTTTGATTTTTTTGTTTATCCTAGGTAATTTACACCTTTCATTGTCGGTCCTGAAATATTACGGCTTTGAAGCCAGTGTCGGTACCATAATACTATGCCAAAATTCTAGCAGCTTCCAATCTTGTGGGAGAAAGCTGGTAGGCCTACATATGAGAGAATGGGTCTGAGTGGTCAGTGTGCGCAGTATAAAAAAAAATCCTGCAGCATGCAATGCATAATCAGAAAAAAAATGCAACCGTGTTTTTTGGTTTAAAACAGTGACTTTGCGGTGTATATTTACATATGGTATTTATGGTTGCATTCTCGTTTTCTTGGTCTCATTTGATAAAATGAGAGAGATATTTCAGAAATAGAGATGATTTTGAATCGTTTACAGAATAAAAGTAGCTTGAAAATGAGCTCAAAATAGCGGAAATGTTTGATTTTTGATGTTCAAGAGTAAACAAATTATGTCACGCATCCAATACACGTCAACTGGTGGGTCTAATATGCATTCATGAATGCGCTGATATTATTTATACAATTATTACAATTATGCAGTAGTCTGAATAACAGTAAATCTTCTATTTTTTTGTGTGAATAAAAATTCAAAATGAAAAGCAAGCGTACTATAAGGGGCCTGGAGATGTGACTAATGAACAGAGAAAATGTTATTTTAGTGCCAGGAATGTCAGGAAAATATTTTAAGAGAGAATGGTAGGAAATGACTCTTGATCCCAGGAAAAGGAGGGTATCTTCAGTTCCTTGTTGGTTATTCTTGTTGTTTATTCTGACCTCTATTTTGAAATTGGCCTTGATTTTTGTGTGAAATTGGACAAATTAGTAATTTCTGATCACTTTTTTGGTACTAGTTGAAATAGGTAAATGGGCGGTTTCTTGTACTCAGTCGATAGAATAAAAGGAGTTGTACCAAAATAGGTATGAGTTTGGTCAAGTGGAGCAAAGGAATTAGCCCAAAATAGGGCTAATCTTCATGACTTTGCACTTGGTGGGGTTGAACTCCAGGAACCAATTGCTGGACCAGGCTTGCAGCCTGTCCAGATCCCTTTGTAGTTTTGCCTGGTCCTCGTCCGATTGAATTCTTCTCATCAACTTCACATCATCTGCAAACAGGGACACTTTGGAGTTTATTCCTTTCATCATGTCGTTCACAAATACATACCAGAAATAGCGCCGGTCCTAGGACTGACCCCTGTGGGATCCCACTCGTCACAGGTGCCCACTCTGACACCTCGCCACGTACCATGACTCGCTGCTGTCTTCCTGACAGGTATTCCCTGATCCATTGGAGTGCTTCCCTGTTATCCCTGCCTGGTCCTCCAACTTTTGAACTAATCTCTTGTGTGGAACTGTTTCAAATGCCTTCTTACAGTCCAAGAAAATGCAATCTACCCACCCCTCTCTCTCTTTTATTGCTGTCACCCTGTCATAGAACTCCAGTAGGTTTGTGACACAGGATTTCCTCTCCCTGAAACCATGTTGGCTGTCATTGATAAGCTCATTCCTTTCTAGGTGTTCCACCACTCTTCTGATAATCTTCTCCATGACTTTGCATACTATACATGTCAGTGACACTGGTCTGTAGTTTAGTGCTTCATGTCTGTCTCCTTTTTTAAAAATTGGGACTACATTTGCTGTCTTCCATACCTCAGGTAATCTCCCTGTTTCGATAGATGTGTTGAATATTGTTGTTAGGGGTACACATAGTGCCTCTGCTCCCTCTCAGGACCCATGGAGAGATGTTGTCTGGCCCCATCGCCTTTGAGGTATCTAGCTCACTCAGCAGCCTCTTCACTTCTTCCTTGGTTGCATGTATTGTGTTCAACACTTAGTGGTGTACCCCACCTCTCCGTCTTTCTGGAGTCCCTTCTGTCTCTCTGTGAACACTTGTTTGAATATCATGTCGAGTTCCTCACATACTTTGCGGTCATTTCTTGTGATCTCTCCACCTTCCTTCCTTAGCCTGATCACCTGGTCCTTGACTGTTGTTTTCCTCCTAATGTGCCTGTACAACAGCTTTGGGTCAGATTTGGCTTTCGCTCCTATGTCATTTTCATATTGTTGTTGGGCCTCCCTTCTTACCTGTGCATATTATATATTTTTTTATTAACACATCGGCCGATTCCCACCAAAGCAGGGTGGCCCGAAAAAGAAAAACTTTCATCATCATTCACTCCATCACTGTCTTGCCAGAAGGGTGTTTTACACTACAGTTATAAAACTGCAACATTAACACCCCTCCTTCAGAGTGCCGGCACTGTACTTCCCATCTCCAGAACTCAAGTCCGGCCTGCCGGTTTCCCTGAATCCCTTCATAAATGTTACTTTGCTCACACTCCAACAGCACGTCAAGTATTAAAAACCATATGCCTCCATTCACTCCTATCAAATACGCTCAAACATGCTTGCTGGAAGTCCAAGTCCCTCGCACACAAAACTTCCTTTACCCCCTCCCTCCAACCTTTCCTAGGCCGACCCCTACCCCGCCTTCCCTCCACTACAGATTTATACACTCTCGAAGTCACTCTGTCTCGTTCCATTCTTCTACATGTCCAAACCACCTCAACAACCCCTCCTCAGCTCTCTGGACAATCGTTTTGGTAATCCCGCACTCCTCCTAATTTCCAAACTCCAATTCTCTGCATTATATTCACACCACACATTGACCTCAGACATGACATCTCCACTGCCTCCAGCCTTCTCCTCGTTGCAACATTCATCACCCATGCTTCACACCCATATAAGAGCGTTGGTATAACTATATCTCATACATTCCCTCTTTACTTCCATGGACAAGGTTCTTTGTCTCCACAGACTCCCAAGTGCTCCACTCACCCTTTTCCCTCATCAATTCTATGATTCACCTCATCCTTCATAGACCCATCCGCCGACATGTCCACTCCCAAATATCTGAATACATTCACCTCCTCCATACTCTCTCCCTCCAATCTGATATCCAATCTTTCGTCACCTATTCTTTTGTTATCCTCATCACCTTACTCTTTCCTATATTCACTTTCAATTTTCTTCTTTTACACACCCTACCAAATTCATCCACCAACCTCTGCAGCTTCTCTTCAGAATCTCCCAAAAGCACAGTGTCATCAGCAAAAGCAACTGTGACAACTCCCACTTTGTATTTGCTTCTTTATCTTTTTGACCAACACCTTTGCCAAGACCCTTGCATTCACTTCTCTTACAACCCCATCTATAAATATATTGAACAACCACGGTGACATCACACATCCTTGTCTAAGGCCCACTTTTACTGGGAAATAGTCCCTTCCCTCCTACACACTCTAACCTGAGCCTCACTATCCTCATAAAAACTCTTCACTGCTTTCAGTAACCTTCCTCCTATTCCATACACCTGCAACATCTGCCACATTGCCCCCTATCTACCCTATCATACGCCTTTTCCAAATCCATAAATGCCACAAAAACATCTTTACCCTTATCCAAATACTGTTCACCTATATGTTTCACTGTAAACACTTGGTCTACACACCCCTACCTTTCCTAAAGCCCCTTGTTCATCTGCTATCCTGCTTTCTGTCTTACTCTTAATTCTTTCAATAATAACTCTACCATACACTTTACCAGGTACACTCAACAGACTTATTCCCTATAATTTTTGCACTCTCTTTTTCCCCTTTGCCTTTATACAAAGGAACAATACACGCTCTCTGCCAATCCCTAGGTACCTTACCCTCTTCCATACATTTATTAAATAATAGCACCAACCACTCCAAAATTACATCCCCACCTGCTTTT
>WNWK01000737.1:107584-237065 GCA_009830355.1 Cherax destructor | reverse complement strand
TCCTTAAGTGAATGTAACCTGACCTGGCTGGGTCGGGGCATTGGCTTAAGCCGTTGGAGACTTGGACCTGCCTCGCATGGGCCAGTAGGCCTGCTGCAGTGTTCCTTCTTTCTTATGTTCTCATGTTCTCTGTGCCAGGATAGTGCCGATAGTAGATGCACTTTTCTTGTACATCCTGACAAGATCACTCAGACGTACGCCACTCTCATATTTTTCTATGATCTCTTTCTTCAGTTCGATGGTGTTCCTCACTCTCTTTACCACTGGGGTGCCACTAGGAAGCTTCTTTGGACCCATGGTGACTTATTTCACAGTGACAATCACTAAACCACCAAAAAAGACACCAAATGTATTGTGAATGCTTGAAAGAGCGCGCTGGGTAATGTTCTCTCAATGGTAAACAACGCTTCACTGGCGTCTTGCGCAGGCGCAGGCCAGGCGCGGAGCAGGCGGACAGGTCTAATACGTTTCGCTAACTGATACCGAAAAAAGCTTTCGGTAACCGATTTTTTCGTTAACTAAACCTTTCGTTAATCGAGTGTCCACTGTATAGACATTTTCATTAATCCATCTATGATATTTTCTTCAAAATTATATAAGAAACACGTTACATAGCATATAAACATTTTATATACTATGGAGGTGTGGTAGCCGGGCGGAGGGAAAACATTACGTCACTCCCCTTAATGCATAATGCTTTTGTGTACAATTCTTGACATGAATTATTCATTACTTCTCCCTTTGTTTATGATGCATCTAAAGGTAGTTGATAGAAATGATTAAACTCGGTGAACATGGTATGTCGATGGTAATAATATGGCTCTGAGCCACATGTAGGTAGGTGTAGGTATGTTGCCCAGGCAGACTACATACCTACATTATTATTATAACTGATAATTATACTTGTGTACCTGTACCTAAGTAAACTTACACACGTTAATATAGACATTTTGCTTAATCCATCTACATACACCCCACGGTAGAATAAATTAACATAAATATGAGATGTGGTAGCCAGGCAACTTGTAGTCCAACATCAGAGAAAATGTGTACACTATAATATTACTGGGGGTAACTAGAAAATTATTCCTTCCATATGCCTTCACTCAGGGCGTCATTTCTTCTAAAAATGGTGTTACAGTGGACCCTTGAATTTCGTGAAATTTGAAAATCGGCAACTTTTTTGTCAAAATATTGGCTTGAATTTCGTGATTTGGCTTAGAAATCGGCGGTCGTATGAAACGCGTTCGAGCGGCCTCCCAGCCGCCGCGGGCACACAAACACCATTCAGAGTCAGTCTGGCATTGTATCTCGGCGAGTGACGATCACCTCACGCGTTCATATGATACATTTCTTAATATTTCATTCATTTTAGTGCTTGCATCTGCTAAATAAGCCACCATGGGCCCAAAGAAAGATCCTAGTGCCAGCTCTTTACTAAAGAAGGCGAGAAACACGATAGAATTCAAGAAAGAACACACCAGATGGGGTACTTCCCCACACCAGGCAGGGTACAGTACATGACTTGTGAAATCACACTGACCAAGTTGTAAACGACTGTCAGAAGGGGTGAGGTTCAAACCCATGGCAAGCCAGTCACAACACTAGCATACCAATTTGCTACCCATTGTACCATGTAGGCCTAATAAGATCAGCCTGGTTAGGTGTATTTTTATACACCTGAGACCACAATGCAAGGTTTTACAGATTAATCTTGCACCAACATGGCTGGTGCAAGATTTGCTATAGTCACTTCAAAACTGTTGTGAATGACTGGACTGTGCACTGTCCTGCTACGTTCAGTATTCCCTGGCCATAGGCTCAAACTCTCCATTTAGTAAGTTGTTTACATTGTGTCATTATGATTTCCCGAGTCATTCAAAATAGCTTTGAAGAGATTTGAGCTAGAACACATAACACTATGCTAGTGAAATTCATCTGTAAAAACTTGCTTTGTGGTCACATTGGTGCCCATGCTAACTTTCCTGTGGTGTTCAGAAATACACGTAGTTGGGTGAATCTCGTAATTACAGCACAATACAGTAGATAGTGCACTGGCTTTCTAGATTTAGGACAGGCTTGCCACGGGTTTGAACCCTTTGTTTGGTGAGACCCCATACATAGAATCCCCAAGAGACATTTTAGAATAGTTGTACATTAATGTTTGGTCTTGGAAATTTTCTCACATACAGTGGACCCTCGCTATTCGAACATTCTTCATTTCAGAATGCTGTTCAAGTGCTGTTACCAAATGAATTTATTCCCATAAGGAATGATGTAAATTAGATTAGTCCATTTCAGACCCCAAAAAAACACTTATAAAAGCACTTACAATAATAAATTTACATAAAAGGGCGGGTTTGGAGTGTTCGAATAGCGAGGGTCCACTGTATTTTAATGGTCAGTTAGGCCAGATGGATTATAAGTTTGAAAGACCTCCAATCCCCAAGCAGTCCAGACTTTCAGTACTCAACTGTAGTTCAGATTTGGTCTAGCATGGAAGCAGATATTTTACTAATTTTTTTTATGGGTTTTATAATTAAGGGTAACAAGTTCCCATATATACTGTTGATTAAGCTTGAGACTTTAGTTTCATTGTAAGTATTACATAATTGCATTACAGAAAGCCATAATTATTGGTGCAGCTCCCATTAAGCAACAAACCTCCTAGATTATTGTTCAGAAACTATAGAATGCCTGGTTCAGTATATCCTGCATGGTAACTTATTTTTGTTTTTATTTTTTGCAGGTCACCATTTCTAAAAGCAGCCTACCAGATCTCTTGAAAGCTGGTCATTGGTTGGGTGTGAAGGGTTTAGAATCTACTTTTGATAGCACTGACAGCAACACCTGTGAAAATGTAACTAAATCTACTTACTTGAATGTGCAGGCCAATTCATCTCAGTTTTTTCAAACATGCAAGCAGTTTCTTTCATTTGTATCCACAAATGGAGAAAGCTCTGGGATTTCGGATGCCATGTTCAATTCACTGAAGCAGATAATGAACAATATTATTCAGCTCGGGAATACTGTTGAAAGTTTAAAAGTCTCTGAAGCTTCATCTATAAATTGTGGAGAAAGCTCCACTAAATTGCAACCTGATGCCATTGAGGAAGAGAGAGAGAGTCAGAATTTGTCTTTAGAGAGCAGATCATTAACTTCACACAGTGTTTTTCTGCCTACTCTGCCAGTGCATTTTCTTGATGTGCTAAGTAATACCAGAGAGGAAAGTGAAAGTGAAAATTCATTTGAAGGTTGGGGCAGTGTAAAGGACTCTAAGGAAACTGAGAATTTGCCTATTCTGGAGGAAGGGAGAGGTGGGGAACTGGAAGTGCTTCCACAGTATACGTCATGTGAAGAGTCCAGCAGTTATGTAGAGAAGGTAGGTTTACAATTGGTAACACCTGTAGCAATGTTTTGTCTTTCATTATGCATGGGTGATAATAAAAATTCTGATGGAAGGAAATTTAGTGGAAGAAACTGTTACTGTTTAATGTTTTCTTTTAACTGAATTGACAGTAATATAACAGTATTTAGATAAGGGTAAAGAGGTTTTTGTGGCATTTATGGATTTTGAAAAGGCGTATGACAGGGTGGATAGGGTGTCAATGTGGCAGATGTTGCAAATGAATGAAATAGGAGGTAGGTTATTGAAAGCAGTGAAGAGTTTTTACAAAGATAGTGAGGCTCAGGTTAGAGTATGTAGGAGAGAGGGAGATTATTTACCAGTAAAAATAGGTCTTAGACAAGAATGTGTGATGTCACCATGGTTGTTCAATATATTTATAGATTGGGTTATAAGAGAAGTGAATGCTCGGGTGTTGGCAAGAAGTGTGGGGTTAAAAGAATCTAACACAAAGTGGGAGTTGTCAAAGTTGCTCTTTGCTGATGACACTGCTTTTGGGAGATTCTGAAGAGAAGTTGCAGAGGCTGGTGGATGAGTTTGGTAGGGTATGTAAAAGAAGAAAATTAAAAGTGAATATAGGAAAGAGTAAGGTGATGAGGATAACAAAAAATTAGGTGATGAAAGATTGGATAGCAGATTGGAGGGAGAGAGTATGGAGGTGAATTTATTCAGATATTTAGGAGTGGACGTGTCAGCAGATGGGCCTATGAAAGATGAGGTGAATCATAGAATTGATAAGGGGAAAAACGTGAGTGGTGCACTGAGGAGTCTGGGGACAAAAAACTTGGTCCATGGAAGCAAAGAGGGGAATGTATGAGAGTATAGTTATACCAATGCTCTTATGTGGGTGTGAAGCATGGGTGGTGAATATTGCAACAAAGAGAACGTTTCGCTCTCCAGGAGCTTTATCAAGCTGTTACAGCTTGATAAAGCTCCTGGAGAGCGAAACATTGGCAAATAAAATGTTACATTAGTTGCACTTGTGTCCTTTTACTTTACATAGCCGGTAATTCTACCAACATTAGTACAACAAGGAGAAGGCTGGAGGCAGTGGAGATGTCGTGTCTGAGGGCAATGTGTGGTGTGAATATAATGCAGATAATTCGTAGTTTGGAAACTAGGAGGAGGTGCGGGATTACCAAAACTATTATCCAGAGGGCTGAGGAGGGGTTTTTGAGGTGGTTCAGACATTGGAGAGAGGATGGAACAAAATAGAATGACTTCGAGGGTGTATAAATCTGTAGTGGAGGGAAGGCAGGGTAGGGGTTGGCCTAGGGAAGGTTGGAGGGAGGGGGTAAAGGAGGTTTTGTGTGCAAGGGGCTTGGACTTCCAGCAAGCATGTGTGAGCATGTTAGATAGGATTATTATTATTATTATTATAATCAAATAGAAGCGCTAAACCACAGGGGTTATATGTTAGATAGGAGCGAATGGAAACAAATGTTTTTTAAGACTTGACGTGCTGTTTGAGTGTGAACAAGGTAACATTTATGAAGGGATTCGGGGAAACCGGCTGGTCTAACTTGAGTCCTGGAGATTGGAAGTGCCTGCACTCTGAAGGAAGGAGAGGTGCTAATGTTGCAGTTTTATAACTGTAGTGTAAGCACGCCTCTGGCAAGACAGTGATGGAGTGAATGATGATGAAAAAAAAAATTTCAGGTCACTCTGCCTTGTTGGGAGACGGCCAATGTGTTAATAAAATAAAATAACTCGAGCTTCTCATTTTCAGGAAAATGTTGTCTCTGATGATCAAGCTAAAAGCAAAAGATGTCTTCGCTGTAAACAATGCAGAAAAACATTTAGTGTACGGCAGGATCTGGCAAAACATTCACGCCTACATCATAACCCTCAAAATATTTGCATTACCTGCAATGAAGCATTTACCAATGAAAAGGATTTTAAATTGCATATGAAAATGCATTCCTCAAACTCTTGGCATGGTTGTAATAAGTGTGACTTTGTAAGTCGTAATAAGAAAAGCTTGCTGAAACATCATCTTTCCCATGAAAATGGTGCACAGGAAGAACTTCCTTCACAATCATCTTGCATAAAACCAGAAATAAATACAGAAAAATCACCTAAAAAAGACTATTCAGGAGAATTGATAGTCAGATGTTCCTCTTGTCATGTGACATTTGAGAATTATGACATGCTTGAAAAACACAAACTTTTGGGCTGTAGAAAAACAGGAAAACATAATAATAGTTGTCCAGTTTGCATGTCTAGTTTCACCAGAAAACGCAGTCTAGATGATCACATGAGTAAACATACTGGGAATTACCGGTTTTGCTGCCGGTACTGCCCCTACAAGTGTTCGAGAAATTATTTACTAGAGGAGCACATAAAGAAAAAGCATGAAAATACCTTAGAAAAAGCACTATTAAAATCATAATTTTAAATTTGGCTCTGGTTTTAACCCTTTCACTGTCTTTGCTCTGAAATTGTCTCATTAAAAACATTATCTTCTAAATAGTAGATAATATTTTTATGTAGTTAATGACAGCAAAAATGCAAAATTTGATGGAAAACTTGTAGAATTATGCATGTGCAAAGTTGGCAGTCTGACTCAATTTATGCATCAGTGATTTCACTCACTTGAGACCTGCAGTAGTCCTCCCATATCCATGGATGACATGTTCCAAGACCTACTGTGGATGCTGAAACTGCAGATAGTAGCAAACCCTACATAAGTCATTTTTCATTTACATACATACCTATGATAGTTTAACTAATAAATTATGCACAATAAGACATTACCAACAAAACAATAAATACATAAAATACATTCCTCCACCACCAGCTGCTGCTGCTGCTTCTCCTACAGTGACTGACTTCTTGACTGACTTACTGACAGAATGACTGACTTTTGGCATTGCTAGTATGTCCCCGTTTTCTGCCAAATCCAATTTTCAGTAAATTTTGTTTGTTTGTTGACCGATCTTAATGAAACTTTATATGACCATTCTTTTATGCACTCTTATTCAAACAGTAAAGAATTAATGAAATTGCACAAATAAAAAAATGAAACCTCAAATTGCAACCTCCTTAATGTTTTTTGGGCCGAGGTAAACCACGGAAACTGAATCTGTGGATAAGAGGTTCTACTGTATATTTTAGATAAATTAAGTTGTTCAATCCAACCCAATTTCTGGTTATTTTAGTAGTGTATGCCTTCTGTTCTATTGACTGAGTGCAAAAAACTGCCTATTTAACAATTGAACTACCCCCATAAAGTGCACAAACGTTGGTAATTTAGCATATTTCACATAAAATCAACAAATTCTAATTTAAAAACAGTGAAATAAACACTGGGCATTCCATTCACTAAATCAACCTTTTATTACTTCACTAATCACAACCATAGTTTTCTGTCCATTTTTGATCCATCACACAAAATAGTTTTACTCTATTTCTCAGCTAAGAAAATATTTTTAAGAATGATTAGTCTTGGTTTAGGTTTTCCGAATGTTTGAAGCAAACCTAGTAAAAACCCATAAAACAAACTTGGAGTCCTACTGGGACCTCTACCCTTTTTCTGAAAAAGCATTAAAAAAAATTTAATATTTTTGCCACTTTGAGGTCTATTTCAAGCCTGTTCCAAATCTCTTCCAGTACATATATACTTTTCACTGGTATGTCTTCCATTCCATTAATTGGTACCAAGAAACAGCCAATAAAAATCAGTAGAACATGCCTCAAAGTTGCTTTATTAAACCAAATACTACAAGGTAACAGGTTAGCTTTTTCCATAACACACTGTGTGAGGCAGGATTATTATTTTTATACCATGTACACCCACCACACACTCATTCTCTCTTGTCTAGGTCAAAATGTACTGCTCGTAGCATATTTGAGGATATTATGATTAAGATTAAGACCTACGTAAGATCTATATACAGTGGTACCTCGGCATACGAGCAGCTCCCAACTCGAACAATTATGTAAGTGTATTTTTGTAAGTGCTTTTGTAAGTGTATTTTTTGTGGGTCTGAAACAGATTAAATCTAATTTGCATTATTCCTCATGGGAACAAATTCGGTGTGACTTTGTAAATGGTCCAAGTCGGGCCGAAACGTCGTCGTAAGCTCCTCCCTTTTATATGTGCGGGTTGTGTGTGTATTAAATTCGGTCGGTATCGGCATTCAAACAGCCTTCTGGAACAAATTAAGCTCGTAACCCGAGGCACCACTGTAAATGCCACTGGCCTCAGTAATGTAGATCTATATGAAAGAGAGTGAAAGGGTTATAACTCCAAAGTGAAATTATTGCAGAATAATTCAAGGGTTATTCTATACAAATGGAACATAGATATTTTGTTGTTACCCAGAACCTCAGATAACTAATATACATTTGGCTGCAGTGAGGAGAGATTGTAGTTTAACTTTATTAATACAATGAAATGGCTTGGCAAAAAGTATATAGCAGGATGTTTTCAGCTATTTTAAAAAGTATGCCTAGCTTTATACATACCAAAATTTTTATACTAGTAATTATTTTGCATTTAGTTTATTAGATTAACATTTTTTTATTCTTAATATTTATGTATTATTCTTAGGCTTTGTGCTTGATATTTTAAAATGGTGGAAGGTATATTGTCAAAAACAGGCCAAGTAAATTGTTTTAGTTTTTTACCCTATTCAATGTGTATGCATTAGATAAGTTTTTTCAAAGGAGATTTATAATGTATGACAGTGTAATTAATGATTTCCTTGTGCATTTAAATTTCTTTTTATACCATGCAGAAGATTCCCCACTACTAGATGGTTCCCCTTTGAAAGAAGACTGAGGATCAAGCATCCAATAATCCTTGCACTGAATGACCCTCATGTCTCAAGCATGTGATGAAATACAAAATCCCGTTTAAAGTAAATGTGCCCGAACATAAACCCTAGACTTATGGTTGAGATGTAAAAAAAAAAATAATAATAAATAACTGGAAACTGATTATACTAAAATGTAAAATGTCCAACAATGCACTAGATGTTTTGTTATCTAGCACTGTACTTTGACACCCAAATTGCATTTGTTAAAGACACAGTTGACCCTCAGGGTTATCAGGAGTATATTTTCAGTCTCAGGGTGATAGGTAAGTTAAGTGATCTTGATGAGAAAGTGGTGGAGGCAGGCTCTATATATAGTTTTAAGAGTAGGTGTGTTAGGGCCCATGAAGCTAATGGGGGAGTGAATCTTGCAAGTGGCAAGTTGAGAGGGAAGGCCATTATTTGAGAATTGACACCTGCAACCACAAATAGCATGCGTGCGTGTGTACACATGCATGAATGCACACTTATGCATTCTTCCAAGTGTGCACATTTGGACATGATCTGGCATGTGTGCACACACAATTTTGTAAATTTTAAGTCAGAATTGAGAAAATTCCCAGAACAATTTGTTTTTTTTCAACAAACCGGCTGTATCCCACCAAGGCAGGGTGACCTAAACAGAAAAACGAAAGGGGTTACTAGCTCCTTGCTTCCAGCATTTTAGTCGCCTCTTACGACACGCATGGCTTACGGAGGAAGAATTCTGTTCCACTTCCCCATGGAGATAAGAGGAAATAAAGAACAAGAACTATTAAGAAAATAAAAGAAAACCCAGATGGGTATGCATACATATGCATGCACATGCATGTGTAGTGTGACCAAAGTGTAAGTGTAAGTAGAAGTAGCAAGATATACCTGGTATTCTACATGATTAAGAGACAGAAAAAAACACCAGCAATCTTATCATTGTGTAAAACAATTACAGGTTTCCATTTCACACTCAATTGGTAGGACAGTAGTACCTCTCTGGGTGGTTGTGTTTACCAACCTACTACCTAGTATTACCTAACATATATAGTGGAACCTCTGGTCACAACCATAATTCATTCCAAAACTCTGGTTGCGACCCGATGTGGTCATGACCCGAACTTAATTTCCCCATTGGATTGTATGTAAGTACGATTAATCTGTTCCAGACCCCTACGAACTGTATGTAAATATTGTTTTTTTTTAAGATTTTTAAGTCAAAAATAGTTAATTATACCGTAGAATGCAGTGTAATAGTACATGTAAACTAAATGTAAAAACCGTGAATAACACTCAGAAAACCTTGAACAACAGAGAAAACTAACATTGCACGAGGCCTAAGAGTTTTATGGGGCGTCTAATGGCTGAGCAGTGAACTCGATTATTTATCTGATTTCTTTCATTTTTGGTGTACGTTAAGAAGCATCTTTCCATGATACATTGCCCAAGTTTCAATAAGATAGCCCAACAAACAACTGAGAAAAAAAATATTTGCCAAAAATCATATATGGCAAGCCCTAGCTGGGTACTGGCACTGCAAGCTGCTGTTTCGGCACTACCCACTGATAAAACATTGCTAATCCAAATTTATCATGGTAGTAATTACAGGAAGTGGGGAAAATATGTGCATGGAATGTGAAAATTGGCGTGTCTGTGTTTGTTCGGTACCCGATTATGTGTTCGTGACCAGATGCAAAAATTTGGCAAATTTTTTGGTCCGATTTGTTCGTGTTCAGAAGCGTTCGTGACCAGAGGTTCCACTGTATATTGGTTAGCATATGGCTGTGAGCCAAGAAGTGTTTACAAAACACCTATAGCATAAGATGTTACATTATTATGATGTGTCACCTACATACGTTCATATACATACATATGTACATATGTATATACATATAGTGAACCCTCTCATTAATGGACTAAGAGGAGGTGTATGATATTACCGATTGTCCAAAACTTACGGTTGTCTTCTGAATGAGTGAGCCTGGTCTGCAAGACTACCAGACACTAAGAATCCAGGTAATGTCACCTGTACTATTACAGTACAGTATTGTGGTGCATTCACTAGTAATTTTATAGTACAGCACTGCACACACGAATAATTTTATAGTACTGTATGCAATTACAGTAATTTTACTTACCTTTCCATGGTTGAGAGATGTGTAAACTACCATGATCGATAGTGGAGACTCAGACTAGATTTTATTCTGAGATAGAAAATCTGTGAAGCTTCCCTGACTCAGAATAACCCCTACTGAATAGTATTATACCAGATTGAAAATGAAAAGTTAGATCCTCAGGTGTGCTCTCATTAAATAGAACAAGTTCCTTCATGCTGGTGAGGGGTTTTCAATTTCTACAACTGCTCTATGACCCCTGTGTTTAGCACTTACCCTTAAATATAATAATAATAGAGGTGGTGAGGGCTGGTTTGGACTTACAGCAAGCATGTGTGAGCGTGTTAGATAGGAGTGAATGGAGATGAATGGTTTTTGGGACCTGACGAGCTGTTGGAGTGTGAGCAGGGTAACATTTTGTGAAGGGATTCAGGGAAACCAGTTAATTGATTTAGTTGGACTTGAGTCCTGGAAATGGGAAGTACAATGCCTGCACTTTAAAGGAGGGGTCTGGGATAGTGACAGCTGGGAGGGACTTATTCTCAGCTGTCATATCTGAGCACCTCTGCAAAGACAGTGATTATGTATGAGTGAGGTGAAAGTGTTGAATGATGATGAAAGTATTTTCTTTTTTGGGATTTTCTTTCTTTTTGGGTCACCCTGCCTCAGTGGGAGATGACCGACTTGTTGAAAAAAAAAATTGGACCCATGCTCCAATTCCTAGAATCAAGCCCAGATACCTTCCATTTTCTCCAAGCGCTGTTTGACTCCTGTGGGTTTAGCGCTTCATTATAATAATGGACATTCCCTTTATTATTTAAGTACTGTAATTAAATCTATTGTTATACGATTTAGTACTTGTAAACAATAAAAAAATTATTAGAAATTGGTATTAATGCTATCAGAACTAAATAGGTTATCTTTTTTGTTTGTGTGAATATAATTTGTTTTTTGAACATTTGTACTTGTGTGCCCAGTAGTCTTTATTCCACATTTTTTTTTTTACCTACAGAATTTCTGTAAAACTTTACATTTTTCTTTTATTTAAATAGAACTTTTTCTGAAAACTTTTATTGCCTAAAATTCTTCAATATCTGTTTTGATGTATGTTGTCAAAAGGTAAAAAATATTTCTGTTTGCTTTTAACTACAGTAAAAGATATTATGCAAAACCCAGGAAAGGCTCGTTCAGTGTGGGAAATGAGGGAAAAAGTACCTATCTAAGTTATGAAATAATGAAATTAATTATTTGTTATCCTGCTGTCCATACACTTTACAGTGCACAAGCGTAATCAGATGTATCAATAGAGAAAGCTGTTAAAAAAGTGTGAGCATTTATTGATCATTACTGCAACTTTTACAAAATACAGCAGTATAATAGTACAGTACGGGTTTTCTTGTGGTAAAATAACATTCAAATACTATACTAGTATTTAAATTGATACTTAAATTTTTGTATTTTCTTGTAGCGCCACATTATTCTTTAGCCATTTTATTAACCTGAAACATCAAAAATACATTTTTGTACCTTAAAACTTTATTTAGTTTTCCTTAACCTAAAATACGGTCTTGAAATGTTTATGCAGTCGTTAAAATTACTGTCCATCTGTCTGATAGTTCCACCTTTAATGCAGACCCACTCTTAAGATTTTTATTTTTATATTTTTAACATAACTTTGCTGACTCAGAGGGCTAAGGAGAGGTTGAGATCGTCTGAGCATGTTGAAAGGTTGAAGAGGGGTTGACAAATAGGGTGCATAAATCTTGGGTGGAAAATAGGAGAGGAAGGGGTCATCCCAGGAATGGTTGGAGAGAGGGACAGCAAGAAACTTCTTGAGTTTTAAGGGCTTGAGCATCCAGCAGGCTTGTGTGTGCATGTCAGACAGGAGTGTATGGAGACAAATGGTTTTAAATGGACATACTCTTGGAGTGTAGGAAGGGCAATGTTTATGAAACAATTCAGTGAAACAAGTTAGCTGGAGGTAAGAAGGGCAGTGCCTGCACGCTGATGGAGGGTTTGGGATGTTGCAGAGGGAAATTTGATTTCGATGTCAGCCATCTTCTGGAAAGACAGCAACTGAGTGAATGTTGGTGAATGTGTTATTCTTCTTTGGGTCACTCAGCCTTGGCAGGAGATGGCTGTTGAGTTAAAAAAAAATTGGTATATCAGCAGTAACACTTCTCTTGCCTCCTTTCTGCCACTAACCTTTCTTTGATGCCACCTCTCCCCACTACCATAAACCAATAACAATGCAAATAATTCTTCAAGTAAGATACACTAGTGTTTAAAGTTTGAAGTTGATTAGGGTAGGCAATGTAAAGTCATTGCATGGAAACTTAGTAGGTGGGAGAAAAAATCCAACAACCACTGTAGGTCTCCAATTTTGAGGTTGTAATGCCTAATAATCCTGTCTTCCATTCCAATTTCCCTCCTTCCACATACAGGATGGGAACAGATATTAGTGTATAGCTTCATTTAATTGTCGCCCGTATGTACTTCTCCCTTTTCCTCTCCATATTTTCTCTATTGGATGCGACCCACACCACTCAACTAACACCCAGGTACCTATTTGCTGCTAGGTGAACATTACAACAGGTGTAAGGAAATACGTCGAAATGTTTCCACCCGCCGGGAATCGAACCCGGACCCTCCGTGTGTGAAGCGAGAGCTCTAGTCACCAGGCCACCGGGTTGTTCAAGTGCCGTTACCAAACGAATTTGTTCCCATAAGGAATAATGTAAATTAGATTAGTCCTTTTAGACCCCCAAAAATACACTTACAAAAGCACTTACAAAAATACACTTACATAATTGTTCGAATTTGGAGCAGTATGCAAACCGGGGGTCCACTGTAGTACTTTTAAATGTTGCAGCAAGGAAGAGGCTGGAAGCAGTGGAGATGTGTCTAAGAGCAATGTGTGATGTAAATGTTATGCAGAGAATTGTTTAGTGCTTCTTTTTGATCAGAATAATAATAATATGCAGAGAATTCTAAGTATAGAAATTAGGAGGTCTAGAGTTACTAAAAGTATTATTCAGAGGGCTGAGGAGGGGTTGTTGAGGTGGTTTGGTCATTTAGAGAGGTTGGAGCAAAATAGGATGACTTGGAGGGTGTATAAATCTGTAGAGTAGGGAAGGAGTGGTAAGGGTTGTCCTAGAAAACGATGAAAGGAGGGGGTAAAAATGAGATTTTGTGTGGAAGGGGTTTGGTTATGCAGCAGGTATGTGTGGGCATGTTGGATTGGAGTGGAGATGAGTGGTTTTTGGGACTTTACAAGCTGTTGAAGTGTGAGCAGGGTAATATTTTGTGAAGGGATTCAGGGAAACCAGTTAGCCAGACTCGAGTCCCGGAGGTGGGAAGTACAATGCCTGTATTCTAAAGGAGGGGTTTGGGATATTGGCTGTTTGGAGTGACATGTGAACTGTCATATCCAGGTGCCTCTGCAAAGACAGTGATTAGGTGTGAATGATGGTGAAAGTGTTTCTTTTTTGGGTAACTCCTGCCTCGGTGGGAGACAGCCGACGTGTTGAAAAGAAAAAGAACTTTTAAAACTGCACCATTGTTCATTTAGCTGCCTTTCTTATTGTGCATATACATAATTGTTAACTGTAAGAAATCCTACTTAATAGTCTTTGTCTAATTCTTTAGTAGTCCTTAAGCATTAGGATTAGTTTGCAGAAGATGAACTGCATACTAGTGGCTTTCTTTTGTGCCTAACAATGTTTTATTACATGCAAACTACATTATATGTGCATTGCATAAAAAAATTTGAATTTGAATTGTCTTGCCTATCGGAGGGCATGCAGAATGTGCTTTCAACATTACCACTCCAACACAATGTAACTGACCTTGCTGAAAGCCCCACCTTAGAATCGGACTTTGCTGCAACTGAGATGCTGTTGGAGATGGGATGCAACATAGGATTTTGTGATGCGAACCCTTTGGGGCCAAGGGATGTCCAGCCTTGTTCTGAGGACTTTCTGGTTGTCAGCATTGTTTCCATTACAACATGAGTAATATTTTAACAGATGTTGTTGTTTGATATCTTTATTATGCACCCCATACCCATCCTGTGGGCGGTAGTCAAAAGATTACAGAGGTACATAATGGGTCCAGGGACTGGACCTCAAAGTTTGATAGCTGAGCAAGTTACAAAGGTAATGAACTCAGATGGTCACAATCATGACAAGTTACAAAGGTTTAACAGAAACTACTATAGTTGCATAAACACTGATTTTATTTTTCCTCATACACCCTCCCCCCCTACCCTTACTAACCCTTACCTTGCACACACTTGCTTCTTAATTCCATCTAAACTCCGCATATTCCTTTAGCACATCCCTCCCTGCAACTCTGTATGACCCTTTTGGGTTTAGTGCTTGATTTGATTGTATATTAATATTCTACTTCCCTAGGCACACAACTTGTCCAACTCTTAACACGACCCCTAGAGGAAAGTTTCTTCACTTTGGTGAGGAGCTTTTGATCCAAGGAATTGGATGACTTCCTTGGCTACCTGGAGAGGGTTTCGGGGGTCAATGCCCTCGCGCCCCGGTCTGTGACTAGGCCTCATGACATATCAGGGCTTGATCAACCAGGCTGTTACTGTTGGCCGCATGTAAACTGATGTATGAACCACAGCTTAATTGATCAGGTACTGACCTTAGGTGCCTGTCCAGTGTCTTCTTGAAGACAGCCAGGGGTCTGTTGGTAATCCCCCTTATGTATGCTGGGAGGCAGTTGAACAATCTTGAGCCCAGTGACACTTATTGTGTTGTCTCTTATCGTGCTAGTGGTGCCTCTGCTTCTTATTGGGGGGATGTTGCATTGTCTGCCGAATCTTTTGCTTTCATAGGGAGTGATTTTCGTGTGCAAATTTGGTACTAATCCCTCTAGGATTTTCCAAGTGTATATAATCATGTATCTCATCCGCTTGCAATCCAAGGAGTACAGGGTGAGGAACTTCAACCTTTTCCAGAAATTTAGGTGTTTTATCATACTTGTGTGTGCCGTGAAGGTTCTCTGTACATTTTTTAGGTCAACAGTTTCACCTGCCTTGAAAGGCGCTGTTAATGTGCAGCAATATTTCAGTCTAGACAGAACAGGTGGTCTGGTAGCTAGAGCTCTCGCTTCACACACGGAGGGCCCGGGTTCGATTCCCGGCGGGTGGAAACATTTCCACGTGTTTCCTTACACCTGTTGTCATGTTCACCTAGGTACCTGGGTGTTAGTCGACTGGTGTGGGTCGCAGCATGGGGGACAAGATTAAGGACCCTAATGGAAATAAGACAGACAGTCCTCGATGACGCACTGACTTTCTTGGGTTATCCTAGGTGGCTAAACCTCCGGGGTTAAAAATCCGAAATCTTATCTTATCTTTAACAAGCGAACTGAAGTGTCATCATGGGCCTGGCATCCCTAGATTTGAAGGTTCTCATTACCCATCCTGTCATTTTTCTAGCAGATGCAATTGATACAATGTTGTAGTCTTTGAAAGTGAGATCCTCTGACATTATCACTCCCAGGTCCATTACATGTTTTTCGCTCTATTGTGTGGATGAAATTTGTTTTATACTCCGATATAGTTTTAATTTTCTCATGTTTTCTATATCGGAGTAATTGAAATTTCTCTTCATTGAACTTCATATTGTTTTCTGCGGCACATTTAAAGATTTGGTTGATGTCTGTCTGAAGTCTAGCAGTGTATTCTAGCTGTGGCTTACATCCCTGTCTATGTCAGATATGAGGATGAGGAACAGGATGGGGGCGAGTACTGTCTACCTGGAGTCTACCTGGAGAGAATTCCAGGGGTCAACGCCCCCGCGGCCCGGTCCGTGAGCAGGCCTCCTGTTGGACCAGAGCCTGATCAACCAGGCTGTTACTGCTGGCCGCAAGCAGTCCAACGTACGAACCACAACCCGGCTGGTCAGGTACCGACTTTAGGTGCCTGTCCAGTGCCTGCTTGAAGACAGCCAGGGGTTTGTTGGTAATCCCCCTGATGTATGCTGGGAGGCAGTTGAACAATCTTGGGCCCCTGACACTTATTGTGTTGTCCCTCAACGTGCTAGTGGCACCCCTGCTCTTCATTGGGGGGATGTTACATCGCCTGCCGAGTCTTTTGCTTTCGTAGGGAGTGATTTTTGTGTGCAAGTTTGGTACTAAGCCCTCGATAATTTTCCATGTGTATATAATAATGTATCTCTCACGCCTGCGTTCTAGAGAGTACAGGTTTAGGAACTTCAAGCGTTCCCAGTAGTTGAGGTGGTTTATCGCACTTATGCGTGCGGTGAAGGTTCTCTGCACATTTTCAAGGTCAGCAATTTCACCCGCCTTGAAAGGTGCCGTTAGTGTGCAGCAATATTCTAGCCTAGATAGAACAAGCGATCTGTAAAGTGTCAACATGGGCTTGGCATCCCTGGTTTTGAAGGTTCTCATTATCCATCCTGTCATTTTTCGAGCAGATGCAATTGCTACTTTGTTATGGTCCTTGAAGGTGAGATCCTCTGACATGATCACTCCCAGGTCTTTGACATTAGTTTTTCGCTCTATTGTGTGGTTGGAATTAGTTTTGTACTCCGAAGAGATTTTAATTTCTTCACGTTTTCCGTATCTGAGTAATTGAAATTTCTCATCATTGAACTTCATATTGTTTTCTGCAGTCCATTTAAAGATTTGGTTTATGTCTGCTTGGAGTCTAGCCGTGTCTTCAACGGTGGACACTGTCATACAGATTCGGGTGTCATCTGCAAAGGAAGACACAGCACTGTGGCTTATATCCCTGTCAATATCTGATATGAGGATGAGGAATAGGATGGGAGCAAGTACTGTGCCTTGTGGAACAGAGCTTTTCACAGTAGCTGCCTCAGACTTTACTCTGTTGACTACTACTCTTTGTGTTCTACATGTTAGGAAATTATAGATCCATCTACCAACTTTTCCTGTTATTCCTTTATCACGCATTTTGTGTGCTATTACACCATGGTCACACTTGTCAAAGGCTTTTGCAAAATCTGTGTATATAACATCTGCATTCTGTTTATCTTCTAGAGCATCCAGGACCTTGTCGTAGTGGTCCAGTAGTTGGGACAGACAGGAGCGGCCTGCTCTAAACCCATGCTGTCCTGGGTTGTGCAATTGATGGGTATCAAGATGGGTGGCGATCTTGCTTCTTAGAACCCTTTCAAAGATTTTTATGATATGGGACGTTAGCGCAATTGGTCTGTAGTTCTTTGCTATTGCTTTACTGCCCCCTTTGTGGAGCGGGGCTATGTCTGCTGTTTTTAGTAGCTGCGGGACGATCCCAGTGTCCATGCTTCCTCTCCATAAGATGTTAAAAGCATGTGATAGGGGCTTCTTGCAGTTCTTGATGAACACGGAGTTCCATGAGTCTGGGCCTGGAGCAGAGTGCATGAGCATGTCATTTATTGCCTTTTCGAAGTCATTTGGCGTCGTGGTGATGTCAGAAAGGCATGCGTCTGTCAAATTCTGTGGCACTCTCATAAAAAATTAATTTAGGTTTTCGATTTTTAGTTTGGTTAGTGGCTCACTAAAAACTGAGTCATACTGGGACTGTGCCTTGTGGAACAGAGCTTTTCACTGTAGCCGCCTCAGACTTTACTCTGTTTACTATTACTCTTTGTGTTCTATTTGTTAGGAAATTGTAGATCCATCTACCAACTTTTCCCGTTATTTCTTTATCATGAAAATGCGCTATTACACCATGGTCACACTTGTCAAAGGCCTTCGCAAAGTCTGTGTATATAACATCTGCGTTTTGTTTGTCGTCTAGAGCATCCAGGACCTTGTCATAGTGGTCCAGTAGTTGGGACAGACAGGAGCGACCTGCTCTAAACCCATGTTGCCCTGGGTTGTGTAACTGATGAGTATCTAGATGAGTGGCGATCTTGCTTCTTTTTCAAAGGTTTTTATGATGTGGGATGTTAGTGTTATCGGTCTGTAGTTCTTTGCTATTGCTTTACTGCCATCTTTGTGGAGTGAGGCTATGTTTGTTGGTTTTGGCAGCTGTGGGACGACCCCTGTGTTTAGCGGCTCGCTAAAAACAGTCATACTGGGACTTGAGTAACTCACTCATTTCCTTGCTGTCATCTGTGTAAGACACATATCGTCTAATTAGGGGCCCAATACTGAATGTTGTACTCGACTTAGATTTGGCATAGGAAAAGATATATTTTGGATAAGACCTAAATATTTGCCTCCCATTTCCCGAGGCACTGTATGACTCCTATGGGTTTAAACTCTTGCTATGAATGTAATAATTATTATTATTACATTCAGTGCAAGAACTATTAAAGGCTCGATCCTCCATTCACCAATGATAATACGACCAGCAACTATCAGTCAAAGATTTGGAGTTATTTTCCCTTTGCTTGGGGAAAGGGAAAATAACTTTCCCAAGCACTGTATGACCCCTATGCGGTCATACATGAATGTAACTATTATTATTATTATTATTATTATTATTATTATTATTATTATTATTATTATTATTATTTATTAAAGACGAAGTGTACCATAAGATAGATGAAGGAAAAAAGATGGGTGATGTGTTGAAGCACCTGTGGAAAGAAAAAACTTAGAGTATGGTGGTGCCAACACTTATAAAGTTAATTTCTTTATTATACGCCCCATACTCATCCTGTGGGCGGTGGTCAAAACATTACAGAGCTGATCAGTACCTGACCAGCCGGGTTGTAGTCACAGACCGGGCCGCAGGGGCGTTCATCCCCGTAACCCTCTCCAGGTATACTCCAGGTACATAATGGGTCCAAGGACTGGGTCGCAAAGTTTTGGTATACTTAGGGTAAAGTTACAGTGGTAAGGAACTATTTACATGTTTATATCTGGTTGCAATCGTAATTATTTATGCAGACATGAATTAAGTCATGAGGTATGGAAAAATGCAAATGTAGTTCCCATTTTTTAAGAAAGGAGACAGAAAAGAGGCACTAAACTATATACCAGTGTCACTTACGCGTATAGTGTGCAAAGTCGTGGAGAAAATCATCAGAAGTGGTGGAGCACCTGGAACGGCACAGGATTAGTTGTTTAATATCTTTATTATGCACCCCATACCCATCTTGTGGGCGGTAGTCAAAAGATTACAGAGGCACATAATGGGTCCAGGGACTGGACCTCAAAGTTTGATAGCTGAGCAAGTTACAAAGGTACAGGATTATCAACGACAGCCAGCACGGATTCATGGAAGGCAAATCCTGTGTCACAAACCTTCTGGAGTTCTATGACAAACTAACAGAGGTAAGACACGAGAGAGAGGGGTGGGTTGATTGCATTTTCTTGGACTGCAGGAAGGCCTTCGACACAGTTCCTCATATGAGATTAGTCCAGAAGCTAGAGGATCAGGCGTGTATAACAGGAAGGGCACTGCAATGGATCAGAGAATACCTGACAGGGAGGCAACAACGGGTCATGGTGCGTGATGAGGTATCACAGTGGGCGCCTGTGACGAGCGGGGTCCCGCAGGGGTAAGTCCTAGGACCAGTGCTATTCTTCGTATATGTGAATGACATGACGGACGGGATAGACTCAGAAGTGTCTCTGTTCGCAGATGATGTGAAATTAATGAAGAAAATGAAATCGGATGAGGATCAGGTAGGACTTCAAAGTGATCTGGACATGCTGGACACCTAGTCCAGCAACTGGCTTCTCGAATTTAATCCCGCCAAATGCAAAGTCATGAAGATCGGGGAAGGGCAAAGAAGACCGCAGACGGAGTATAGGCTACGTGAACAAAGACTGCAAACCTCGTTAAAGGAGAAAGACCTTGGGGTGATTATAACACCAAGCACGTCTCCGAAAGCACACATCAACCAGATAATTGCGGCAGCATATGGGCGACTGGCAAACCTAAGATTAGCGTTCCGATACCTTAATAAGAAATCGTTCAAGACACTGTACACCGTGTACGTCAGGCCCATAGTAGAGTATGCAGCACCAGTTTGGAACCCATACCCGGTCAAGCACGTCAAGAAATTAGAGAAAGTGCAAAGGTTTGCGACAAGGTTAGTTCCAGAGCTAAGGGGAATGTCCTACGACGAAAGGTTAAGGGAAATCGGCCTGACAACACTGGAGGACAGGAGGGTCAGAGGAGACATGATAACGACATACAAAATACTGCGGGGAATTGACAAGGTAGATAGTTACAGGATGTTCCAGAGAGGAGACACAGAAACAAGGGGGCACAATTGGAAGTTGAAGACTCAGATGAGTCAAAGGGATGTTAGGAAGTATTTCTTCAGCCATAGAGTAGTCAGGAAGTGGAATAGTCTAGCAAGTGATGTAGTGGAGGCAGGAACCATACATAGCTTTAAGATGAGGTATGATAAAGCTCATGGAGCAGGGAGAGAAGAGACCCAGTAGCGGACAGTGAAGAGGCGGGGCCAGGAGCTGAGTCTCGACCCCTGTAACCACAATTAGGTGAGTGCAGGAAAAAAAGTGGTTATGCGTTATTTACAGTGGGCAAAGTCAGGATATTTTTCCAGAATGGTTGGTAATATACCACTGTGGACAAAATACTTTGACATGAGTGAGCCGTTTCTGAATTCATTAATTTTATTGCTTTCCAGCATATGTTTTGGGGTCAACGCCCCCGCGGCCCGGTCCATGACCAGGCCTCGCGGTGGATCAGGGCCTGATCAACCAGGCTGTTACTGCTGGCGGCACGTAAACCGATGCACGAACCACAGCCCGGCTGGTCAGGTACTGTAGGTGTCTGTCCAGCTCCCTCTTGAAGAGAGCCAGGGATCTTTTGGCAATCCCCCTTATGTATGCTGGAAGGCAGTTGAGCAATCTTGGGCCCCTGACAATAGTACATCTGGCAAATTTTACATTTAGTTTGGTTTACATCATCTGGTGGTGGTGATTCAATCTTCAAGAGATACTGGTAACCTCGCCGGAGCCTGGCAGTAGTAATATCCGTCTGCTTTTTTTTTTTTTTGGATGCACCATAGACATGTGGCTCCTCCCGCATGACAGGATAACCCGCATGTGTGGGTTATTTGTGTATTGTTCCAGTCACTGCATTGTCTGGTGGCTAAAGCTCTCGCTTCACACAGCAAGGGTCTGGGTTCGATTCCCAGCCAGGGTAGAAATATTAGGCGTGTTTCTTTACACCTGTTGTCTATGTTCACCCATCAGTAAAATGGGTACCTGGGTGTTAGTCGACTGGTGTAGGTCGCATCCTGGGACACTGACTTAATTTGCCCGAAATGCTCAGCATAACAAGGGGTTTTCTATATAGTAGTATGTCACTGATGTCAGCTAGATCTGTATACCATGTACATGTGCTTGTAGTAAATAAAATATACTTATTTATTTATATTATTCTACTTACAATGGTGTAAGAATGGGTTTTGAACCCTGCAACGTAGAGGAGATTAGAAGTTAGTTTAATATCTTTATTATGCACCCCATACCTATCCTGTGGGCGGTAGTCCACAAGATGGGTATGGGACCCCAATACCCATCCATGGGTATTGGGGTCCAGGGACTGGGCCTGAAAGTTTTGATAGTTGAGCAAGTTACAAAGGTAATGAACTCCAGGTAGAACTGGTCACAATCATGACAAGTTACAAAGGTATTTACAGATTACAGAGGTACATAATGGGTCCAGGAACTGGGCCCCAAATTTTTGATAGCTGAGACAGTGAAGATGTCATGATTGAGAGCAGTGTGTGCTTAACTATTATGTAGAGGGTTGGGAGTGAAGAAGTTTAAAGGTGTGAGGTCACCAAGGGTACAATTCAGAGGGCTGAGGAGGGGTTGCTGTGGGGTTTTGGGCATTTACCTGGAGTATACCTGGAGAGAGTTCCAGGGGTCAACGCCCCTGCGGCCCAGTCTATGACCCCAACGTACGAGGAATACGAGGGAAGGAAGGAGGGAGGGAGGGAGGAATACGAGTACGAGGCCGCAATACTCATAAGTAAATAAGTAAGTTTATTCAGGTACACACAAATACAGTTACATAGATTATCATACATAGCAGCATGTGTAGAGAACCTAAGATTGCCCCAAAAAGTCAAAGTGACTTATTTCCATTGGGGCTTTCTTTGTGCTTAACTATTTTATTACATGTAAACTACACACTGTATACTACGCAAAGAAATACAAAAATTGAATTTGAAAACTGAGGTGAAGGGTAGGAGAGAAGATTTGCTCGGATTTTTAACCCGGAGGGTTAGACACCCAGGATAACCCAAGAGAGCCAGTGAGTCATCGAGGACTGTCTGTCTTATTTCTAGTCGGGTCCTTTTATCTTGTCCCCAAGATGCGACCCACACAGATCAGCTAACACCTAGGTACCTACTTTCTGCTAAGTGAACAGGGACAGAAGGTATAAGGAAACATGTTGAACGTTCCCACCCTTGCCAGAGATTGAACTGCAGACACTCATTGTGGGAGCTGAGTGCTTTGCTAACCGAGCCACGAAAATCCAGGAGACAATAGGAGAGGAGTAAAAGAGGCTGTAAGTTTTAGGAGCTTGAGCATCCAACAGACATACGTGAGCATGTTAAAAGTAAATAATAATAATAATAATAATAATAATAATAATAATAATAATAATAATAATAATAATAATAATAATAATAATAATAATAATAATAATAATAATAATAATAATAATAATAATCTTTATTTCTACAAGTACATGATACAGCTTATGTAAATAAGTATTTTTTAATGTACGTGCTGCTGGACTATAAAAAAAAGTAACATGAGAAAGGATCCCTAGTTCCAGAGGTGAGGAATGTGCACTGTGAGGGAAGACTAAATGTACTGAACCAGATCCCTCTGGAAGAAATAAGAGCTAGGGGAAATATGATTATAGTAAGTTAAGTTTATTTAGGTACAGGTACACATAAGTACAATTATTATATATAGTGTAAATTGCCTAGGACAACCCAAAAATTTAGACGGAGTGACTACATTGGATGATAGGACACAACTGTATATACTTTGTACCTCTCTATTGGACATACTCGTTCTGAGACGTTGGTCAGGAAACACAATACCCAATAAAGATGACCAAAGTATATGCACTTGTGTCCTTTCGTCCATATTGTAGATATCATTATACGTTCTACTTTCAGTCATGATTATATATAAAATACTCAGAAAAATTGAGGGCGGATAGGGACATATTGAATGCAAGAATCAGGAGCATTGGAATATAGTTGGTAGCTAGAAAATGATGGGAGCAAACTCCATACACAGTTTTAAAAGTAGGCACAATGAAGCTCAAACGACCAGGAAACCAAGAGGAACCACGAGCCAAGATGGGCTTCCTGCAGAGAAATGGATGATTACATGATGGTGCCATGCATTGACCATGGAACTCTCAGAATACAACCCTCAATACTTACTTAACACTCCACTAAGTGTTTATTGTTAGGTGATCATCAGGATCAGCAGTTGTGATAAAATTTATAAGTACCGCTTCTGTTAACACTTGGGATTCTTGTAAAATGGACCAATGAGGAAAAATGGAGAGTTTGCGTAAATGACAAAGATTTTTTTAGTTTGTATCTTTGAGGAATGGACAGACCTTTAAACCGATTAATAATCATTTTGTGTACTTCTTGGAGTTAATTTAAGGTATTCGTTTTTTTTTTAAATTCCACATCCTGCTGTAGTATAACATTGAAAATGGGAAACCTTCCCGCCATGCGCACTGGTCATGGAGGAAGTAATTCATGGGTTACTGGCTGTATAGGACGGATGTGTATCCTGCAGGAAGTGTGCACAAGGGTGTGTTATCTGCATCTGTGGTATGAAGTAGTTAGTGTGTATAATAATAGTATAGTGAAAGTGATAGAGGTGTAGATGATGAGTGAAGGAGGAAGAGATGGTGTGGCTGGTGGCCAGTGTCTCCCCGCCATGGCGCTGATCTTGGTCTACTGTAAACAATACTGCTCTCACCTAGTCTAAACTAGGTGTTTACACACGCCAGTATTTACCCCTAGGCCTACACACTAGTGCAACAGGTACTCCAGGATACACTATATCCTCAGCATCTAGCTGTGTGCTCTGTTAAGACGTTTATTGTTTAAAGTTTGTAGCTGGTGGGATCGATCGCTGGTGCGGGCAACAAGGACATGTGTGCACCTTGATTGGAAGCCATTGTGTATTAAGATTTATGGTCTTGCGCACATATATTTTGACTAAACTGCTGTCTTCGCGAAATACTTAGAAAGCTTGTTAAGTATGTGTTGATGTAAGATAAAAATAACTACAAGAGGCGACTGAATTTCTTTCATTCTAAACATGTTTGAGGTGGTGTCAGGAATGATGCAAGTGATTTTGACTTATTGTTTTGAGGACATTGCAATTTTATTTCTACGCATAATTTTATGATGAACTATTGGAAAATTTATATTGTAGGTAAAATTGAAGGTTGATTATGTAGTGTCTCGTCGCTGGTTGGTATTTTCACCACAGTACATACAGCCACAGTAATTTATCTAATTTTGGTAATAAAAAAAGTTGGTACCATTGCCTTTTTTAACTACATACATTAACCCAGAAAACCTCCAGAACACCACAGTACAGTCTCCATGTTGAATTCTTTTTTTTCATAGTACATACTTGCTTTGTTTCTCACATATTAGAAAAAAGTCACCAGTATATTTATTGACTGATTTAAATGCTTATTCTAAGCAGGTCCCGGCACCCATCCATTGTCACTCCTTTATTCAGCTCGTGTATAAAGTTACCCAACAAATTTGTTTCAGTGACTTATTGCTAGTGTGATCCCCTCTTTATAATGCTGTTTCCATATCTCTGTCCTTTTAAAATTTAAATTCCTCAAATTTTAATTCATTGTATCCTATAGAGTTGGGACTTGGTTGGATGTTTATATCCCATTATTTATGCCTATCTTCCATTTGTCCACTTAATCATTTCCCCTCCCCAATATACTTTTAATTAAGAGAGTAGATTCTGAGTTCATAATTATCGCTGAAGCTTTCTACTTAGTAACTTGCAATTATGCTCTTCCATTTAAGTAATTTGTAGTCAAAAATTTAATACATTTTATCTTGAAAATTTAGTTTACTTTACAAAGTTGAATAAAGGATTTGATTCCCTCTTGTTCTTGTCTAGATATTATTTCCTTCTCAAGGTTTCTTTCTTACTCTTATTTATTCATTTGTGTACTGTATTAATTTTTTGGTTTGTTTGTCTCTTGATTTATCTCTGGCTTGGCCTGATTCCGGTATTTTTTCCAAATAATTTTTTTTATTTGGTTAATGTTTACCTTATTCCCGGGTCTCAATCTAACATTAATGTTGATGTGTATTGGTGAGTTTTTTACTTGTGTAAATGTAAAACAAAAAATGAATCCAACCAAACCCAGTGTAACCCAGCGTAACATAACCTAACGTATAGTAATAAATAATGATACATCATTGTTGAGGGTAAAAGCACATAATATTGCAGTGACGAAGTGATGAAAGAGAGTGCATTGTGGGGAGGACACACCAGCGACCCAGCCACCTACACCAGGTTGCTGGTTCACTGTCATTATTATTTTTATTGTATTACTAGGGATTATATATCTATATATGTATAACAATTTCCACAACAGATAAGTATATGTCTCGTGTTATGGATGTGAATTTGTTATAGATGCTCCCAAAGTAATGCCAAGCAGGACCTGAGAATAATGCAGACATTGACCTTTTATTTTCTAGCTTTCCAGCACCTTTCAATAAACCGTTCTTTAATATTTTTTTACCCCTTTTTTGCATTTACGAGGCTAGAGTCACTGCTTATGGCCCTTATAATTCATATTGACTGGTTTTACTGGTTCATGGTCTCAAGGGTCTAGTCATGTCTACTCTCGAAATCGTGTATGGTGTTGGCTTCCACCACCACTTCATGTGTTCACATATTATCACCCTAAGACTCGTTGTCCTAAGACTACAGAAGTACGTATTGCACTTTTTAAATTTCCCTGGGGCATATCTATATTTAGTTGCAGTTCTGCAGTTCCTATCTGAAATTCTAGGAAATAAAAAGGTATCCAAAAACAAAACTATCAAATTAACAAAATCAGATGAACCCTTACTCCCTCCAACTGAAGCTGCAAACAGACTTAATGTTTTCTTCTCCACCATAGGAAAGAATCTAGCGAGTAAGATCCCAAGCTCGTACACCCGTCCATCAGACTACCTCACCAACACCTTCCCGAATACACTATTTTTAGCTCCATCCAACCCAATAGAAGTCTTGCTCATCATCAACGCCCTTAAAAACAAAACAGGAGACATAAACAGCTTACCACCTTTTATGTACAAAAAAGCTTCTCGGGTACTGTCACCAATTATTGCAACACACTTCAACAAATCCATTGAATCCTCCACCTTCCCATCAATCCTCAAAATAGCAAGGGTCACCCCGATCCACAAAGGAGGTGATCAAGTAGACTTGAATAATTATAGACAATATCAAACTTACCTCTGCTCTCTAAAATCTTTGAAAAATTAATTCATAGGCAGATCTATTCCTTCCTCGTCTCACACAACGTACTTAACCCCTGTCAGTTTGGATTCAGGACCAACAAAAACACAAATGATGCTATTATACACATGCTAGAGCTGATATACACCGCTCTTGAGAAGAAAGAAGTCCCACTGGGAATCTTCATTGATTTACGTAAAGCTTTTGATACAGTCGACCATGATTTACTGCTCACAAAATTAGCACACTATGGTATAAGAGGGCACTCACTCAACTACCTAAAGTCATACCTTAGTAACAGAAGCCAATATGTGTACACAAATGGAGCTAACTCTTCCACACAACAAATTACAGTCGGTGTCCCACAAGGAAATGTCCTAGGACCACTCCTCTTCCTCATTTACATCAATGACCTACCGAATGCATCACAACTACTCAAACCCATATTATTTGCAGATGACACTACATATGTCTTCTCTCACCCAAACCCAGTCATACTGGCCAACACTGTTAATGCTGAATTACAGAAAATATCTACCTGGATGACGACTAATAAGCTTATTCTCAGTACTGACAAAACCTATTTCATTCAGTTTGGAAACAGAGCTACAAATGTTCCACTTAACATAACGCTCAATGGATCACCCATCACAAGACTCACAGAGGGAAAATTCCTAGGAATCCACCTTGACAGTAGCCTCAAATTCCAAACACACACACAACAAATTTCCAAGAAAATCTCAGACAGTAGGTATACTATCAAAGATACGCTATGTGCCTCAGTCAGCTCTCCTTGCACTGTATCATTCACTCATCTACCCTTATCTCACCTATGGAATTTGTGTAAGGGGATCAACAACATTAAATCACCTTAGACCACTCATAACCCAGCAAAAGACTGCAGTCAGAATGATAAATTCCCACTCTAGACAGCATACTCCACTAATATTGAAAAGTCTAAAACTACTCACCATAAAGAACATTCACACTTATTCTTGTGCCTACTACATCCATAGAACTCTACACTCAAATATAAACCCTCCTCTCAAAATTCTCCTCACCAACTTTAACAGGACCCATGACCATAACGCAAGACAGATCACTTTTTGATATAACCCGTGTCCATATCACCCTGTGTAAAATTTCTATTCACATAAAGGGCCCCAAAATCTGGAATTCATTACCAGTAAATACTAAAATAACCTGGTCTGAACATCAATTTAAGACTTCTCAAAAACCACCTACTCACCCTAAACAAAATACTCGTACTGTAAACTACTTTCAACAATGCTCAGTGTTATTTTCCCATAATATAATTTCATTATTTGCTATTGATATAATCATCCTACAAAACACTTTCAACTTGTCACAATGTAATATCCTCAGATTGTAATTTGAGTAAACTATAAACAAGCTAATGTTTAACTATAACAAACTTAATAAATTCCTCTAGTATTAAGTAATCTATAAGCCATTAGATTTAGTCTGCCCATAATGCCATGGCATGATAGTGGCTCTCTTTGCACTTCAATTCATAATTGTAATTACAAAATCTTGTCGTAAACTTGCAATGAAATATTATTAGTTATTGTTATTGTTGTTATTATTATTGTTATTATTATTATTATTATTATTATTATTATTATTATTATTGTTATTATTATTGTTATTATTATTGTTATTATTGTTATTATTATTATTATTATTATTATTATTATTATTATTATTAATGATGTGGAAATATTGAGCAGATATTTCAAGTGTTATTTAAAAGTAAAATGTGCAAAAACACAAGAGCATCTGCACTGTTGAATATTTCATAAGAGGTCACTGTCAAGGAATATTATATAAAACTTTATTTTTTTTGAATATCAGTTATTTTACTTGTACATTTTAAATGCCTATGAATTTAGAATATGATTATTATATATTCTTTTTCAGAAATTATGAGGTGCTATCTTGACTAATTTACTGCTTCATACTACTGAAAATTTAAACAATGGATGCAGGTGTCCTTAGGATGGAGGATGATCCAGATGGCAATAGTCAGCAGGTTGCTGTGATCATGACTGGCCAGGTAAGGCTGCTTTTGAGACATACATACATAGTATACATTTTTTTTTGACACATGTCTGCTGATCTTTCTTTTAAAGACCATAACAAGACAAAGATCACAACAGCCAAGAAGATGACAGGGTGGGTATTGAGAACCTTCAAAGAAAGGGAAATAATGCCGATGGTGACACTCTTCAAATTGCTAGTGCTCTCTCACTTAGAATATTACTCAGTGCTGATGGCCCCGTTCAAAGCAGGAGAAATATCAGAGCTGGAACAAATACAGAGATCGTTTACGGCTCACATTGAGCCAGTGAAACATCTAAATTATTGGGAATGCCTTCAAGTCTTGAACATGTACTCATTGGAGTGGAGGAGAGAGAGATACATGATAATATATGCCTGGAAAGTACTCGAGGGCCTAGTACCAAATCTGCACACTGCCATAACAACATACTGGAGTGAGAGATATGGGAGGAAGTGTAAAATAAACCCAGTGAGGAGCAGGGGTGTGGTGGGGACAATAAGGGAGCACTGTATCAACAGTAGGGGTCCCAGGCTATTCAACATCTTACCAGAAGATATCCGAAACACGGCTGGAACAAGTGTAGATGCCTTCAAGAGGACCCAATAAAAGAAAATCCTTTAACTAACGTTCACTCAGTCTCTGTTATTCCACAAGTGTGCTGACATCACAATTTGATTACCCATCTGACTACAACATCCCCACCCTTCCTTCAGAGTGCAGCCACTGCCTTTTCCACCTTCAGGGCTCAAGTGCAGCTAACCAGATTCCTGAATCCCTTCATAAAAGTTACCCTGCTCATACTAACAGCACATCCCTTAAAAATCACTTATCCATTCAAGACTATCTAACATGCTTACACAAGTCTGCTGGATGCTGAAGCTCCTGAACCTCAAAGCGTCTTGTATTTGTTGGTTGTAAATATTTTATCTATCTCATCTGATATGTGGCTTGAACCCACACTGCTAGCATCCCAACCAAGTTAAATGATTAGATTTACAATTCAACCTGAGAATGCTTGAGGTGTGTAGTTATGTGGGAATAATGTCATCTTCCCTTGTCGTTTATGTTGTTAGCCCACAAGATATTTTTTTTAGTATTCTTGGACACTACAGACAGATGGTATACTGTAGTTACAAACATTTTAAATCTAATTGCTGTTGAGTGAGGCTTGAAAACATGATGCTAATATCTCAGCCAAGGTGCCCCAGACCACTGTACCAAGCAATTCTCTATAGTTATAAATTGAATTGAAAATTTCACATTTCACTTGTTAATTCAGCCAGGGAACTCTCATGGTGTGTGTGGTCATGTAGGAATAATTTCCTCTTGTCTCACCCTTCATAATGTTAGAACTTTATATTTTTTTTTTAGTATGCTCAAACATAACACATGGATGGCATATTTACACACATTTGATATTTATCTCATGATAAGTGGGGCTTAGGCCCATGAAGCTAACATTGTAGCTAAGCCGAATTATTAGATGTATTGTGCCCCAGACCTCTGTGTCAGGTTAATTAAAATTAAACAAATTACTCAGCTCTATTTTTTAGTACCCCTTGTCCAAACACACTACTGCTTTCATAGTTTTTTGTTCTTAATTCCCTACTTCAGTCAGTTCTTCACCACTTAAAGAATCCTCTAGTTATAACCCATTTGGAGTTGCTAAATTGCTCACTACCATTTCCATCAATTTTGTCACTTTTAGTAGAGTATGAAATCCAAAATGTTTCATAAAGTATTAGTACACTGTTCCAATTTTTGGTATTTTAAATCAATCGAAGTTTAGAAGTAAATATGCCTAAGAAGTTACTTATGGATGAATATTCTTTTATTTGTATTGAAACACATGTCAAACCTTAAATTGCTGAATGAAGAATTTTGTGCTAGGTAGTTTTAAGCTTTTGTTTAATAAATTGTACAGTCCATTTAACACGATACTATATGTGCAGGTATATCGAGATGCTGGGTTGAAGTATAGTAAACATCCTGTAGTAGAAGGACTTCTCTATGATAAACTGTGCAAGATTGGTAAACACAAGCTTAGAGATGATGTTCGAAAAATGGCCCTACACATTGCATTGTCGGTAAGTATCATTATTTTATTGTTGCCATAGAAGCAGACACTTCTTGCATTATTTGATGAAAATTTGGTATGCTTACTGATTGGTTAAGTTGTCTGTGGGGAATCTTGGAGTTATTCACTTGTTGGTACAGTACACTTTTGGACTACACAAAAAAGCAACAATAACCATGATTGAGAAGTGGCAATTTGTCAGGGAGGAATGATTAATAAGCATCTAATTTGTGATAAATTCTTGAAGGACTTTGTATCCAGCTGATATAATGGCCTAGGTTCTGCTCTGGATATTTTATGAAGATGTTACTTTGTATGGAAGGTTTTGCAATGTGTTATAAAATGTCATGTCGCTGAATACTTTTGTTTCCCTATAATATTTTATCTCCATTTCATACATGACTTCCATGGAAGTTAGAATTGGGAGGAAAGGTGACAAATTAATGTTTAGGAAATCGTTGGTTGCGAGAAAGTATCATCCATTAGAGAGGCATTCAGTTGGTGTGTGGAAACAATTTAGAGAGGTGAATTAGCAGGTGGTTTATATCTGCAATGTCTCAAATTTATGTAAATAATAAATAGTTCTATACACTAAGATGATAGCTAATGAAGTGTAAAACATTATGATGGAGTTTTTTTTTTATAGAAGTGACTTTATTAGGACGGGAACGCTAGTGACCTCAGCTTCATGTTCCTCATTTATTAACTCTTCCTCAACACTCACATCTCATAAAACTTCTTAACCTGACTGAAATGTTGTTGATTACCATATTTATTTTGTTTGAGGTAATGGAAAATATTAAGATGAATTTTGTAAACAATTAGGCAGATAATCAAGATTAGTAATAAATTATGAATTGATGAGCGAGAGAGAATGAATTGAAGGTGTCATTTCTAGAATATATTTATCTAAAAAAATAAAAGCTGAAGATTGTGTGTGAGGAATGTGTATAGTAGAGTACAGTGGTACCCCAGTTTACAATGGTCTTCAAACTCACCCTTTTATGTAAGTTTATTTTTTTAAATGCTTTTGTAAGTGTATTTTTGGGGGTCTAAAAGGACTAGTCTATTTTACATTATTCCTTATAGGAATAAATTTGTTTGGTAATGGCACTTGAACAGCATTCTGGAACAAAAAAATACCGTAAACCGGGGTACCACTGTATAGGTTAGTATTAGTACAGTATGTTTAAGAGCAGGGATGAGCCACAGTATCAGTATAGGCTGATTTTAATGGTATCGGTATCAGTAAGTATTGGTTAATTTTGATGGTATCAGTACTAGTATCAGCTAATTTTGATATTTCTGGTAATGACCTAAAATTGAGTATCAATATTGGTGTATTAGCAAAAACTGGTATCGTCCCATCCCCATTTAAGAGTTAAAATATTTCCATTGGTGTCTATGTGACAAGTGTTCAGCATATTTGTTGGGAAAATTCATGTGATAAGGGTCTTGATCATATGATGACTTTCTTGATAATTGTATTACAAGGCAAAAAATATTTACTTAAAAGGTTAATTTTCTATTCCAGGTGTCTGACCATGAATTTCGACCAACTGTAGCTTGGCTAGACAACTTCATGCGCCGATTCTGCCTCTCGAAGAAAAAAATGGGCTTCCACAGCTCAGCCATGTTGAAGCAAAAGGTGTCGTGTTTGTCAGCCTCTGTAGCAGATGCCATTTTTCTCTTAAATGTTAAGGCTTATTGATTACATACAGTAGACTCGCATAATAATATGGTTACATTGCTGAAACCTGCATTTTGTGTGAAGTCCTTGTTAGGTGAACTGAAGAACAAATGGGAAAAATAGGGTTAAATTTTTGAGATCTCCCTCCAAAGAAAACCATACAAGATTACCTAATTTTTTTTTACTTTAAATTCTGTTAGGTGTTACTTGATGTGCAAGTGTGTGGAGAGGGTTAACCCTCTTGGAGTTGGTCCTGTAGTACTACGGTTTTGAAGCCAGAGGTCAGTCCTATAGTTCTACACCATGAGCTTAGCTCACCCAGATAAGCTGTGAGTGGTAAATTTTGGTCTCATTTTATAGATTGGAAGATATACTATAGAAATAGTGATGATTTTGATTGGTTTCAGGACTGAAAGTAGCTTGAAATTGGGCTCAAAGTAGCAGAAATGTTATATTTTATGCTGATACTATTCCAGATTACGCAAATGATGTCACTTGTCCAATACGCGTCCAACTGGCATTTAGGAATGCATTGACATTATTTATGCAATTATTACAATAATGCAGTAGTCTGCATAACAGTAAATCTTCTGTTTTTTGTGTGAATAAAAATTCAAAATGGAAAGCAAGCATAATATAGGAGAGACCTGTGGACGTAACTGATGAACAGAGGAAATGTTTTATAGTGCCAGGAATATCTCCATTGTTTATTCTGGACCCACTTTTTAAATTGTCAATTTTTGAATTTTGTGTGAAATTGGCCAAATTACCAATTACTGATCACTTTATTGGGTAGTTGAAATAGGTAAATGGGCAGTTTCTTGTACTCAGTCGATAGAATAGAAGGAATACTAGTCGACTGGAACAATGAAATTGCCAAAAATAGGGCTAAAATTCAGTGAAATTGCTGATGCGTAAATATTGCCGAGAACACTAACTTTGTGAGAGTGTAATTCCATAAGTTTTCCGTCAAATTTTGTACTTTTGGTTTCATTACCTTCGCAGAAAGATTCTCTCATCATTTTTTTTAATTCAACCCTGAGAGCAAGCTTGAGATCAGTGGTCTTTACCTTGAAAAGGTTAATGTTGCCCTGTGCAATACCTGTACATATGTGGCAGATAGTATCAGCCCCAGCACCTTCACCTATAATTTCCAAGTCTGGGAAAATTGGATATTGATTCAGCTGACAATTAGTTGGCATAGCAGTTATTTTCCTGAAAGTGGTGCATAAAAAAAAAAGTGTAAAATTAACTAAAGAACATACGAGAAAAATAGAGTTATGTTTGTAAGAACCCCCTTTCCCCCCAAAAAAAAAAATCCAACAATATTTTTTTAGGTCTTGAAATTGTAAAAAAATGATAATTTAATTGTAGGTCAATGAAGTGATGTGTTGCAGTTCATGCAATAGTACAGTGGACCCTTGAATTTTGTGATTAATCCGTTCCAGAGAGTCTGCCGAAATTCAAAATTCACGATTTTCAAAACTATTTTCCCTGTAAGAAATAATGTAAATCAAATTAACCCGTTCCAGACACCCAAAAGTATTTAAATTTTTTTTTACATTAAATGTACATTTATCTACACAGCAAACAATGAGACATGAAGTATAAAACTAATAACTTGACACTTACCTTTATTGAAGAGTTGTTGATGTGTGGAAGACGGGAGGAGGGGAGAGGATGGAAGAGTTGCTATTGTTTGGAAGGGGAAGCCCATTCCATAAAGACTTCAGGTAGCAAGTCCTTTTCTGGGGTTACTTCTCTTTGTTTTTTAATGCTACTAGGACCAGTTTGAGAGTCACTGGACTCTTGTCTCTCAAAAAATTGTTCTAGAAAGGTTGTTTCTGGCGTTTCTTTAAAATTTCCGTAAAATGAGAGAAGACATTGTCATTGAACATGTCGCATACACGGCCTACAACAGCTTTGTCAGAGTGATGTTCCTCAACAGATCTTTCCATCCTAGTCCACATTGCACACATCTCCTTAATCTCTGAAGAAAGCAACTTCTTCCCTCTCACTTCCTCCTCCTCTGAAGTAATTTCCTGAGCTCTGGTCTGTAGTTGTTGCAGATTAAGGTCTAGCAGCTCTTCAGTGGTTAGCTCTTCATTGTGGTCCTCCACCAACTCTTCAACATCCTTGCCACTAACCTTCAACCCCATGGACTTCCCCAATGCCACAATAGATTCCACAACTGGCATAGGGTTGTCAGGGCCAGCCTCAAACCCTTCAAAATCTTTGTCGAGGATACAATCTGGCCACAATTTTCTCCAAGCAGAGTTCATTGTCCTGGAAGTCACTCCCTGCCAAGCCTTACCTATAAGGTTTATGCAATGGAGGATATTGAAGTGATCTTTCTAGAACTCTCTTAGGGTCAATTCAGAGTCCGAGGTTATGTCAAGGCACTTTTGAAACATTGCATTGGTGTAGAGTTTTTTGAAGTTTGAAATGATCTTCTGGTCCTTGGGCTGGAGGAGAGGAGTGGTATTAGGGGGCAAGAACTTCACTGTGACAAAATTAAACTCCTTCACCATTTGCTCTTCCAAGTCTCGAGGATGAGCAGGAGCATTGTCCATTACCAGGAGGCACTTGAGATCCAATTTATTTTCCAGGAGGTATTTCTTCACACTGGGGCCAAACACTTCATTGAACCAATCAAGGAAAATTTCCCTTGTGACCCATGCCTTACTGTTAGCCTTCCACATCACACACAAATTAGCTTTGGCGACACTGTTTTTCTTGAACACACTGGGATTTTCAGAGTGATACACTAGTAAAGGCTTCATTTTGAAATCCCTACTAGCATTATTACAGAACATGAGAGTTAGCCTGTCTTTCATAGGCTTGTGTTCTGGCAGTGCCTTTTCCTCCTGCGTTATGTAAGTCCTCTTTGGCATTTTCTTCCAAAAGAGGCCTGTTTCATCACAAACACTTGTTGGGGTTCGAATTTTTCAGTGTCTACGAACCCCTTAAATTCACTCACAAATTGCTCAGCAGCACGTTTGTCTGAACTGGCTGCCTCACCATGCCTCACAACACTGTGTATGCCACTACGTTTCCTAAATCTGTCAAACCAGCCTTTGCTGGCTTTAAAAACACTCGCATCAGCACTGGTTCCAGGCATTGTCTTGACAAGATTGCATGCAACTGCCTTGCCTTTTCACAAATTATCGCCATAGAAACACTATCACCCCCTATCTGTTTTTCGTTGATCCACACCGCCAACAACTTCTCAACCTCATCCACTGCTTTTGATCTGTTTTTGGCAAACATGTTAACACCTTTTGCAACATCAGCTTCCTTGAGTTCTTTTCTCTTTGCCAGGATAAAGGTGATAGTAGATTTATTTTTTCCGTACATCCTGGCAAGCTCACCCACACGTACGCCACTCATATTTTTCAACTATCTCCTTCTTCAGTTCGATGGTGTTCCTCACTTTCTTAGCCACAGGGGTGCCACTAGGAAGCTTCTTTGGACCCATGGTGACTTAAGAACATAAGAAAGAAGGAACACTGCAGCAGGCCTACTGGCCCATGCGAGGCAGGTCCAAGTCTCCAACAGGCTTAAGCCAATGCCCCGACCCAGCCAGGTCAGGTTACATTCACTTAAGGAAGGAGCACTGCATCTGACCTAGTAGCACAAGCTATTCAGGACCAACTCACACCAGACCGCACCCACTCATATAATTATCTAGCAGACCATCTGGAGCTACCATCTCCAGGTATTCAGGTCACTACCACTTAAGGAATATGAAGCCACGGATTCTGTTAGCTTTATTGCGAAAACTTGTGCACTGTTGTCTTGGCTTCAAATTACTACTAACCAGAACTCTGAAATCCTTCTCCCAATCACAAGTAATAAGATCAACATTATTCAGTTTATATGTGGCATGGTTATTGTCCTGCCCAACATTTAGAACTTTGCATTTGTTTACATAAACTGCATCTGCCACTTCTCCGACCACTGCATCAGTCTATTCAAATCATCCTGGAGTGCTCTAATGTCCTCATTTGAATGAATTGGATGGCCTATTTTGGTGTCATCAGCAAATTTACTTATGTTGCTATTTATTCCCTCATCTATGTCGTTTATGTAAATTGTAAACAACAGGGGGCCCAAAACTGACCCCCTGTTGAACACCGCTTTAGACGTGCCCCCATTCTGATTTCTCTCCATTTATTCAAACACTCTGCTGCCTATTTGTCAACCATGCCTCTACCCAGGAAAAATTTTCTCCTATTCCGTGTGCCTTAAGTTTCCTCAGTAGCCTCTGATGTGGAACTTTATCGAAAGCCTTACTGAAGTCCATATACACAATATCATATCCATTACCATGATCTACCTCCTCAAACACCTTAGTGAAAAAAATTAGTAAATTTGTAAGACAGGAACGCCCCTTTGTAAAACCGTGTTGAGATTCATTAATTAATTTATGCCTATCAAGATGGCTACGAATTGCCTCGGCAATTATTTACTCCATAAATTTACCAACTATGGAGGTAAGGCTTATTGGTCTATAGTTTGAAGCTAAGGACCTGTCACCTGCCTTGTAAATAGGTATTACATTTGCCCTTTTCCACTTGTCTGGCACTATGCCAGTTTGTAGTGATATATTGAAAAGATTTGCCAAAGGTTTGCTAAGTTCCTCTTTACATTCCTTTAAAACTCTTGCAAACAGTTCATCAGGGCCTGGGGATTTGTTAGGTTTTAATTTCTCTATTTGTCTGAGGACCATGTCACTAGTTACCCCAATCGAGCATAGTCTATTATCTTCCTGTTCTACATAATTTATTATTTCTGGAATTCCGCTAGTATCTTCCTGAGTAAAAACTGAGAGGAAGTAAGTATTGAAAATTTCACACATATCCTTATCACTGTCTGTGATCTGTCCTGAGTTACTCTTAAGTGGGCCTATCTTGTCCCTAATCTTACTTCTGTATACCTGAAAGAACCCTTTGGGTTAGTCTTTGAATCCATTGCTACCTTAGCCTCATAATCCCTTTTTGCTTTTCTTATTCCTTTTTTTATTTCTCTCTCTAATTGAAAATATTGAGTTCTTATCCGTCCATCCCCTCTTTTGATACGCCTATATATGCCTCTCTTTTGACCAATGAGATGTTTTAATCTATTGTTCATCCATCATTTAGGATCATTTTTGTTAGATCTAATTTCCCTACTTGGAACAAAAGTTGTTTGGGCCGCTAGAACTACGCTCAGGAAAACGTCATATTGGCAACCAAAACCACCTACCTGACCCATAGTCAGGTCATCCCAATTTAGCCCACCTAAGTAATTTCTCAGCCCCATGAAGTCGGCTACACGAAAGTCTGGAACAGAGACTTAATTGCAGTTACCTGGGTAATTCCATGATATATTAACACTAAGTGATTTGTGATCGTTTTCCCCAAGATTATTAATTAGTGATTCTTTGTTAGCAAGAACCAAATCAAATCAAGTTGCTACCTCTAGTTGGTTCTGTCACAAACTGTTTAAAAAACAATTCTGAACTGTATCAAGAAAGTCACTAGACTCAAGATTACCTGTCACATTGTTCCAATCAATTTGTCTAAAGTTAAAATCTCCCATTAACACAACATTTTCATATCTAGACGCCTTATGAATTTCGTCCCATAGCAGCTTACTGCATTCCCTATCCAGACTTGGGGGCCTATAAATCACACCCAAAATTAATTTTTCACGTCCCTCGAGAAACTAGCCAAACAGATTCTGTGTCCGCTGTTTCTAATCTTATATCTTGTCTAACACAACAATTTAAATTATCTCTGACATACATCGGCACTCCACCAACAGCAATAAAAATATTGTGAAATGCTTGAATTAGCGTGCTGGGTATTGTTCACTCAAGTGTAAACAAAGCTAGACTGGCTCACGACGCCTGCGCGGTGAGGCGCGCAAGCGCGGGGCAGGTGGACAAGTCTGGGATGCGGGCCAATAATCGGGCAAAAATTGGGCCGAAAAAAGCGATCGATAATCGAGCCGGCCGATAATCAGACCAGCCGATTTCCGGGGGTCCACTGTAGTACAATATTTTATGATGTTTTCATGTGTTTTATGAGTGTTCATGGTTCAATAGGTTAACGAAGCAGTATTGTTAGGCTAAGTAAATGCTATTACATGTATTATATTTCCCTACAATATATTTGTGCACCAAACATTCGTGAATTTTCAACATTCATGAGGTTCTTGATCCCCTAACCCTTGCGAATGTGGAGGGCCACTTCTACATATAAAATATGCAATAACTTTAAAACACTTGAAATTTTGGAAAGTTTCCAGACAGAGAGATGTGCTCACGGAGAATGTAAACAAACCAGGTGGGGCGTGCAATATTAGAAATACGGAGAGCTGTATATCAAGTTTTGGTCAAAATTTGAAATGTCTGTATTAGCGGAATGCCGTAAAGCGGGGCCCTACTGTATATTGTAATTTACTTGACTTGTACATTCTTGTTTTAATTTCCTCATTTGTTATTTAAAAACATTTTTAATGCATTTAACATAGCACATATGGAACTCCAGTGTTGATTAAAATTTTGTTTTTATGCTTATGCTTAAGAAATCTTTTAGCTATGTATTTTCTTGTATGTACAGTAAACACTGAAAGATATTTAAGTTTTCTTTTGTTTTTGTGTACTGTATAACTTCTCATAGATTGGGTAGGGATCAGTTTTGAAGACTGGCACAACATGAATTTCAAATGACAACACTAACACTGATGTCTAGATTTAATAAAAATGTGGTTGGTGCTTTTGTTCAATAAATGTATGAAAGAGGGGAAGGTACGTACAGTGGTACCTCGAGTTACGATGGTCCCCAAAATCGCCCTTTTATGTAAGTTTATTTTTTTAAATGCTTTTGTAAGTATATTTTTGGGGGTGTAAAAGGACTAGTCTATTTTACATTATTCCTTATGGGGATAAATTCGTTTGGTAATGGCACTTGAACAGCATTCTCGAACGAAAAAATATCGTAACTCGAGGTACCACTGTACCAAGAAATTGGCAGAGAGCATTCATAGTTCCTTTGTATAAAGGAAAAGGGGATAAAAGAAAGTGTAAGAATTAAAGGGGAATAACCCTGTAGAGGTAAAGTGTATAGTAGAGTTATTAATGAAAAAATTAAGGATAAGACAGCAGGATCACAGATGAACAAGGTTTCCTTTGAAGCATATAGGTGAACATTATTTAGATAAGGGTAAGGAAGTTTTTGTTGCATTTATGGATTTAGAAAAGGCATATAATAAGGTGGATAGAGAAGCAATGTGGCAGATGTTGCAAGTGTATGAAATAGGTGGTAGGTTACTGAAAGCATTTAATAGTTTTTATGAAGATGGAGAGTCTCAGGTTAGGATATGTAGGAAAAAGATTATTTTCCAGTAAAAGTTGGCTTTAGATGGATGTGTGATGTCACCATGGTTGTTTAACATATTTATATATGGGATTGTAAAAGAAGTGAATACTAGGGTGTTGGGGAGAGGGGTGGGATTAAAATATATAGAATCTAATATGAAGTGGGAGTTGTCACAGTTGCATTTTTGCTGATGACACTGTTCTTTTGGGAGATTCTGAAGAGAAGTTGCAGAGGTTGGTGGATGAATTTGAGAGGGTATGCCTTGGTAGTAGATGACCAGTATGTTGAAAAAAATAATGTAAAAGGAGGAAATTGAACATGAACATAGGAAATATCAAGGTGATGAGAGTAACAAATAATTTAGGTAATGAAAGATTGGTTATCAAATTGGAAGGAGGGATTATTTGAGAAAGTAAATGTGTTAATATATTTTAGAGTGGACTTGTCAGTGGATGGGTCTATGAAAGACCAGATAACCATAGAATTGTTGAGGGGAAAATGATGGTTGGTGCTTGAGGCATTTGTGGAGACAAAGAACATTATCCATGGAGGCAAAAAGGAATGTATGAGAATAGTGTTACCAATACTCTTATATGGGTGTGAAGCATGGGTTGTGAATGTTGAAGTGAGAAGGAGGCTGGAGGCAGTGTCTAAGGGCAATGGGTAGTGTAAATATTATGCAGAGTTTTCGTAGTCTGGAGATTAGAAGGTGGTGCTGGGTTAATAAAAAGTATTACCCAGAGGGCTGAGGAGGGGTTATTGAGATGGTTTGGACATTTAGAGATGATGGAACAAAATAGAATGACTTGGAGGGTGTATGAATCTATAATGGAGGGAAGACAGGGTAGGGTTACCCCCCTAGGTTGGAGGAAGGGGGTGAAGGAGGTATTGTATGTGAGGGGCTTGGACGTTCAGCAGGAGCGTGTGCGTGTTTGTGTGCGCAATTGGTTGAAGAGGTGTTTGAGTGTGAGCAAGGTAACATTCATGAAAGGCTTCAGGGAAACCGGTTAGCTGGACTTGAGTCCTGAAGGTGGAAAATACAGTGCCTGCACTCTGAAAGAGGGGTGGAGATATTGTAGTTTTGAGGGGGCATCTGAACTGTAGTATTGGCATTCCTCAGTGATAGAGTGAGTGATGGTGAATGTGTTTCTTCTTTTTCGGGTCACCCTACCTTGGTGGGAGACGTTGGTGTGTTTATAAAAAGTAAAGTAAAGTTAAGGTTAGAAATACTTGTTTGTTGATTTTACTAAAGTATTGCTTTATACACAGGTTTCAGGTAAACAAGCAGTCGTAAGAATACCTTCTCCTAAATCTCCCAAAATGAATGAGGTAACACAAGAGGAAGTTTTCAGTGTCCTGGGGATTAATTTAGAAATGGGCAATGGTGTTAGTAATGAGAACAAGAAAGATGACACATCACTAATAAGAAATGAAGAATCTATAGAGGCTGTTGCTGGTGAAGTGAATGGCTCAAAAGTTGAATTGAATGGGGAAAAATTGACTGATGATGTTCCTAGAAAAGAAAATGAGCTGAAGGATGAAAGTAGTGAACACAGTACAAAAAACATTCAAGATAATGAAACCTGTTCAAACACTGAGGAACCCGAAATAAAGAAGGAATTAAAAGCTGAAGTAGATTTAGTTTCAGAGAATGATACTTGTGTATCCACTCATAGTGTTGCAACATACATAGATTCCACTGACAAGGTGAATGTAGATCTTAAAGATGCAAATAATAAAGCTTGTCTGAATTCAGATACTGAGGAATCCATAATAAAAAAGGAAACAGTAGTAGAAGAGACAGTTTCAAGTAATAATACTTGTGTATCCACTCACAATATTGCAATAAACGTAGATTCTGCTGACAAGGAAGTAAATGTAGATCTTAACGATACACACAATAAAGCTTGTCTGAACTCTAACATTGAAAATATAATGGAAGTTCAAGAAAACACAGTAATGGAAGAAAACCCTGAATCATACTCTGTTAATGAAAAAGCAAGCAGTTTGCCACTGAAAGAGAGCGAGGCATGTGATGAGTTAATTGCTGAAAAAGAGCCAGTATCAAATGAAAAAGAAAGTAATGATATTGAAAAAGTTAATAATTCAGAAAAGGAGACAACTGTAGTTGAAGATTTGGATAGGGATATAGAACCAATGGAAGAAGGCAAGGAATTGAATTCATTGAATGCTACAGATAAAGAAAAAGAAAGTATAGTTGAGGATGTAGACAAAAGTGTTGATAATGCAGTAACAAAGAAAACAGTGGTTGAGGATTCAGGCAATGAAGCAGAACAAATGAATGAAAGAAAGGGACCAGATTCATCAAATAATTCAGATAATGAAAATGGAGAGGATACCTCAAATTCTGGAGATAATGGTAAGATGAACATGATTGCTTATATTTTGTTGTAAACTTTTTTGTCTATCTTGTGATAACTTACAGAATGGTAAGCTTTTTATCTGTCTTGTAATTATTTACAGAATGTTTATCTTCCCAGTCCAACTAAATTTCCTGGTTATTGCCTTAATCAGTCAGGCTGTAGATGCATACAGGGGCAAAGTCTGAAATATTCACCAAAGCCAGGCTGATCTGAGATTTATATGGGGAAAAACTGTCAACTTCTCTTTAATTCATTTATGCATCTGATGGCAACTTGTGCTATTTTTGACAGGAGGATATTGAGAAACCTTGGACTATTAATGTTGTTAGTTAAACCTTTCTTTGTTTAATGCACCTCTTATTTTTCACTGAGGTTTTGTTTCACATTCTGCTTGACTTTCTGTACTTAATCCACCTCCATTTTCACTGGAGCTACTTCATGCTCTGCTTTGCTGCCTTCATTCATTAGAAATTGGAGTGCAGATCTGAAATTGGTTCTTCCATTATTCACTTGATATATGTATATAAATGTTTTTTCTTTGGGTCACCCTGCCTTGGCAGGAGACTTTTCTTAAGTTAAAAGAAAAAAACAGGTATGTATGTATATATGTATGTACTGTATGTGTGTATGTATATATATGTGTGGGAGGTGCAGTGCCTGCACTCTGAAGGAGGGGCGAGGATGTTGCACTTGGAGGATAATCTGAATTGTGATACATAAACAACGTGCACATAGGAGAGAGAAGCTTATGATGATGTTTTGGTCCGACTTGGACAATTTACAAGTCAGACACTAACACACGAAAGTGAGGGAGCGAGTATCTTTAGGAGAAGGGGACAGGGATGGGACAGAAAGAAAGAAATGGTGGTAGAGGTAATGCTGATAGTAGAAGTGGTAGTGGTAGTAGTAAGTAGGAGTAGTGGGGTACAGGTTTTCCCTTAATTTTCCTGCTATGGAGAAAAGAGTAATTACTCTCATTTAACCCTCACTGTGTAGTTGATCAAGAACTCTAGCAAGGGGAGGAAAGTGTGCCTCGTGACACTATGGTATACATGCATATGTTCCTCATAAAGCTGTTTATGAGGAAGGAAGAGTCCACTAGCCCCTTCTGTGAGGACTTAAAGATGCTCCCTTTACTGGAGAATTTTCTGCACATTATTGTAAAATAATAATTAATGAAGTATATGATAATCATACAAATTCACAACAATAAACAATGTAGTATGAAAGCACTCAGCGATCCCACCATACTTGTCATGCTTTGTTTTTGAACCGAGTGGTGGTAGGAGGTGCTCCTTACAATTTTCGTTTTGCAAATATTTATTCCTTGATTTAACCCTGTTGTGTAATGAGTGCTAAAGGTGCACTTTGCACTGCTGATGTCTGTGGCCACAAAAAAAAAAAATGAAAAAGTGTATCAGAAACAAAACAAAGTTTTGAAGAAGTTTAATGATGGACAGTGAAGTGTGGTTTCATTACTACGTCATTTCACTAAGTTGCAGTTTCCAAGAAGTATTGATGATGTTAAGTGAGGACTTACCATACTTTAAACATGGGGAAATGCTTAGCCTGGACTATATGTTATAAATGGCCTGACAAGACTTGTCAGCAGATGGGTCTATGAAAGATAAGGTGATTCATAGAACTGATGAGGGGAAAAAGGTGAGTGGAGCACTAAGGAGTCTGTGGAGACAAAGAACATTATCCATGGAGGCAAAGAGGGGAATGTAGGAGAGTATAGTGGTGCCAGTGCTCTTATATGGGTGTGGAGCATAGGTGGTGAATGTTGCAACAAAGAGAAAGCTGGAGGCAATGGAGATGCGTCTGAGGTGCAGGGTGAATATAATGCCAAGAATCTGTAGCTTGGAGATGATTAGGATTAGGTGCAGGGTTTCCAAAAGTATTATCCAGAGGATGAGTTGTTGAGGTGGGTCAGACATTTTGAGAGGATGGGACAAAATAGAATGACTTGGAGGGCATATAAACCTGTAGTGGGAGGAAGGCGGGGTAAGGGTCATCCTAGGAAAGTTTGGAGGGAGGGGGTATAGGAGGTTTTGTGGGCGAGGGGCTTGGATTTCCAGCAAGCACGCATGAGCGTGTTAGGGGCAAGTAGAGATGAATTTTTTTATGACTTGACATTTTGTTGGAGTGTGAGAAAGATAATATTTATGAAGAGATTTGGGGGAAACCAGTTAGCTGGACTTGAGTCCTGCAGATGGGAAGTACAGTGCCTGCACTCTGAAGGAGGGGTGTTGATATGTTGCAGTTTTTTTTTTTAACTGTAATGTATGCACACCTCTGGCAAGACAGCGTTTCTTCTTTTTATGGTCACCCTGCCTTGGTGGGAAAAGGCTGATGTGTTAATATAAAAAAACTTAAATTTATCATTTGTACATTTTTCCAGCTTGTTTTCTCTATTGTGTATTTTGGTACTTCTAACTTTATTATACATGATAGCCAAGCCAGTGTTTCCACTGTTAAATTTATTTCAGTGTATCTATCTTTAAATTAAAATTTATGTATTAGATGACGATGGTTCCAACTCTAGTGATGACAGTTCAGAGGATAAGGGAAGCAGTGAAACACTAGATGAAGATAACAAAGATGGGAAACAAAAGGCAGAAGAGGCCCAGAAAGATGAAAAGAAGGCCAGACAAGAGGATGAAAATATTACGTATTCGAAGGCGGAGAACAAATATTATCGTAAAAATTTGGAGGGTGAGTAATAACCATAAATCATCATTTTCTTCTTTCAACAAACTGGCTGTATCCCACTGAAGCAGGGTGGCCCAAAAAGAAAAACAAAAGTATCTGTTTTTAAGTTTAGTAATGTATACAGGAGAAGGGGTTACTAGCCTTTTGCTCCTGGCATGTTAGTCGCCTCTTACGACATGCATGGCTTACGGAGGAAGTTTTCTGTTCCACTTCCCCATGCATACATAAGGGGAATTACCAATAGACCCGTCGCTGGACAGGCACCTAAAGTCAGTACCTGACCAGCTGGGCTGTGGTTCAGTTTACATGCAGCCAGCAGTGACAGCCTGGTTGATCAGGTCCTGATCTACCACGAGGCCTGGTCACAGGCTGGGCTGTGGGGTTGACTCTGAAACTCCTTAGGTATACTCCAGGTAACCCTAGATACTAGTAGGTTGGTAGACAGCAGCCGCCCAGGGAGGTACTACCATCCTGCCAAGTGAATGTAAAATGGAAGCCTGTAATTGTCTTACACGATGGTAGGATTGCTGGTGTCTTTTTTTCTGTTTCATAAACATGCAAGATTTCAGGTACAGTGGACCCCCGAGTTTCGTAAAAACTTCACTCCTGAAGTCTGCTCAAGTGCCATTGCCGAACGAATTTACTCCCTTAAGGAAAAATTTCACGTAGGTTAGTCTATTTCAGACCCCCAAAAATACACTTCCACAAGAACTTACAAAATTATACTTACATAATTGCACGATTTCCGGGGTATTCGTTAACCGAGGGTCCACTGTATACGTCTTGCTACTTCTACTTACACTTAGGTCACACTACACGTGTGTATAAGCATATAGTATATATACACACACCTCTCTTTTTTTTTTATATTTTCTTAGTAGTTCTTGTTCTTTTCCTCTTATCTCCATGGGGAAGTGAAACAGAATTCTTCCTCTGTAAGCCATGCGTGTCATAGAAGGCGACTAAAATGCTGGGAGCAAGGGGCTAGTAACTTCTCCTCCTGTATACATTACTAAATTTAAAAAGATAAACTTTTGTTTTTCTTTTTAGGTCACCCTGCCTTGGTGGGATCTGGCCAGTTTGTTGAAAAAAAAAATTAGTATTATTATTAATAAATTATGTTACAGTACACTGTTGTTTAAGATGGTAGCTACATTCCTGAAAATGGCATCTAGTTAAAAACATCTTAAATGAAGTGAAGAATCTTTGCTAGAAAATAGGGTTACTTTCCTCTAATCCCTCAAAATGCCAAACAAATTTTTTTTGAGTCTTTTAATTGTAAAATATTATCGTAATGTAATTACGAGTGTCTCAAAGTATCAGTATCAGTGGGTAATGGCTAATTTTGATGGTATCATTATAAGCAAGTGCTGGGTTCTCTGTGACTGTTCTGGCTTGTAGTGTACTACAGGTTATTGTTTCTCAGATTGCTTTATTCTGAGGAGAAGGGTTCTGTGATATATTAGAGGCTGTAATAAGACATTGTATACTTGATCCTATAAATGTTTCAGGGATCTTGTCCGTATATGAAAGTGCTGTTCCTTTTATAACTTGTCTTGATTAATTGTTTTGAAAGCAGATGTTTTCTGCAGTCAGTGACAGAGGCCTTGGTTTATCCCTGCCTCAACCAGCCTTCCCTTGATTCAGAAAACACATCAAACTATAATCCTGTTTCAAATAAATTCTTTTCTAAATTTATTAAATGGGCTGTTCTTGATTAGTTGTTTTCTGGAGCAGAGTACAAGCACTCCTCACCTAATGACCTACCTGTTTACCGACCGCTCTGACTTACAACCAGCTTTTCGACCAGTTGGTATTGCTCACTGTATGAGAACATTGGTCTGGGAAACGGTGGCGCAGTGTCTCAGTGTCAAGCAATCTCCAAAACTACATATTTCGTCTATAAATTTGTACTCTATTGTGCACTACATAGTACAAGATAGAGTTGGAAGTGCAGCAACACTTGGAAGAGGAAGAAGAGTATAGAATTGAAGTACAAAAGAAGTTCACTGTAAAGGGGTTAGCTGGTGTATGCATCTACAGTGGACCCTCGGTTTTCGTGTTTAATCTGTTCCAGAGGGATCAACTAAAAGTGAAATCATCGAAAACAAACCATTTTCCCGATAAAAAATAATGTAAATTCAATTAATTCGTTTCAGACACCCAGGAGTATTAACAAAAAATATTTTTTAGAGATTAAATATAGATTTACATACAGAAATGAATGACAAATAAATGTAAAGCACTAATAACATGTATAAATGAGCATTTAACATCACACAGCTCTACGGCTTATTTATCTATCACAATTCATCTAATGTGACATAATAAACAATATTAATAACATAGAAACATGATATATACTCTAGAATGAATAAAATATGTCATTACGAATGTGAGGACTGGTGATAGTGTTATTGCTGTTGGGTTTATAAGGGCCACTGACCATAAGCCGTACATATATGTAGTGGTGGTGGTGGTGGAGGCACCACCAATACCACCAAATAAATTTATGTAATTTATAAATAAGAAATATTTACGCTTTAATTTATAAATAAGAAATATTTACACTATAAATAAGAAATATTTACACTTATCTTGGAGGAGATGGTGGCAGAGGACGGCTCTGGACTCAGTGCCCCTATACTCAAACAACAATGGAGGAGTTAAGTTTCGTGTCGTCATTTTTCTATCGCTTAATCGCTTAACTTACTTGCTACACTGTTAGTGCTACACTTTATCGCTGGCTGGCGCTATAGCCTGTATCGACTCCACTTTGATACTTTGCTACGATTTCTTTCTTTAATTCTATGGTGTTCCTCACTTTCTTTACCAAAGGACTGGCACTAGGAGCTTTCTTTGGGCCCATGGTGGCTTATTTAGCAGTCACACACAATAATCAAAGGCCAAAAACAATGGATTGTTAAGAAATATTTTGTATGAACTCGCAGGATAATGTTCACTCAACCAGAAACAATGCTACACTGCCTGAGAATGTGCATGGGAGGCGGGCTTGCGGGCTTTGTATGTGCACTGGGCACTGGACAGGTTCCGTACCATGAACGAAAACGGAGCCAGTCATCGAAAACGGAGGCAATATTTCCACGAAAAAATGCCCGAAAACTGAAATCACCGATAACGTAGATACACGAAAACGAAGGGTTGACTGTATTTGTTTACATTCTTTGTCTCTCTCATTTATGAAAGCGTCTAAGGGTAGTTGTTAGAAATGATTAAACTCTGTGAACAAGGTATTTCGATGGTTATAATAATTACTCTGGGGCGCTTTAAATGTCATATATTTCGTGTAGGTTTGGTAGCTGGGCGAGCTATCACACCTAAACGAAATATATGACATTTAACCCTTTGAGGGTTCGTTCCATAATTCTACGGCTTGGAAGCCAGGGTCCAGGCAGTAGAACTACGCCATAATTCTAGCGGCTTGAAATTTAGAGCGAGAAGGCTGGTAGTCCTACATCTAAGAGAATGGGTCTGCATAGTCAGTGTGCACAGTATACAAAAAATCGGGGCACCCGCATTGCATTGTGGGAATGCCATCTCAATACAGTACACTTTGTTCATCATGCCTCGCGGCAAGGAAGCTCTCACTCCCTGGCGAATTGGGACTCTCCTCTTTCCAAGTGATAGTTCTAACACTGATGGAAGCGGATCTGAAGAGGAATTCTATGGTTTTGACCAATTTGTGACTGAAAGCAATGCTCAAGATATCGAAAATAGTGCCGAAAATTCTGACGACCATTCAAGTAGCGATAGGAATCATATTCACCAGTGAAGCATCTGACTTTTTGGGTTATCCTAGGTTCTCTACACATATGCTGCTATGTATGATAATCTATGCAACTGTATGTGTGTATACCTGAATAAACTTACGACGCCACATGCTCTCGGTTAGTGTACCATATGCAATTCCAAGGGGGCAGAGTACATCTCGGAACACATCCCGTGGCCCTACACCTGGAATAGACAGTGAAAGTGACTCTCGATCATGTGGCTACAATTGGGGTGGATAGACCACATGCGTCAGTAGGTGGTATTGGTGGTGCCACGAGCATGCGGCATGCAGCACCAGCCCAGGCTGGGACCCAAGCTGCTGACTCAGCAGGCCCAGGACAAAGTGCATTGTCATCCAGCCCTACACCACAACCTCCACAGCCACAACTACAACCAGCTTATGATGTCCAGTACCCACCAGCAAACCGCATCTGGGATTGGCAGCAAAATCCCAATTTTGTTCCCAATCCCCATCAGTTTGGTGACACTCAAAGTGGATTCCTGCCATCTTGTTTGATCGGAAACACCAAGTGAACTGCAATTCTTTGAACTATTCTTTGACCAGCCCTTGATGGAAAATAGTCAGGGAAAGTAACAAGTATTTTGATTACACTATGGCAAATACAATATCACCATAGTCAAGACTACACTTGTGGAAGGAGACAACTGTGGCTGAAATGTATTTTTTTTTCAGCAATAATGCTTATGCCTCATGTCTAAAATCATACTGGTCAACAGATGAGTATGACACCACTGTGCATGATACCTTGTTTCAAAGACTTTCACAGACTGCAGCAGTTCTAGGAACATGTCCAGTGACTGTTCATATGTAAATATACAGTACGTAGAACATTACTAATATACAACATTTTTGCATGTTTTTTCTTGTAAACAAGTTTTGTAAACAATATGATGATGAAAATATTAGTTCAGTTATTGTGTTGAATACAACAAGTGTACATATGTATATACATTATGCATTATATTGGTCTCACAGGCCACAAACATTACTGGAAAAAAATATTAAAAAAAGAAAAAAGTAACAAAAAAGTAAAATAAAAAAATGCGACTTTACGGAAGTCGCTGATGTTACCACCACCCGGTCATTGAGGGTCAACTTCACGCTTCTATTTCTTGGTAGGTACTGATCGGAAATTTTGTTTGTGTTTTATTGCCTCTAGAAAAATATCTTTAATTCTATAAGAATTTTTTTTTTTTTTTTCAAAAATTCTTGGACATTGGCTGTCACTCGGAGATTTGGCCTCTGGACCCTCAAAGGGTTAAAGTGCCCCAGAGCGATTATTATTATTACCATCGACATACCTTGTTCACTGAGTTTAATAATTTCTAACAACTACCCTTAGATGTCATCGTAAACGAGAGACACTGAGAATATAAACAGACGAATGTGTGTTAATTCCTATACGCTTACGGTTGGTTCATACACGTTCATTTTGCATATGTTTGTGAAGTTTTTACCGCAATACAAACTTTCGAGAACACACCAGCTAACCCCTTCACAGTGAACTTTTTTTGTACTGCTTCCATTCTTTCCTCTTCTTCCTCTTTGTACAATAAATACTACTCGCCTCTCACCCTACATTAAGACTACAAATATTTTAAGGTAAGTAATGAGTGTATTATATGTGTATTTTATTTTATATTGTTTTTTTAATGTAGTTCTATTTTTAATATATGTACTAAAAATGTTATAAATGGTGCAAAGGTGACATTAAAACAATATCTAAAAATGGTTGGCACAAACCTACTACCAATATAGTATGCTTGAAATATCGGTAAAGGGCGGCTCCTCGCTTATCGACCAGTTTGCCTTTTTTATATAGTACGTACACAGTTTGACAAGGTTAGGTTAAGGATTCCTAACTTTATTAACAAGTTAAGGATTCGTAACTATTGACAAGCTAAGAGCTGTTACCTACATCAGCTAATTTAATATCCCTTTTATTATGAGACATACAAGTAAGGAACAGGATGAAGTTGGAGCTATCTGTGAGCCAGCAGTTTCATTTGATCAACTGACTTTATTTTGTTGATATTATGCTGTACAAACATGTTCCAGACTTGTTATCCTGGGAATAAATGATCTCAGGTGAAGTTATGTTCTGGAGATGGGTACAGTCAGTGTAGTTGCTGCTTGCTGCCCATCTTGTGTAGAGGCTCACTTCTCACTGTCCTCTTGAGTGGAGACAAGTGTGGTACTTTGACGATATTGGCCTTGTACATAACAGTAAGGCCACTCACATCCCTCTGGTGTTGAAGGCTCTACTGAAATGACAGATCTATCCAGTATGGGTTCAGGGGAGAGTTGGTGTCCTGCTCTGTTCGCTACTGTCAAGAAGTCGCAGATGAGATGGGGCTGGCAATCCAAGAAAGTGGAGCATACTCAAGGTGCGAGTGTACTTGTGCCTCGTACAGAATCTTGCAACCTCTACTGTCAAGCAGATGCGAGATATGTCGAAGTGCAGTAAGCTTCCTGGCTGCCTTATTTGCCAGGTTTACAATGTTGTTCTGCATGGTCAGTTTGGAGTCAAATTTCACCCCAACGATATCAACTTCATCCCCAGGTACCAACACTTCCATTCATACTTACCACTGCTCCAGCATTACCATCATGGTGTCTAGAGACCATTATCATTGGTGTTTTCTCAGAAGCAAATGTTACCCATCGGTTTCCCCAGGCTTAGCTGGTGGTTGATGTAGCTTAGAGCAGCTGGCATTTTCTCTCTTGGATAAGTAAATGTCAGTACAGTCGTCTGCATATGCATGGGATTCTGGAATGAGATGAAGGTCATTGAAGTAGACATTCCATAACAATGGCCCAAGCATGCTTTCCTATAGAACACTTGGCCCAATAGGATGTCTTGCTGACACTCTTCCATTGAGAACTGCACTTGAGAGATCTACAATGAAGGTAATCACTGAGGAGACATACTGTAGAGCCTGCAGTTCCCAGTGTTTGCAGTTTTGCCTAGAGGCCCTGGAGCCATACTCGGTCGAAAGCACCAGCAATGTCCAGTGCTACCACACAGCTGACTTTGGATTCATCCAGTGACTGGTGCCACTTTGTGGAGAGGTTTAACAACAGAGGCCATATTGACGGTCACAAAGTGATGAGTAGTAGTCAAAAAACTTTGTCATTTGTTGTGAGAGTATTGTCTCAAGGATTTTGCCAGTGATTGACAGGAATAACAATGGTCTGTAGTTGCTGATTTCTGCTCTGCTCCTCTTTTTGTGAACAGGGATTACATTTGCCTCTTTCCACAGAGAAGGCCATTTACACTGTACAGTGGAACCTCGGTTTTCGTCATTAATTCATTCCAGAAAGTCTGACGAAAACCGAATTCGACGAAATCTGAAGCAATATTTCCCATGAGGAATAATGTAAATCCAATTAATCCGTTCCAGACACCCAAAAGTATTAAAAAAAATACATTTTATAGAGAATAACTAGTTTTACATATAGAAAACAATGAGAAATAAATATAAAGGACTAATGAAATGGATAAATGAACATTTAACATCACTTTTACCTTTATTGAAGACTCTTGTTGGAGTATGGAAGACAGCGAGGAGGGGAGAGGGAGGAGAGGTTATTGGTTCGAAGGGGAATCCCCCTCCATAAGGACTTTAGGTCGTGTTTCTCGCCTTCTTTATCAAAGGGCTGGCACTTGGTACTTTCTTTGGCCCCATGGTGGCTTATTTAGCAGTCATACTCAATAAACAAGCACAAAAACAATGGCTTATTACGAAATGTTTCGTATGAACGCGCAGGGTAATGTTCACTCGATGAGAAACAAAGCCAGATTGACTCAGAACGTGTGTGTTGGATGCTTTGTGTGGGCGCAGGCAGGTGGATACGTTCGGTATGGTGGACGAAAACCGAGGTGATGAACGAAAACTGGGACAAAATTTTGACGAAAAAAGTCGTCGAAAACCGAATTTGATGAAAACCAGGACAAAAGAAAACAGAGGTTCCACTGTACTAGGGAGTGCTAAAATATGCGAGTTGGAGGTGCTGCTAGCTAGTCTGCACATTTACTCATCAATCTTGGGCTCAACTTGTCTGGGCCCACAGCCTTTTCTTGGTCCAGTGATTTAAGAAAGACAATGCACCTCCTCCTGCCTTATTGTCACTACTGACAGCTTTGACACAGTTCTTACAGCTAGCCAAGGAGCGTCCCTTGCTGGATCAGGAACTTGCAATTTGGCAGCAAAGTGTTCGACAAAGAGGTCATCTTTCTCCTGACTACTAGTAGAGGTGGTCCCATCCTTTCGATTTAGAGGTGGAATAAGTTCATCAGCAGATAACCTTGTCTGTCCTTGACCAAGGACTACCATGTTTTGGAGCCCACTCTGCCTGATGCTAGCTTTCTTTTTGTGTCAGCCTCCCATTTAGAGATGGCTCGCTTTTGAACATCATCCATATGCCTACAGGTCTGCCTGTGCAAGTTCCTGCTATAGGTAGTGGGATGTCTGTTATACCTTCGCCAAGCTTTGTACTTAGCAGTAGCAGCCGCTGTACAACAAAAACCGAACTAAGGCTGATCTGTAGGCTTTGTCACATACTGCCAGTGAGGGATGTGTTGTTGTTGTATATTAAGGATGTGTCCAGTGAAGGCACTCACTTGGTTGTCAACATCACCTTGGAGAAGAGCATTCCAATCAGAGGTGGCGAGCTCAGAGCAAAGGGCTGGTCAGTTTCTCCTTTCCCACAGCCAGGTTGTATGTGTGGATTCCTCACCTTGTTCTGTTGGGATCTTTAGTGTCATAAAAACAGCCTTGTGGTCAGATGATCCAACATAACTGAGGGGTTGACAAGTGACTATACCTTCTGCCAGATCACTACTGGGTCGAGGGAGGAGGCAGAGATGTGAGTAGGGAAATCAACAAAGTTTCTCATGTCAAACACTCCAAGGTCATCCAAGTCCCTCTGTATAAGATGTTGGCTGAGGTCACCAATGATTATAATATGTTGACATTTGTGTTGGAGCAGGAGTCCACATTTTCCATTAGGAAGTTGATGGGGTCTGCATGTTGCCACTGAGGTCTGTACATTGCACATGCTAGTACAGAGGTACAGTGGATCCCCGCCTAATGAACAAAATTCATTCCAGAATCCTGCTCAAGTGCCATTACCGAACGAATTGACTTCCTTAAGAAATAATGTCACGTAGGTTAGTCTATTTCAGACCCCCAAAAATACACTTCCACAAGCACTTACAATATTATACTTACATAATTGTACGATTTCCGGGGTGTTCGTTAGGCGGGGGTCCACTGTACTAGTGTTTATGCATAGGAATGGAACTTAGTCGTTAAGTGAGGAGTGCCTGTAGTGTTTTTCTGTGTGTTCAGTCTTCAAATAGACCATTTCATTCAACTGAGAAAACTTTATGCAAAGTTTATAATCTAGTGCAAAACACTTTTAGGAAATGCATTGCTGTTAATTTTATTGGACACCTGTGCTGCATTGGATACCATTGATCATAGACTACCAAGATGTGATCATTTCACTTGCGATCTTAGGGTTACTGCTCTTACACTTGTGAAGTCGTATCTTTTTGATCAGTCATACCAATTGGTAGTCAGTGATTCCGTATTTGAGCCGTCTCCTTTGCCCTATGATGGTCCTCGGTTTGATTATCATTTTTATGCTGACTTTACTCAGGTTTAATAAACCTATCTGGGTTTTGAATGTGGAAGAGGCTAAACTGTGCATGTGTATGGAATAGGTGGTAGGTTACTGAATGCTGTTAAGAGTTGTCACAGTGGCTTGTTGCTGATGACTCTGCTTTTGGGAGATTCTGAAGAGAAGTTGAAAAGGTTGGTGAATAAATTTGGGAGGGTATGTAAAGGAAGGAAATTAAAAGTGAATATAGGAAAGAGCAAAGTGATGAGGGTTACAAACGAGTTAGGTAATGAAAGATTGGATATCAGATTGGAAGGAGGAAGTGAATATGTTTGGAGATTTAGGAGTGGACTTGCCTGTGGATGGGTATATGAAAGATGAGGTGAAACATAGAATTGATGAAAGGAAAAAGTGTGTGGTGCTTTGAGACATCAGTGCAGATAAAGAACATTATCAGTGGATGCAAAACGGGAAATGTATGAGAGTATAGTGGTACCAAGACTCTTATATGGGTGTGAAGTATGGGTTGTGAATGTTGCAACGAGGAGGAGGCTGGAGGCAGTAGACATGATGTCTGAGGCCAATGTGTGGTGTAAATATTATGCAGAGAATTTGCAGCTTAGATATTAGGATGAGGTGTGGACTTAATAAGAGTATTATCCATAGAGCTGGGGAGGGGTTGTTGAAGTGGTTTGGGCATTTAGAGAGGAAGGAGCAAAATGGGATGGCTTGGAGGGTGTATAAATCTGTAGTGGAGGGAAGGCAGCTAAGGGGTCGCCATAAGAATGGTTGGAGGGAGGGCATAAAGGTTGTGTGTGTGAGGGTTAGGATATCCAGCAGGCATGTGTGTGTGTTAGACTTGAGTGGAAGCAAATGTTTTTTGGGACATGACAAGCTGTTGGAGTGTGAGGAAGGTAATATTTTGTGAAGGGGTTCAGGAAAACTGGTTAGCCTGATTCAAGTCCTGGTGGTGGGAAGTACATTACCTGTATTCTGCAGGAGGGGTGGGCATATTTGCAGTTTCGAGGGGTATCTGAACAGTAGTATCAGAGTGCCTCTGGCAAAATAGTGAATGATGGTGAAAGTGCTTCTTCTATTGGGTCACCCTACCTCAGTGGGAGACAGTGTGTTAAAAAAATTATTATTATTATTGTTATTTATTATTAGGGAAAAGTTCTTTTAAAAGTTGATAACTTTACATGAATTTGCATGTGCATTAGTGATCTTTTCCTACAGCTCTTAAAAAGCGACTTGCTGAATCAGTCATCCGATGCACATCTTGTAACGAGCAAGTAAATCATCAGTTGAGGTCCTTGGTTCACACACATCCTGTACTTAAAGTCTTCATTTGCAAGGTAAGTAATCTTTTGTTAAGAAGCATATCAAAATACTACACTTATTACTCCTTGAAAAAAATATAGTATCGAGGAGTATAGTGGAACCTCGACTTAAGAGTTTAATCCGTTCCGTGACCTAGCTCATAACTCAATTTGCTCGTACGTATATCAAATCAATTTTCCTCATTTAAATTAATTGAAATGCCAGTTTCCTAAGGAAAACACTGAAACAATGTAGTATTTATAAATATGAAATATTGTATAAAAACATATTACAACTAGAGAATGTAAAGAGATAAACTGTTTATATAAAGTGTATACAGTGGACCCCCGAGTTTTGATCACCTCAAAACTCGAACAATTATGTAAGTGTAATATTGTAAGTGCTTTTGTAAGTATTTTTGGGGGTCTGAAACGGACTAACCTACTTTACATTATTCCTTATGGGAACAAATTCGTTTGGCAATGGCACTTGAACAGCCTCCTGGAATGAATTATGGCTGAAATTCGGGGGTCCACTGTACTTACACACTTGGAGCAGAGATGGTGGTGGAGGTTGAGGATGGGAGATAGGCAGTACGGCGTATGATGTCAGTTGCCCTATAAACCCCCAACAATATTGGAGGAATTAAACCATACCACGGGTGGGGTTGCAACCCGTGGTCAGAGTCTCAAAACTCCAGAGCGTCACGTAAGCCACTGGGCCAGCTAGCTTCAATAAGATTCATCCAACTAGGTATATTTCTACACCATAGGAAGGTTAGCATAGGCACCACTTGTGTCCACAAATGCAAGTTTTTACAGATGAATCTCCCGCTAGCATGGCCGTGACGAACTCTAGCTCAAGTCCCCCTCAAAGCTGTCAACTTGACTCACGAAATCATAATGACACAATTTTGTGAGTCATGTTGACGGCTTTGAGGACTGAGCTAGAGTCTCACGGCCATGCTAGCGGAGATCGTCGTAAAAACTTGCATTTGTGACACAGTGGTGCCTATGCTAACCTTCCTATGGTGTAGAAATAACCTAGTTGGATGAATTTTATTGAGCTAGCACCCAGTGCTAGCGACGGTCTGGAGTTTTGAGACTCTGACCGCGGGTTCGAACCCCACGCGTGGTATGGTTTGTTTGCAATCGTGTCATTACGATTTCATGAGTCATTGGAGGAGTTAGTTTCCTTTCATCCTTTTTCTATCGCTTAATCGCTTAACTTACTTGCTACACTCTTAATGCTACACTTTATCGCTGAACTTAACTGATACAATTTGTTTTGTTTTATCACTGAACCTAACTGATACAATTTCTTTTGTTTTATCGCTGAACTTAACTGATAATTTTTTTTTTTTTTCAACAAGTCGGCCGTCTCCCACCGAGGCAGGGTGACCCAAAAAGAAAGAATTATTTATTATTATTATTATTATAATTATTATAATAATTATAATAATTATTATTATTTATTTAGGGAACTGGAGCACAGATCCAATTCTCTGGATCAAGAGCCCTCACCAGCGTCAAGATTCCTTGACGCTGATGAGGGGCTCTTGATCTAGGGAATTGGATCTGTGCTCCAGTTCCCTAAATTAATAATAATAATAGTAATAATAATGAGAGCTTCAGAACACCACTAACTCAGTGCACTGTTTCTCTCTCTCTTTGGGAACATTTTTTTCAAGCTTTGCTCACATTTTTTTAGTCATTTGGCCAAATTTCTTTTTTCTAACCATGAGTCCTAAGAAAGTAGGTGTAAAGGACAGTGCTGAGAAGAAAAAGAGGATGATTTCCATGGAATTAAAGCATGAAGTCATAGATAAAAAAGTGAGTTGTGGGTTGAGGGGGACGCAGGGAAATCTCGCTCGTAACTCGGATGTTGGCTTGAAACTCAGAGCAAAAAATCGACCGAGTGACTGCTCATATCTTGATAAACTTGTATGTTGGGACACTCGTAAGTCGAGGTTCCACTGTACTCCAGTGTATGAACCTCTCAATCTACTAAACATTCTGCTTCAGTTTGGGTAGCAGCTCTTAGGTTTTCAGATTACTAAATTCACTTTGTTAAATTTTAGGTTGTGTATGGTAATTTAACTATTCCTGTATTAGCTTCTCTTTACTTATAATGTGTTAAATTTTAAGCTGTAAATAGCAATTAACTATTCAACATTAGTTTTTTTTTATTGCTGACTTGTTCCGCCTTCTTATTTGCTATTTAGTATTTGACAAAATTTTGGAGATGACCGGAAACCTGAATGCTTAAAGAATCTGCTTTTGATTCACTGTAGTTCTAGGTATATATTATATGATTATATTTTTAATAGAAGTCAAGCAAAAATGTTCATAGAGTGTAATACACAAGGGAAAAATTTAAAAGAAATTTAACCAATCAGGTATAGTATCCTCTGATGAGGATACTGTTAATAGGGTTCAAAGGAATTTCTCTTCTTCAGTTTATTTATACAATCATAGTGTGATATTAACAGTAGATATAATAAGCTTGTTTTTACTGTACTTTGTTTATAATTATCTTATTTTACAAATTTGAAACAATTAACTTAATCTCCATCAACTCTACAGTAATTTGAGAAGTTAATGCTGACCATCAAGATTTTTTTTTTTACTTGGTAAAGAGCACTGCAGTTGCATTTTCTTGCTTCATTGTTGTATTGTATACCAATGTTATTTTAATTATGCAGAGATGCCGGAAATACTATGGCAGAGGCAAATTTTGTAAAGATGAAGAAGGTTATGATGAATACTGCCGTTTGTGTGCAGAGGGAGGAGATCTTCTATGCTGTGAAAGAGAGGGCTGCTTCAACGGTTTTTGCAAGGTAAAATATGCCATTATGAAAAAGTCCCTCTTACACAGATAGCAATAATAGTGGTTCTACAGAATACTGTCATTTTTTTAGGAAAGTTTTATTGCTTAGACTGTCAGTGTTAAGAATAAGAGTTAATCCAAGTGTGTTGCCTAAAAGAATTTGAGGGTTTATTATAGTGTTAGGTGATAACTAACTCATATGTAGCTACAAATGCAGTATGTGGGTGGTGTTCTATGTTTTGTGTTTAAGTTCTCATTCTTTAAAGTTTCCAGTGGTTGAAGAAGTTCAAGTCTATTGTGGGTCAGAGCTTTTATTTGGCTAATTGACTTTATTTTTGTCTAATAAATATGTCTTGTTATGAGGACCTGTTTAAAATGAATGAACGTTGGGAGAAAATTTGGCGAGAAGACTATCTCACCTCACTGAGAGAACACTTCTGTGGAGCTGGGGTTCCTGAAAATAATACCTGGTGACATAGTGATTATTGACAATGATGGTCCAAGGTCTCAGTGGCCTCTTGAAACATAAGATGTGGGGAAACTTACCATCCAAGTCTACTTTCCGACATAATAAACAGAAAGCAGCAATATACTTAGTTTCAGTGATGACTTGGACCTCTTGCAGCCGCTCTTCAAGGAGTTTCCTTCGAATGAGTTAAGTCCCCACTCCTGAGCTGTAGAGTAGTGAGTAATTCATTAACATGTGCCCCAAAGGAGCATATAATTCAGCATATCACATTTGACTATACATGTGGTGCTGATGGATACTCACTGGGTTTTGGGCGGATCGCCCTCGAGTCACGGGATCTATTGGTAACTCCAATCAAATCTCACATATACCCATTAGCTGTAATTAACATAAGACAAAGTGGGTATGACTGAACTTACCCGGGTATTGTAACTGACACTATTTTCCCTAGCTTGTTGTAGGGGAGGTATGACCCCGATATCATTGTCTCGAGTAGGCTGCTACGGATGTGTAGTTATATTGTCCTCACTCGTAATGCCTGAGTGCATGCTATGCAACACACGTTAACACTATCGTGATTAATACCACGGATCACTACGCTAGTTTTTGTTTATATACAGTAGACCGTTATTTAGCATGATAGTTACGTTCCTGAAAAAGTCGTGTTAGATAATTTTGTGTTAAATAATTAAAAGAACTTATGGGAAAAATAGGGTTACGTTCCTGGGAGTCCCCAAAAAGCCAAACAAGTTTTTTAGACCAACAGATCTTCCAAAAATTGAAGGCGAATATGTAATTTTAGTTCATTGTCGTGATATATTACTGCTTAAGACTACAAATGCAATAGAAATAATAGTATTTCTTACCTTAAATTGTGGGTAATGATGTTTGTGGATGGTAGTGAAGAGTGGATATGGATGGTGTGGCCCTACTGGGCTGAGGTGGATGCTTGTAGGTTGTCGGTAGAAGTGGATGGTAGAGGTTCTGGTGCTGAAGTCGATGGTTGTATTGCAGTGTGCATAAATTCTGTAATGGATCTCTGGGCTCTTTCATTCTACATTACATTATACAGCTGACGGTAAGGCATCATCAGCTGGTCTAGACCCCGTTTCAAAGCCCTGCTTCTAGCTTTGTCATGGTCCTCTTCAGTGAAAAAGTCTGCAATTTTACCAATATTATGGAACTGCTCACGTAACTGCTGCAATGTTAATTGTTTTTCTTCAGGTTCTTCTTCATCTTCTGTTATCTCCCTCCCTTGCATCTGTGCATCAAACTCTGCCAACATTTCCTCTGGACTCCTGTCTTCATCATCATCTTCTAAGAGTTCATTCACATCATCTTCATTCATATATTCAAAACCATCACCTGGTAATCTCCTTGCCAGCTGAACAATTTCCTGAACCTGACTCTCAAGCATATGTATATGTATGTGTAGTGTGACCTGAGTGTAAGTAGAAGTAGCAAGACATACCTGAAATCTTGCATGTTTATGAGACAGAAAAAAAGACACCAGCATCCTACCATCATGTAAAACAAATACAGGCTTTCGTTTTGCACTCACTTGGCAGGACGGTTGTAAGATGATGAGGGTATCAAACGATTTAAATAAAGAAAAATTGGATATCACATTGGAGAGAGGGATTATGGAAGAAGTGAATGTTTTCAGATATTTGGGAGTTGACTTGTCAACAGATAGGTTTATGAAAGATGAGGTTAACCATAGAATTGATAAAGGAAAAAAGGTGAGTGGTGCATTGAGGTACATATCTGTGGAGACAAAAAACGTTATCCATGGAGGCAAAGAAGGGAATGTACGAAAGTATAGTGGTACCAACACTTATATGGGTGTGAAGCATGGGTTGTAAATGCTGCAGCAAGGAGGTGGCTAGAGGCAGTGGAGATGTCCTGTCTAAGGGCAATGTGTGGTGTAAATATTATGCAGAAAATTCGGAGTGTGGAAATTAGGAGGAGGTGTGGAGTTACTAAAAGTATTTGTCAGAGGGCTGAAGAGGGGTTATTGAGGTGGTTTGGTCATTTAGAGAGAATGGATCAAAGTAGAATGACTTGGAGAGCGTATAAATCTGTAGGGGAAAGAAGGCGTGGTATGGGTCGTCCTCGAAAAGGTTGGAGGGAGGGGGTAAAGGAGATTTTGTGGGCGAGCTTCTGCTTGGACTTCCAGCAAGCATGTGTGAGCGTGTTAGATAGGAATGAATGGAGACAAATGGTTTTTGGGACCTGATGAGCCGTTGGAGTGTGAGCAGGGTAATATTTTGTGAAGGGATTCAGGGAAACCAGTTAATTGATTTAGTTGGACTTGAGTCCTGGAAATGGGAAGTACAATGCCTGCACTTTAAAGGAGGGGTCTGGGATAGTGACAGTTGGGAGGGACTTATTCTCAGCTGTCGTATCTGAGCGTCTCTGCAAAGACAGTGATTATGTATGAGTGAGGTGAAAGTGTTGAATGATGATGAAAGTATTTTCTTTTGGGGATTTTCTTTCTTTTTGGGTCACCCTGCCTCGGTGGGAGACGGCCGACTTGTTGAAAAAAAAAAATATACAATACGATTGAGGTTTGTACATTGTACACTCTTTTCTCCCATTTTTCCTGCCCTCCCATTACCTTTCATTTTTACACCCCTTTCCATGTCTTTTTTTTTCTAATTTTTCTCCCTCACCCTCCTTTTCTCTCTATCTTCCCATTCCATTTTATTCTCCTCTTGTCCATTTTTTCTCCCTCACCCCCCCTCACCTTCATTTTTTCTCCCTTTCTTTTCTCCCGTTATCTTCCTTCTTTTCTCCCCTCATCTGTTTTTTCTCCCCTTTTCTCTCTTTTTTTCTCCCATTCTCTCACCTTCCTTTTTTTTTCCTCTTCTTTTCTCACCTTCCTTTTTTTTTCTCTCCCCCTTCCTTTACCTTCCTGTTTTTTTTCTCTCCCCCTTCCTTCACCTTCCTGTTTTTTTCTCTCCCCCTTCCTTCAACTTCCTGTTTTTTTCTCTCCCCCTTCCTTCACGTTCCTGTTTTTTTCTCCCCTTCCTGTTTTTTTCTCCCCTTCCTTCACCTTCCTGTTTTTCCTCTCCCCCTTCCTTTACCTTCCTGTTTTTTTTCTCTCCCCCTTCCTTCACCTTCCTGTTTTTTTTCTCTTCTTCCCTTACCTTCCCTCCTTTCCATTCCCTGTCCCTCTCCCTCCACCCTATTTCCCCCTTTTACTTTGTTCTCTCCTTCACTTTCCCCTGTCTTACTCTGAGTTTCTGTTCACCAGCGATGTGTTAAGCGTACCATGGGTCGTTCTGAATTGAAGAATGCAGAATCAACAGACAACTGGGCATGTTATGTATGTGATCCCTCACCCATGATGGAGCTACGAGCCCTTCACAGAACCATTCTCAGCAACTTGAAGAACTCTGAAAAGCAGGATGCTAATCTCTCCAGGTAATTGATTTTTTAAATTTCTCTTGTAGCTTTTAGAAATAAATATAGACTATTGAATGATATTTGTTTTAGGTCCAGGAGCTAGCTCACATGTTTGTTTAATTTTGTGAAACTATAATTTTTATTAATGTTCTGAGTAGTCCTAAAAGTTTGGCTCTAGATTTTTTGGCTTAATTCTAAGTATTAGTGAAAGATGTGGTAAGCATTTTTAACCCTTTAACTGTCTGTGCTGTAGTACTACGCCATGAGCTAGGCTCACTCAGGTAAGCTGTGAGCAGTAAATCTGGGCCTAGATATGGGAGAATGGGTCTGTGCGGTAAGTGTGCACTATATAAAAAAAAATCCTGTAGCAAGTAGTGCATAATGAGAAAAGAGAAACTGCAACAATGTTTTTGGTTTAAAACAGAGAATTTGCTGTGTATTTTTGGTTTCTTGGTCTCATTTGATAGAATGGAAGGTATATTACAGAAGTAGAATAATTTTGATTGGTTTCAGGACTGAAAATAGCTTGAAATTGAGCTCAAAGTAGCGAAAACATTCAATTTTTGCTAATATATTTCAGTAAATAAATCACATCACTTGTCCAATATACATCCAACTGGTGGGCTCTAATATGCGTTCATGAAAGCTCTGATATTATTTATAGAGTTATTACAATATTGCATAACAGTAAATCTTCTATTTTTGTGTGTGAATAAAAAACAAAATGGAAATCATATGTGAAGCCTGGGAACATAACTAGTGAACAGAAAATGTTATTTTAGTGCCAGGAATGCCTGCATTGTTTATTCTGGACCATATTTTGAAATTGAAATATTTTTAAATTTGTGTGAAATTGGCCAAATTACCAATTTCTGATCACTATTGGGTAGTTGAAATAGTTGATTGGGCAGTTTCTTGTGCTCGGTTGATAAAATGAAAGACATACAGTGGACCCTCGCTATTCGAACACTACAAAACTCACCTTTTAAGTAAGTTTATTATTGTAAGTGCTTTTATAAGTGTATTTTTGGGGGTCTGAAATGGACTAGTCTAATTTACATCATTCCTTATGGGAATAAATTCGTTTGGTAACAGCACTTGAACAGCATTCTGGAATGAGGGTGAGTTTTGGAGTGTTCGAATAGGGAGGGTCCACTGTACTAGCGAATAGCTAATAATTTGGTTACTGGAAGAATGTAATTGGCCTAAAATAGGACTCAAAGGGAGCAAAATCGCCGATGTGTAAATATCACTGACACAGCAAAATTTGCAAAAGCGTAATTTCATCAATTTTCCATCAAATTTCATACATTTTGTTTTATTACTTTCAGAAAAAGATTCTTTACCATTTCATAAGAAAAAATAATAAAATTATTCTTTGAAAATTCTTGGATGCTGTGGACAAGTTTCAGTTCTGGGGTCTGGACAGGGAAAGGGTTAAAATAATTGTTTTCTTAAGAAAGGAGGAGATGTAATTGAAATTTATTCATTTTTTTATTCACACCAGCCTTTATCCTACCAAAGTGAAGATACTTGTCCAGTTTCCTCCTGAAGGCTTCTACACGTGTTCCATCCATGTTTCTGATATCTTCTGGTAAGATGTTGAATAGTCTGGGACCTCGAATGTTGATACAGTGTTCCCTTATTGTCCCTATCGCACCCCTGCTCCTCACTTGGTGCAAAATGAACCCAGTGAGGAGCAGGGGTGTGGTGGGGACAATATGGGAACACTGTATCAACATTCAGGGTCCCAGACTATTCAACATCTTTCCAGAAAATATCAGAAACATGACTGGAACAAGTGTAGAAGCCTTCAAGAGGAAACTGGACAAGCATCTAAACCAGGTGCCAGATCAACCAGGCTGTGATGGATAAGTGGGGCAGCACACCTCCAGCAGCAACAGCCTGGTTGACCAGGCAAGCACCAAATGAGCCTGGCCCATGGCCGGACTCCGAAAGTAGTGAAACTCTTCAAAGGTATATTGAAGGGTATCCCAGTTCCAGTGATTGAAACGCATAATTTTCAATCATCCTTCATCTCCTGATCTCAGGTCTGGCTAACCAGTTTCAGCTAGTGATGGGATGATACTAAAAACTTTGCTGATACCATACCATGATAATTAACCACTTACCAGAACCATCAAAATTGGTCAATACCTACCTATATTTATACCTGTGTTGTGTGAATGTTATGGGGGGGATTGTTGTTGAGGTGGTTTGGACATAGAGACAAAGAAAAAATAGGTTGACTTGAAGGGATAAGGGCTGTCCTAGGAATAATTCGAGGAAGGGGGTAAAGGAGGTTTTAAGTGCTAGGGCCTAAGAAGAGTTTCGAGAGTTTCACTACTCTAGGAGCCCGGCCATGGGCCTGGCTCGTCTGGTGCTTGGCTGATCAACCAGGCTGCTGCTGCTGGAGGCCCACTGGCCCACATATCCATCACAGCCTGGTTGATCTGGCACCTGGTGAAGATACTTGTCCAATTTCCTCTTGAAGGCTTCCACACTTGCTCCAGCTGTGTTTCTGATATCTTGTGGTAAGATGTTGAATAGTCTGGGACCCCGGATGTTGATACAATGTTCCTTTATTGTCCCACTGCACCCCTGCTCCTCACTGGGTTTATTTTACATTTCCTCCCATATCTTTCACTCCAGTATGTTGTTATGGCAGTGTGCAGATTTGGGACCAGACCCTCGAGTACTTTCCAGGTACTACATATTGTCATGTATCTCTCTCCTCCTCTAATGAGTACATGTTCAAGTTTTTAAGACGTTCCCAGTAATTTAGGTGCCTTACTGGCTCAATGTGAGTCGTAAACGATCTCTGTATTTGTTCCAGCTCTGATATTTCTCCTGCTTTGAACGGGGCCGTTAGCACTGAGCAATATTCTAAATGAGGGAGCACTAGAGTGTCACCATCGGCATTATTTCCCTTGTTTTGAAAGTTCTCAATACCCACCCCGTCATCTTCCTGGCTGTCATGATCTTTGTCTTGTTATGGTCCTTAAAAGAAAGGTCAGCTGACATAATTATTCCCAGGTCTTTTACGTATTCCTTTCGTTCTATTTAGTGACCCTCTTGAGTTTTGTATATAGTGTTCCTTTTGAATTCTTCATTCTTTCCATACCTAAGCAGCTGGAACTTATCGCCATTGAATGTCGTGTTGTTCTCAGCTGCCCACTGGAAAACCCTGATTATGTCTTCCTGTAATTTTCAGTGTCCTCTACTGTAGTGACTTTCATTCTTATTTTAGTGTCATCTGCAAATGATACAAAAGTGTGACGGGTGTTTTTATCTGTCTGCTATGAGGGTGAGAAACAGCAAAGGTGCCAGGACAGTGCCTTGGGGCACTGTCTTGCCACTGTCCTGACCTCGCTGATGCTGGATCTTGCTCTATTTACTACTACTTTTTGAGTTGTGTGTGTTAGGAACCCTAAAATCCAGTGTCCTCTACTGTAGTGACTTTCATTCTTATTATAGTGTCAACTGCAAATGATACAAAAGTGTGACAGGTGTTTTTATCTGTCTGCTATGAGGGTGAGAAACAGCAAAGGTGCCAGGACAGTGCCTTGGGGCACTGTCTTGTCACTGTCCTGACCTCGCTGATGCTGGATCTTGCTCTATTTACTACTACTTTTTGAGTTGTGTGTGTTAGGAACCCTAAAATCCATATGCCTACCTTTCCCGTAATGCCCATGGCTCTCATTTTGTGCGCTATCACTCCATTATCGCATTTGTCAAACTCCTTTGCAAAATCTGTGTAAATCACATCTGCGTTTTGTATGAACGTGTTAAATAAGAGTGAATGGAGGCATGTGGTTTCTAGAATTTGATGTGCTGTTGGAGTGTGAGCAAGGTAACATTTACAGGAGATTCATGGAAACTGGTTAGGAGCATTTAAGTCCTGGAAGTGGGAAATATGGTGCCGGCTTTCTGAAGGAGGGGTGGGTCAGTGTCAATTCTATGATTCACCTCATCTTTCATAGACATAAATTTAGCATAAAAAAACAGATAGGTAGTAGGTTGGTAGACAGCAACCACCCAGGGAGGTACTACCATCCTGCCAGGTGACTGTGAAACAGAAACCTGAAACTGTTTTACATGATGGTAGGATTGCTGGTGTTTTTTTTCTGTCTCATAAACATGCAAGATTTCAGGTACATCTTGCTACTTCTACTTACACTTAGGTCACAATACGCAAACATGTACACGTTTATGTATACACACTCATCTGAGTTTTCTTTGATTTTATCTTAATAGTTCTTGTTCTTATTGCTTTTCCTTTCATATCCATGGGGAAGTGGAATAAGAATCTTTCCTCCGTAAGCCATGCGTGTTGTAAAAGTCAACTAAAATGCCAGGAACAATGGGCTAGTAACCCCTTTTCCTGTATAGCTTACTAAAAAGAAAAAAGAAAACCGTCAAAGTGGGATGTTTGAATGTGCGTGGATGTTGTGCGAATGATAAGAAAGAGATGATTGTAGATGTTATGAATGAAAAGAAGCTGGATGTCCCAGCTTTAAGTGAGACAAAGCTAAAGGGGGTAGGAGAGTTTCAGTGGGGAGAAATAAATGGGATTAGGTCAGGGGTTTCAAATAGAGTTAGAGCTAAAGAAGGAGTGGCAATAATGTTGAATAATCAGTTATGGCAGGTAAAGAAGGAATGTAAATGTATAAATTCAAGGATTATGTGGAGTAAAATAAAGGTTGGATGTTAAAAGTGGGTTATAGTAAGTGTTTATGCACCTGGAGAAGAGAGAAGTGTAGAGGAGAGAGAGAGATTTTGGGAAATGTTGAGTGAGTGTGTGGGGAGTTTTGAACCAAGTGAGAGAGTAATTGTGGTTGGGGATCTTAATGCTAAAGTGGGTAAAAATGTTGTGAAGGGAGTAGTAGGTAAATTTGGGGTGCCAGGGGTAAATGTAAATGGGGAACCATTAATTGTGCTATGTGTAGAAAGGGGTTTGGTAATAATTAATACATATTTTATGAAAGAGAGGATAAATAAATATGCAAGGTATGATATAGCACGTAAGGAAAGTAGTTTGTTGGATTATGTATTGGTGGATAAAAGGTTGATGGGTAGGCTTCAGGATGTACATGTTTATAGAGGGGCAACAGATATATCAGATCATTATTTGGTTGTAGCTACAGTTAGAGTAAAAGGTAGATGGGACAAAAAGAAAATGGCAACAGCAAGTAAGAGAGAGGTAAAAGTGTATAAACTAAGGGAGGAGGAAGTTAGGGTGAGATATAAGCAACTATTGGCAGAAAGGTGGGATAGTGTAAGTACGAGTAGTGGGGGGGTTGAAGAGAGTTGGGATAGTTTTAAAAATGCAGTATTAGAATGTGGGGCAGAAGTTTGTGGCTATAGGAGGGTGGGTGCAGGAGGAAAGATGAGTGAGTGGTGGAATGAAGAAGTAAAGGGTGTGATAAAAGAGAAAAAAAGGTAGCTTATGAGAGGTTTTTACAAAACAGAAATGTTAATAGAAGAGCAGAGTATATGGAGAGTAAAAGAAAGGTGAAGAGAGTGGTGAGAGAGTGCAAAAGAAGAGCGGATGAAAGAATGGGAGAGGCTCTGTCAAGAAATTTTGCTGAAAACAAGAAAAATTTTTGGAGTGAGATAAACAAGGTAAGAAAGCCTAGGGAACAAATAGATTTGTCAGTTAAAAACAGAGTAGGGGAGTTAGTAGATGGGGAGCTGGAGGTATTGGGTAGATGGCGGGAATATTTTGAGGAACTTTTAAATGTCGATGAAAAAAGGGAGGCGGTAATTTCATGTACTGGCCAGGGAGGTACAACATCGTTTAGGAGTGAAGAAGAGCAGGATGTGAGTGTGGGGAGGTGCGTGAGGCATTACGTAGAATGAAAGGGGTAAAGCAGCTGGAACTGACGGGATCATGACAGAAATGTTAAAAGCAGGGGGATATAGTGCTGGAGTGGTTGGTATTTTTGTTTAATAAATGTATGAAAGAGGGGAAGGTACCTAGGGATTGGCAGAGAGCATGTATAGTTCCTTTATGTAAAGGGAAGGGGAATAAAAGAGAGTGTAAAAATTATAGGGGCCGGGTCACCATTTGGAGAAGACCCGGGCCGGACATACCGGCGAACCTACAAATTCTTCCTCCGTAAGCCATGCGTGTCGTAAGAGGCGACTAAAATGCCGGGAGCAAGGGGCTAGTAACCCCTTCTGTATATATTACTAAATGTAAAAGGAGAAACTTTTGTTTTTCCTTTTGGGCCACCCCGCTACAGTGGGAAACGGCTGACGTGTTGAAAGAAAAGAAGTAGTAGTTTACTGAGTATACTAGGTAAAGTGTATGGCAGGGTTATTATTGAAAGAATTAGAGGTAAGACAGAGAGTAGGATTGCAGATGAGCAACGAGACTTTAGAGTGGGTAGGGGATGTGTAGATCAAGTGTTTACAGTGAAGCATATATGTGAACAGTATTTAGATAAAGGTAGAGAAGTTTTTATTGCATTTATGGATTTAGAAAAGGCATATGATAGAGTGGAGAGGGGAGCAATGTGGCAAATGTTGCAAGTGTATGGAATAGGTAGTAAGTTACTGAAGGCTGTAAAGAGTTTTTATGAGGATAGTGAGGCTCAGGTTAGGGTGTGTAGGAGAGAGGGAGATTACTTCCCGGTAAAAGAAGGTCTTAGACAGGGATGTGTAATGTCACCATGGTTGTTTAATATATTTATAGATGGGGTTGTAAAATAAGTAAACACCTAGGGTGTTGGGGAGAGGGGTGGGATTAAATTATGGAGAATTAAATGCAAAATAAGAGTTGAGACAGTTACTTTTTGCTGATGATACTGTGCTTATGGGAGATTCTAAAGAGTTTGGGAGAGTGTGTAAAGGTAGAAAGTTAAAAGTGAACATAGATAAGAGTAAGGTGATGAGGGTATCAAACGATTTAAATAAAGAAAAATTGGATATCACATTGGAGAGAGGGATTATGGAAGAAGTAAATGTTTTCAGATATTTGGGAGTTGACGTGTCAGCGGATGGGTTTATGAAGGATGAGGTTAACCATAGAATTGAGGAAGGAGAAAAGGTGAGTGGGGCATTGAGGTATCTGTGGAGACAAAAAACGTTATCCATGGAGGCAAAGAAGGGAATGTACGAAAGTATAGTGGTACCAACACTCTTATATGGGTTTGAAGCATGGGTTGCAAATGCTGCAGCGAGGAGGAGGCTGGAGGCAGTGGAGATGTCCTGTCTAAGGGCAATGTGTGGTGTAAATATTATGCAGAAAATTCGGAATGTGGAAATTAGGAGAAGGTGTGGAGTTACTAAAATTATTTGTCAAGAGGGCTGAAGAGGGGTTGTTGAGGTGGTTTGGTCATTTAGAGAGAATGGATCAAAGTAGAATGACTTGGAGAGCGTATAAATCTGTAGGGGAAGGAAGGCGGGGTAGGGGTCGTCCTAGAAAAGGTTGGAGGGAAGGGGTAAAGGAGGTTTTGTGGGCGAGTGGCTTGGATTTCCAGAAAGCATGTGTGAGCGTGTTAGATAGGAGTGAATGGAGACGAATGGTTTTTGGGACATGCCGATCTGTTGGAGTGTGAGCAGGGTAACATTTTGTGAAGGGATTCAGGGAAACCAGTTAATTGATTTAGTTGGACTTGAGTCCTGGAAATGGGAAGTACAATGCCTGCACTTTAAAGGAGGGGTCTGAGATAGTGACAGCTGGGAGGGACTATTCTCAGCTGTCGTATCTGAGCTCCTCTGCAAAGACAGTGATTATGTATGAGTGAGGTGAAAGTTGTTGAATGATGATGAAAGTATTTTCTTTTTGGGGATTTTCTTTCTTTTTGGGTCACCCTGCCTCGGTGGGAGACGGCCGAGTTGTTGAAAAAAAAAATGTAGAAGTCCACTGGTGTGTGTGGAGTTTGACTTCTGGGTCCACCTTTGAAGTTTGTTTGCTGATATGACCTAGCTTTATCCTATTTACTTTTGAAGCCATGTATGGTAATACGGTCATTTTTATTACTTCATATTTCTTACGAATATTTCACTTTTGTCTCCTTTATCTTTTCAAGTATAGTAGTCATATCTTCTTTTGAGTATTGTTCTTAGGCATGTGTATGGTACACTCACAATCCCATAGGTTTTAAATTTCAATGTACAGTGAAACCTTGAGTTTCGGCCGTAATCTGTTCCAGAAGCTTTGCCGAAACTCAAATTGCTCGAAAGTCAAAGCAATATTTCTCTTAACCCTTTCAGGGTCGCGAGGCCCTCTCCCAAACTCGTTCTCAGGGTAGCAAATTTTTCCGGGGGGGATAGTCCTTATGAAATGATAGAGAATCTTTTTCCAATCACAACAGCACCAAAATTATGAAATTTGATGGAAAACTAACGGAATTATGCTCTCGCGAAGTTAGCGGTATCGATGACATTTACGCATCGGCGATTACGCCCTCTTTGAGCCCTATATTTGGCAAATTCCAATGTTTCAGTCTTCTAAAATTATAGCTATTTCACTAGAATTACATTTGTTCTATCAATTGAGTATAAGAAACCGCCAATTTACCGATTTCAACTACCCAATAAGGTGGTCAGAAATTGGCAATTTGGCCAATTTCACACAAATTTCAAAAGATACCAATTTCAAAATAGGGTCCAGAATAAACGAGACAGACATTCCTGGCACTCAAATAACATCTTCTCTGTTCATTAGTCACCTCAACAAAACATTGTAATTGAGTAACATCAGTTGAAACTGGACAGCTTAACCTAACTGAAACACTGACCACCTCTAACATCTATACTGCTTTTGCTGCCTCCTCTATACTCTATACTCAACTCGTCTCCAGGCCCCTCTTGCATTTGCTTTCCATTTTGAATTTTTATTCTCACAAAAAAAATAGAAGATTTACTGTTATGTATACAAATGCATCATTGTAAAAATGGTATAAATAATATCAGCACACTGGTGCAAGAATATTAGACTACCCAGTTGATGTGTATTGGACCCATGGCGTGATTTGTTTACTCTTGAACTTCAGCAAAAATCGAAAATTTTTGCTACTTTGCGCTCAGTTTCAATGTGCTTGTCATCGTGAAACCAGTCCAAATTATCTCCATTTTTGTAATATATCATCCATTCTATCAAATAAGACTAAGAAAACGAGAATACAAGTATAAATACTATACGAAAATAGACTGCAAAGTCGCTGTTTTAAACCAAAAACACGGTCAGTTTTTTTTTCCTCATTATGCACTGTGTGGTGCAGGATTTTTTTTTATACTGCGCACACTGACCGCACAGACCCATTCTCTCACATCTAGGCCTACCAGCTTGTTTCCACTTGATTTGAGGGCGCTAGAATTTAGGAGTACTAGTACGACGAAAACCCTGATACGTAAGCCGTACTAGTACGGCCGAAACCCTGAAAGAGTTAAGAAATAATGTAAATCCAATTAATCCGTTCCAGACACCCAAAAATATTCACAAAAAATTCATTTTTTTAAAGAATAACTATAGTTTTACATACACATAACTATTATAAATACATTTTTTTTTTTTTCAACAAGTCGGCCGTCTCCCACCGAGGCAGGGTGACCCAAAAAGAAAGAAAATCCCCAAAAAGAAAATACTTTCATCATCATTCAACACTTTCACCACACTCATACATAATCACTGTCTTTGCAGAGGAGCTCAGATACGACAGCTGAGAAAAGTCCCTCCCAGCTGTCACTATCTCAGACCCCTCCTTTAAAGTGCAGGCATTGTACTTCCCATTTCCAGGACTCAAGTCCAACTAAATCAATTAACTGGTTTCCCTGAATCCCTTCACAAAATGTTACCCTGCTCACACTCCAACAGATCGTCATGTCCCAAAACCATTTGTCTCCATTCACTCCTATCTAACACGCCACACATGCTTGCTGGAAGTCCAAGCCCTCGCCCACAAAACCTCCTTTACCCCTTCACTCCAACCTTTCTAGGATGACCCCTACCCCGCCTTCCTTCCCCTACAGATTTATACGCTCTCCAAGTCATTCTACTTTGATCCATTCTCTCTAAATGACCAAACCACCTCAACAACCCCTCTTCAGCCCTCTGACAAATACTTTTAGTAACTCCACACCTTCTCCTAATTTCCACATTCCGAATTTTCTGCATAATATTTACACACACATTGCCCTTAGACAGGACATCTCCACTGCCTCCAGCCTCCTCCTCGCTGCAGCATTTGCAACCCATGCTTCACACCCATATAAGAGTGTTGGTACCACTATACTTTCGTACATTCCCTTCTTTGCCTCCATGGATAACGTTTTTGTCTCCACAGATACCTCAATGCACCACTCACCTTTTTCCTTCATCAATTCTATGGTTAACCTCATCCTTCATAAACCCATCCGCTGACACGTCAACTCCCAAATATCTGAAAACATTTACTTCTTCCATAATCCCTCTCTCCAATGTGATATCCAAATTTTTTCTTTATTTAAATCGTTTGATACCCTCATCACCTTACTCTTATCTATGTTCACTTTTAACTTTCTACCTTTACACACTCTCCCAAACTCATCCACTAACCTTTGCAACTTTTCTTTAGAATCTCCCATAAGCACAGTATCATCAGCAAAAGTAACTGTGTCAACTCCCATTTTGCATTTAATTCTCCATAATTTAATCCCACCCTCTCCCCAACACCCTAGCATTTACTTCTTTACAACCCCATCTATAAATATATTAAACAACCATGGTGACATTACACATCCCTGTCTAAGACCTACTTTTACCGGAAGTAATCTCCTCTCTCCTACACACCCTAACCTGAGCCTCACTATCCTCATAAAAACTCTTTACAGCCTTCAGTAACTTACTACCTATTCCATACACTTGCAACATTTGCCACATTGCTCCCTATCCACTCTATCATATGCCTTTTCTAAATCCATAAATGCAATAAAAACTTCTCTACCTTTATCTAAATACTGTTCACATATATGCTTCACTGTAAACACTTGATCTACACATCCCCTACCCACTCTAAAGCCTCCTTGCTCATCTGCAATCCTACTCTCTGTCTTACCTCTAATTCTTTCAATAATAACCCTGCCATACACTTTACCTGGTATACTCAGTAAACTTATTCCCTATAATTTTTACACTCTCTTTTATCCCCTTCCCTTTATATAAAGGAACTATACATGCTCTCTGCCAATCCCTAGGTACCTTCCCTCTTTCATACATTTATTAAACAAAAATACCAACCACTCCAGCACTATATCCCCCTGCTTTTAACATTTCTGTCATGATTCCGTCAATTCCAGCTGCTTTACCCCTTTCATTCTACGTAATGCCTCACGCACCTCCCCACACTCACATCCTGCTCTTCTTCAATCCTAAACGATGTTGTACCTCCCTGGCCAGTACATGAAATTACCGCCTCCTTTTTCATCGACATTTAAAAGTTCCTCAAAATATTCCCGCCATCTACCCAATACCTCCAGCTCCCCATCTACTAACTCCCTACTCTGTTTTTAACTGACAAATCCATTCGTTCCCTAGGCTTTCTTACCTTGTTTATCTCACTCCAAAATTTTTCTTGTTTTCAGCAAAATTTCTTGACAGAGCCTCTCCCATTCTTTCATCCGCTCTTCTTTTGCACTCTCTCACCACTCTCTTCACCTTTCTTTTACTCTCCACATACTCTGCTCTTCTATTAACACTTCTGTTTTGTAAAAACCTCTCATAAGCTACCTTTTTCTTTTATCACACCCTTTATTTCTTCATTCCACCACTCACTCCTCTTTCCTCCTGCACCCACCCTCCTATAGCCACAAACTTCTGCCCCACATTCTAATACTGCATTTTAAAACTATCCCAACTCTCTTCAACCCCCCACTACTCCTACTTGCACTAGCCCACCTTTCTGCCAATAGTTGCTTATATCTCACCCTAACTTCCTCCTCCCTTAGTTTATACACTTTTACCTCTCTCTTACTTGCTGTTGCCATTTTCTTTTGTCCCATCTACCTTTTACTCTAACTGTAGCTACAACCAAATAATGATCTGATATATCCGTTGCCCCTCTATAAACATGTACATCCTGAAGCCTACTCATCAACCTTTTATCCACCAATACATAATCCAACAAACTACTTTCCTTACGTGCTATATCATACCTTGTATATTTATTTATCCTGTTTTTCATAAAATATGTATTACTTATTACCAAACCTCTTTCTACACATAGCTCAATTAATGGTTCCCCATTTACATTTACCCTGGCACCCCAAATTTACCTACTACTCCATCCACAACATTTTTACCCACTTTAGCATTAAGATCCCCAACCACAATTACCTCTCACTTGGTTCAAAACTCCCACACACTCACTCAACATTTCCCAAAATCTCTCTCTCTCTCTACACTTCTCTCTTCTCCAGGTGCATAAACACTTACTATAACCCACTTTTAACATCCAACCTTTATTTTACTCCACATAATCCTTGAATTTATACATTTATATTCCTTCTTTACCTGCCATAACTGATTATTCAACATTATTGCCACTCCTTCTTTAGCTCTAACTCTATTTGAAACCCCTGATCTAATCCCATTTATTTCTCCCCACTGAAACTCTCCTACCCCCTTCAGCTTTGTCTCACTTAAAGCCAGGACATCCAGCTTCTTTTCATTCATAACATCTACAATCATCTCTTTCTTATCATTCGCACAACATCCACGCACATTCAAACATCCCACTTTGACGGTTTTCTTCTTCTTCTTTTTAGTAAGCTATACAGGAAAAGGGGTTACTAGCCCATTGTTCCCGGCATTTTAGTTGACTTTTACAACACGCATGGCTTACGGAGGAAAGATTCTTATTCCACTTCCCCATGGATATGAAATACATATTGTACTTAAATAACTAATGAAATAGATAAATAAACATTTAAATAAACATTTAAAATTACATTTACATACCTTTATTGAAGACTCTTGTTGGCGTATGGAAGACAGGGAGGAGAGAGGGAGGACTTATTATTGTTTGGAAGGGGAATCCCCCACCATAAGGACTTCAGGTATCAAAGCCTTATCTGGGGTTACTTCCCTTCTTTGTCTTTTACTGGCAGGACCAGCTTGAGAGTTGAACTCCAGTCCTTCAAAGAAGGTTTGTGGTGTTCATCCTTTGGAAAGTACCTAGTGTTAAGTTATACAGTGGACCTCCGGTGTTCGTGATTTATTCGTTCCAGAATGCTGTTCAAGTGCCGTTTCTTTCTTTCTTTCAACACGTCGGCCGTCTCCCACCGAAGCAGGGTGGCCCAAAAGAAAAAACGAAAGTTTCTCCTTTTACATTTAGTAATATATACAGGAGAAGGGGTTACTAGCCCCTTGCACCCGACATTTTAGTCGCCTCTTACGACACGCATGGCTTACGGAGGAAGAATTCTGTTCCACTTCCCCATGGAGATAAGAGGAAATAAGAACAAGAACTAGTAAGAAAATAGAAGAAAACCCAGAGGGGTGTGTGTATATACATATGCTTGTACATGAATTGTAGTGTGACCTAAGTGTAAGTAGAAGTAACAAGACATACCTGAAATCTCAAGTGCCGTTACCAAATGAAATTGTTCCAACAAGGAATAATGTAAATTAGACTAGTCCTTTTAGATCCCCAAATATACACTTACAAAAGCACTTACAGAAATACACTTACATAATTGTTTGAGTTTGAAGCATCATGAACATTGGGGGTCCACTGTATATAAAAACTGTACTCCATTCCATATGTTAAGATATTTTTTATATTAATCTTGAAATTTTTTTGTATCTTTACAGAAAACAACTGAATGTGAAGAAAATGAAGAGCAAATTTGAGGTATTAAAGAGACAAAGAATAGAAAAACATTTAAAGGATTGTAATGAAAATGATGAAGGAAAAAATAATGCACCAGCTGGTTCTGGTGATAAGGCAAGCAAAGTACCAAGTGATAGCTTTCATAGCTTGCTTAAGGAAACCATTGAGAATATGTCAGAGATGCTGTCTTTATGCCTCAAAAATGTTAATATAATCGAATCTAAATGGAATGTAGGTCAGTATTCTCAAGTAGCAACAGAAAAAGCTGGAAAACATGTTTTGAAACAGCTACATGCTCTACAGAATAACTTCAAAATAATGGAGAATGAATTGGAAAGCAATCTTAAGCTTTATATTGCTGGAATGTCTAAAACTGAGTCTATAGATAATGTTGATGAACAAACTGAGGAGAGTATTGCACGCACTAAATCTGCCCCCAAAATTAATGAAAGTGTGGAAAGTGATGTAAAAATTGAGCAAAAGGAGACATTAGCTGTGGTTTGTGAAAATGAAAACTCTGCTATATGTAGAGATAGTGAGATGACAAATCGTAGCAGTAAGAGGAACCATAGAAAGACCTCTGAATGTGAAGAAAGTGATGCTCATGAAATGAACGATATTGGCAAAAGTTCCAGCACTGCACGTGCAAAAGATGAAAGAGTAAAAGATGCACCAATGGAGGTTGATGATAGCCAAGACTCCAGTAAGGCTCTCTTTAGATCTGAAGATGAACACTCTCTTCCAGATCTTCAAAATGCTATAGATGGAATTTTAAGTGATAGGAGCAATGATATTGATGGTGCTCTAGAAGAAATTGATGAGAGCAATGATATTGATAACACTCTTGAAGGTGGAATTGATGGCAGAGTAGATTTTGATAAATTAATTACAGTTGAACAAGAAAGTGCTAGGAAAAGCACAAGGCTCACAAGATCTACTACAGAGAAAGAAAAAAAGAAAGATGATGGGGAATTGGAGACCATGGATAAAAGAAGGAAGAGCCAGAAGGGAAAAGACTATGACGATGATAAAGACGACACTAAAGATCATAGCGAGGGCGATGAAGACAGCAAGAAGTCAAGATTTTCAAAGAGGCTGAGGAAAATAAACAGGGAATCTGTCAGGGAATCTATTGATGATGATTCTGAAGCAGAACTTCAGAAAAGTTCTAGTACTAAAACTTTAAGAAAATCTAGTAGGAGAAAGTTGAGTAAAAGTGAAAAAGCTGAGAGTGATAATGAAGAAATAGCAAAAGAAGAAAATAAAAGGAACACTAAGAGAGTTGATCAGTGTGCAAGAAATGGAATATTAGACAGTGGCGAGAGTGAAGAAGAGAGATCTGAGATATTGGATAAAGTTGATTCAAGAAAAAAGAGGTCATTAAGGAGACAAGATGATGGTGCTAGTAGTATGAAAGAGTGTGATGATGAGGCTAGTGATGAAACCATGAAAGAAAAAGAGAAAGAAGGTGTTGGTCGTATAAGAGTTAAGAAAGATTTAATGAAAATTGATGGGGATGATGATGATACAAAAGATGAAAAACAAATAAAAGAACAGGATGTTGGTCGTATAAGAGTTAAGACAGATTTAATGACAGTTGATGATGGTGATGGTATAAAAGATGAAAATGAAATAAATAAAGAGGATATTTGTCGTATAAGAGTTAAGAAAGATTTAATGACAAATGAAGATGATGGTACAGAAAATATAGAAGATGAAAAAGAATCGAAAGATCTTATTGGTCGTATAAGAATTAAGAAAAATTTAATGGCAGTTGAAGACGATACAAAAAATATAAAAGATGAGAAAGAAACAAAAAAAGAGGTTATTGGTCGTATAAGAGTTAAGAAAGACTTAGTTGATGGTGATGATGTAACAGACGAGAAAGATAAAGAAATAAAGAGAGAGATTGTTGGTCGTATAAGAGTTAAGAAGGATCTAATGGAAGTTGATGATTCCAGAAGTAAGAAATTAAAGGAGGTGGTTGAACAAAGTGAAGATGAAGAAACACATGTAAATGAGGAAAGTAAGGAGGAAAAAAATGTGGAAAAGGACAAGAAACATTCAAAGAAAAGGGGATGTAAAGAAGAAGAGAAAAATAAGAAAGGTAAACAAACAGATGAGAGGGTGCTAAGGAAAAGAAATAAACAAAATAGAGATGAAGAAGATACAAAAAAGAGAGTAAAAAGACATAAAACGAGACAAAGGGAAAACGAGAAGGAAAAATCTCTGGAGCAAGCAAAATCAGCTAGAAGACGACGCACAAGAAAAGCTGATGAGGATGAGGATGAGGATGTTCTTTTGGGACTTGTTGAAGAGAGCTCAGAAAGTTCAGAAGAAGAAGACACTGATCAAGAAATGAAAAGACGAGAGGCTGACAGAGAGTTGGTAAAAAAGAGGGAAGGGAGGGATTCAAAAAAAGTGAACAAAGTAGCCAAGGATGAGGATGATGACGATGACTTGGGTAAAACTAAAAAGAGAAAAATTTCAGATAGAAGAAATAGTAAAAAAGGAGATACAGACAATGAGGAAAACATTAATGAAGAACAGGAAGAAAGAACAAACAAGGAGAAACATACAAAATCCAGCAGGAATCAGAAAAAGAAAGAAAGTGTTGATAAAGAAAACGGGGAAAATGAAAATGCATTAGTATCATTGTTAGCATCTGATTCAGACAGAGATGAAACACATGATATGACACATGCTGAGAAAGAGACAACAGAAGATAGCAAAATGATTGTTAGTGAAACCAGTTCAGGGGAAAGTGCTATTGAATCCAAAAAAAAAACTCTTACATCTTCAGCATCAGAAACTGAAAAGAAAGAAAAAAAACTGAAGAAAAAATCCAAAGATGGTAAATCACAGACAAAGAATGACAACCAAAAAGCAAAAGCTGCACTCTTGGAAAGTGAAAGTGAAGATGATCTTGAAGATAAGCCTAAGCCTCGTTGTAAAAAGAAAAACTACAAAATATCTTCTGCTGATAATGATAAAAATGCAAAACGACAACATTTAAGAAACATTTGGAATGCACTTACTGATGAAGAAAGAGAGGTACTGAAGGAAAAGCAGCTGAATGGAAAATGTCAGGTGGACCTTAAGGAGATTGGTCAAGCAATAAAGGAAAAAATTGAGGAAGACGATTACGTGTATGTGTCTGACTTCCCAGAACTTTACTCAAATATCGGTCATGTATCAGACAGTGATAACTGTGATGCAGATGAAGAAGAATCTGACAAGGAATTTACAAAACTAATGAGGTGAGTATTATTTTCACCTTTGGTTACTTGCAGTATGTATTCTTTATAAGGTATGTGTATACGTATATACAAATGGTCCTCACTGTACAAAAGATCTCTTACAAAAATTAGGGAACAAATTCTTAAGGTTAATGTGGTTTTGTTTATAGAATTTGCAGTTAGTCTGCTCACTTGGCTAAGGGATAAGCAGTGTCAGCACTGAGCTTTGTTGAGTTTTCAGTGTTTTGTATTATAGCTGATGTCGTTATATACTGTATACAGCTTCTCCTCGCTTAACAATGAAGTTCCATTCCTAAGACCACGTTGGTAAACGAATTTGTCACTAAGTAAGGAGCATACTATAATCGTAATGGGTTTGTGTCAGTATATTTTTAAATGTTTATACAGTAGTGTACTGTATATTGTAATAAACAGAATGAAGGAAATCAGCTTTAATATACATTATTTAGGTATACATACTGGTCAGAGAGCCCGTCGTAAGTCCGAGTCGTCTGTAAACGAGTACAGTGGACCCCCGGAAATCGAACATAATTCGTTCCAGAATGTTGTTCTAGTGCCGTTACCGAACAAATTTGTTCCCATAAGGACGAATGTAAATTAGATTAGTCCGTTTCAGACCCCCAAAAATACACTTACAAAAGCACTTACAAAAATACACTTACATAATAGTTTGAGTTGGGAGCTGTTCGATTTCCGGGGGTCCACTGTATGTCACTAAGTGAGGAGAGGCTGTATTTATTTTAGCATGGGTTACATTAGATCAACTAAGCAAGCCCTCTTATTATGTCACATCACATAGTGTGATTTTATTCCAATGGTATTAAAAAATTGCTACGAAAAACTTCAATAGGCTGTGAAATTCTAAATATCACCCTTGCAAATTTAAAAAAAAATTATGCAGTGTAAAATTTGGTAGCAAACTTGAGATTGTTTTTCAGTCTGTTGGGTCACGAATGGTGCCTCCCTTTTACCCAGCCTCCAGTCATTCATATTAAGGAGAGTGCATATTTGGTAGACAGTGTTTTTGCATAACTAATTTTTTCCCAAATTTTTATAATTCATAAATACTAAATTTATAAAAACTGTTGAAAGTTTGAAGAGGATATTCAGTGTATTAATATAAAGAATCCACAAAAGTTTACTATCATCATTATCATAGTTTTATTTTTTTAACATGTCAGCCGTTTCCCACCGAGGCAGGGTAACCCAAAAAGAAGGAAAAACCCAAAAAGAAAGAAAAAAAAACTTTCATCATTCAACATTTTCACCATCACTCATACATAATCACTGTCTTTGCAGAGGCACTCAGATACAACAGCTTAGATGTCCCTCCAAACTGCCAATATTCCAAAACCCCTCCTTTAAAGTGCAGGCATTGTATTTCCCATTTCCAGGACTCAAGTCCAACTAAATCAATTAACTGGTTTCCCTGAATCCCTTCACAAAATATTACCCTGCTCACATTCCAACAGCTAGTCAGGTCCCAAAAACCATTTGTCTCCATTCACTCCTATCTAACATGCTCACACACACTGGAAGTCCAAGCCCCTCACTCACAAAACCTCCTTTACCCCCTCCCTCCAACCTTTTCGAGGACAACCTTTACCCCGCCTTCCTTCCCCTACAGATTTATACGTTCTCCAAGTCATTCTACTTTGTTCCATTCTATCTAAATTTCCAAACCACCTCAACAGCCCCACTTCAGCCCTCTTGACTAATACTTTTAGTGACTTCACACCTCCTAATTTTCACACTACAAATTCTCTGCATAATATTTACACCACACATTGCCCTTAGGACATCTACACTGCCTCCAGCCTCCTCCTCGCTGCAGCATTTACAACCCATGCTTCACACCCATATAAGAGTGTTGGCACCACTATACTCTTGTACATTCCCTTCTTTGCCTCCATGGATAGTTTTCTTTTGTCTCCACAGATACCTCAATGCACCACTCGCCTTTTTACCTTCATCAATTCTATGGTTTACCTTTTTTTTTTTTTTTTTTTTTTTTCAACAAGTCGGCCGTCTCCCACCGAGGCAGGGTGACCCAAAAAGAAAGAAAATCCCCAAAAAGAAAAAACTTTCATCATCATTCAACACTTTCACCACACTCATACATAATCAGTCTTTGCAGAGGAGCTCAGATACGACAGCTGAGAAAAGTCCCTCCCAGCTGTCACTATCTCAGACCCCTCCTTTAAAGTGCAGGCATTGTACTTCCCATTTCCAGGACTCATGTCCAACTAAATCAATTAACTGGTTTCCTGAATCCCTTCACAAAATGTTACCCTACTCACACTCCAACAGATCATCATGTCCCAAAACCATTCGCTCCATTCACTCCTATCTAACACGCTCACACATGCTTGCTGGAAGTCCAAGCCCTCGCCCACAAAACCTCCTTTACCCCTCCCTCCAACCTTTTCTAGGACGACCCTACCCTGCCTTCCTTCCCTACAGATTTATACGCTCTCAAGTCATTCTACTTTGATCCATTCTCTAAATGACCAAACCACCTCAACAACCCTCTTCAGCCCTCTTGACAAATAATTTTAGTAACTCCACACCTTCTTCTAATGTCCACATTCCGAATTTTCTGCATAATATTTACACCACACATTGCCCTTAGACAGGACATCTCCACTGCCTCCAGCCTCTTCCTCGCTGCAGCATTTGCAACCCATGCTTCACACCCATATAAGAGTGTTGGTACCACTATACTTTCGTACATTCCCTTCTTTGCCTCCATGGATAACGTTTTTGTCTCCACAGATACCTCAATGCACCACTCACCTTTTTCCTTCATCAATTCTATGGTTAACCTCATCCTTCATAAACCCATCCGCTGACACGTCAACTCCCAAATATCTGAAAACATTTACTTCTTCCATAATCCCTCTCTCCAATGTGATATCCAATTTTTCTTTATTTAAATCGTTGATACCCTCATCACCTTACTCTTATCTATGTTCACTTTTATCTTTCTACCTTTACACACTCTCCCAAACTCGTCCACTAACCTTTGCAACTTTTCTTTAGAATCTCCCATAAGCACAGTATCATCAGCAAAAAGTAACTGTGTCAACTCCCATTTTGCATTTAATTCTCCATAATTTAATCCCACCCTCTCCCCAACACCCTAGCATTTACTTCTTTACAACCCCATCTATAAATATATTAAACAACCATGGTGACATTACACATCCCTGTCTAAGACCTACTTTTACCGGGAAGTAACTCCCTCTCCTACACACCCTAACCTGAGCCTCACTATCCTCATAAAAACTCTTTACAGCCTTCAGTAACTTACTACCTATTCCATACACTTGCAACATTTGCCACATTGCTCCCTATCCACTCTATCATATGCCTTTTCTAAATCCATAAATGCAATAAAAAATTCTACCTTTATCTAAATACTGTTCACATATATGCTTCACTGTAAACACTTGATCTACACATCCCCTACCCACTCTAAAGCCTCCTTGCTCATCTGCAATCCTACTCTCTGTCTTACCTCTAATTCTTTCAATAATAACCCTGCCATACACTTTACCTGGTATACTCAGTAAACTTATTCCCCTATAATTTTACACACTCTTTATCCCCCTTCCCTTTATATAACGGAACTATACATGCTCTCTGCCAATCCCTAGGTACCTTCACCTCTTTCATACATTTTTTTTTTTTTTTCAACAAGTCGGCCGTCTCCCACCGAGGCAGGGTGACCCAAAAAGAAAGAAAATCCCCAAAAAGAAAATACTTTCATCATCATTCAACACTATCACCACACACATACATAATCACTGTCTTTGCAGAGGAGCTCAGATACGACAGCTGAGAATTGTCCCTCCCAGCTGTCACTATCCCAGTCCCTCCTTTAAAGTGCAGGCATTGTACTTCCCATTTCCAGGACTCAAGTCCTACTAAATCAATTAACTGGTTTCCTGAATCCCTTCACACAATGTTACCCTGCTCACACTCCAACAGATCGTCATGTCCCAAAACCATTCGTCTCCATTCACTCCTATCTAACACGCACACATGCTTGCTGGAAGTCCAAGCCCTCGCCCACAATACCTCCTTTACCCCTTCCTCCAACCTTTTCTAGGACGACCCCTACCCCGCCTTCCTTCCCCTACAGATTTATACGCTCTCAAGTCATTCTACTTTGATCCATTCTCTCAAATGACCAAACCACCTCAACAACCCTTCTTCAGCCCTCTGACAAATACTTTTAGTAACTCCACACCTTCTCCTAATTTCCACATTCCGAATTTTCTGCATAATATTTACACCACACATTGCCCTTAGACAGGACATCTCCACTGCCTCCAGCCTCCTCCTCGCTGCAGCATTTGCAACCCATGCTTCACACCCATATAAGAGTGTTGGTACGACTATACTTTCGTACATTCCTTTTTTGCCCCCATGGATAACGTTTTTGTCTCCACAGATACCTCAATGCACCACTCACCTTTTTCCTTCATCAATTCTATGGTTAACCTCATCCTTCATAAACCCATCCGCTGACACGTCAACTCCCAAATATCTGAAAACATTTACTTCTTCCATAATCCCTCTCTCCAATGTGATATCCAATTTTTCTTTATTTAAATCGTTTGATACCCTCATCACCTTACTCTTATCTATGTTCACTTTTAACTTTCTACCTTTACACACACTCCATTTATTAAACACTACATTTATTAAACAAAAATACCAACCACTCCAGCACTATATCCCCCCTGCTTTTAACATTTCTGTCATGATTCCGTCAATTCCAGCTGCTTTACCCCCTTTCATTCAACGTAATGCCTCACGCACCTCCCCCACACTCACATCCTGCTCTTCTTCACTCCTAAACGATGTTGTACCTCCCTGGCCAGTACATGAAATTACCGCCTCCCTCTTTTCATCGACATTTAAAAGTTCCTCAAAATATTCCCGCCATCTACCCAATACCTCCAGCTCCCCATCTACTAACTCCCCTACTCTGTTTTTAACTGACAAATCCATTCGTTCCCTAGGCTTTCTACCTTGTTTATCTCACTCCAAAATTTTTCTCTTTTTCAGCAAAATTTCTTGACAGAGCCTCTCCCATTCTTTCATCCGCTCTTCTTTTGCACTCTCTCACCACTCTCTTCACCTTTCTTTTACTCTCCATATACTCTGCTCTTCTATTAACACTTCTGTTTTGTAAAAACCTCTCATAAGCTACCTTTTTCTCTTTTATCACACCCTATACTTCTTCATTCCACCACTCCCTCCTCTTTCCTCCTGCACCCACCCTCCTATAGCCACAAACTTCTGCCCCACATTCTAATACTGCATTTTTAAAACTATCCCAACTCTCTTCAACCCCCCCACTACTACTTGCACTAGCCCACCTTTCTGCCAATAGTTGCTTATATCTCACCCTAACTTCCTCCTCCCTTAGTTTATACACTTTTACCTCTCTCTTACTTGCTGTTGCCATTTTCTTTTTGTCCCATCTACCTTTTACTCTAACTGTAGCTACAACCAAATAATGATCTGATATATCCGTTGCCCCTCTATAAACACGTACATCCTGAAGCCTACTCATCAACCTTTTATCCACCAATACATAATCCAACAAACTACTTTCCTTACGTGCTATATCATACCTTGTATATTTATTTATCCTCTTTTTCATGAAATATGTATTACTTATTACCAAACCTCTTTCTACACATAGCTCAGTTAATGGTTCCCCATTTACATTTACCCCTGGCACCCCAAATTCACCTACTACTCCATCCACAACATTTTTACCCACTTTAGCATTAAGATCCCCAACCACAATTACTCTCTCACTTGGTTCAAAACTCCCCACACATTCACTCAACATTTCCCAAAATCTCTCTCTCTCCTCTACACTTCTCTCTTCTCCAGGTGCATAAACACTTACTATAACCCACTTTTCACATCCAACCTTTATTTTACTCCACATAATCCTTGAATTTATACATTTATATTCCTTCTTTACCTGCCATAACTGATTATTCAACATTATTGCCACTCCTTCTTTAGCTCTAACTCTATTTGAAACCCCTGATCTAATCCCATTTATTTCTCCCCACTGAAACTCTCCTACCCCCTTCAGCTTTCTCCCACCCCCCTCTTCCACCATCTCCCTCTATCTCTCTTGGGGAAAAAAAATTAATTTTTCTTATGAAATGATAGAGAATCTTTTTCCGATCATAACGCCACCAAAATTATGAAATTTGATCGAAAACTAACGAAATTATGCTTTCGCGAAGTTATCGGTATCTATGACACTGACGCATCGGCGATTTCACCCACTTCGAGCCCTATTTTCGACAAATTCCAATGTTTCAGTCTCCTAAAATTATAGCTATTTCGCTAGAACTCCATTTCTTCTATCGAATGAGTAGAAGAAACTGCCTATTTACCAATTTCATGTACCTAAAATAGTGGTCAGAAAATGGCAATTTTCCAATTTCACACAAATTTCAAACGATGCCAATTTCAAAATAGGGTCCAGAGTAAACAAGGCAGACATTCCTGGTACTAAAATAACATGTTCTCTGTTCATTAGCCACGTCTCCAGGCCCCTGTTCCATTACTTTTGCTTTCCATTTTGAATTTTTATTCTCACAAAAATAGAAGATTTACTGTTATGTATACAACTGCATCATTGTAAAAATGGTATAAATAATATCAGAGCACTTGTGCATGAATATAAGACTCGCCAGTTGATGTGTATTGGACGCATGGTGTGATTTGTTTACTCTTGAACATCGTCAAAAATCGAACATTTTCGCTACTTTGAGCTCAATTTCAAGGTACTTGTCATTGTCATACCAATCAAAATCATCTCTATTTCTGTAATATATCTTCCATTCTATCAAATGAGACCAAGAAAACGAGAATACATCAATAAATACCATACGAAAATTGACTGCAAAGTCGCTGTTTTAATTGAAAAAAAAACGGTCTAGTTTTTTTTCTCTCATAATGCAGTGTGTACTGCAGGATTTTTTTTTATACTGCGCACACTGACCACACAGACCCATTCTTTCATATGTATGCCTACCAGACGTTTTCTGCTTAAATTGAGGCCGCTAGAATTTGGGCGTACTAGTACGGCACCAACCCCTGCTCGTGAAACGTATTAGTACGACACCGACCCCGAAAGGGTTAATAATGTCAGTGCAATCATGAACGTGTATTAGACGACTAGTTGGACGTGTATCAGAAGTGACATAATTTGTGTCCTCTGGAATATCAGGAAAAATCAAACAGTTCCACTACTTTGAGCTCAATTTCAAGCTACTTCCAGAGCTGAAACCAGTCAAAATTGTCTCTATTTCTGTAATATATCTTCTATTCTATCAAATGATATTGAGAATATAAACATAAAAACCATTGAAAATATTCTGTAAAGTCGCTATTTTAAACCAAATACATGGTCAGTTTTTTCCCATCATGCACTGCATGGGGCACGGACCTTGAAAGGGTTAATTAAATCTTGAGGATGGGTTACCTTTGTACAAATTTGTGGATACTTGTGGCTTACTCTTAGTTTAGGTCATGAGTAAATCACACGAGTACTGTATATTCAAGCTTTTTAATTAATTATTATTATTTTTAACAACTGTTTTCTTTAGTTTCAAGGTAACCAAGTACTCAAAACCTGCACCCAAAAGCAAGAAAAAGTTGGTAGAATTTGAATCCGAACAAGAAGAGAATGATGAAGAGGAGGAAAGTAAATTGAATAAAAAGTTAAAGAAAGATAAAGTTGTAAAAAAGAAAAAGGAGGGTTTATTAGATATTAATATTGATAAAGAAGAGGATGAGGAGGATGAGGATGAGGTAGAGGAAGATGATAAGAAAAAAAAGAAAAAAGAAGGGGGTATATCACTAAATGAGAAGATGAAGAAGCAGATTCTGATGAGCAGTGATGAAGAAGTGGAAGATGATGAAGAAGATGAGAAAGGTGTGTAAAATTTGTGATTTGTTTTTTTTATTTTTACAGTAGAACATGAATATAGTAATCCAAAATATTTGTGTCTAAGCTATGCCAGGACTACTGATCATTGTAGACAACTGATCATCGTTTCTGTTATCCTCAGGTGATAGGTTAACAGCTGTCAGCCTGATATTTGTTTCACTAACTTGTACAGTTGTTTATTTTAATCTAAGTTCATCTCTTGAGGTAGGCTTACTTTCCATTTATCCGAAAGTTGATGATCAGCAGTCACCTCTTATTTTGAATGGCTGTACAGCTTTTTATGTTTTAAAAATATATCCTCAAATTAGAATTTGTGCAAAGAATAAAATTTGTTTGGCCTCCAGACAATCATCTGGCCATTTGTGCATTTAGTAAATGATGTCTTAGGAAAGAATGTCTTCATATGTTGTTCATGCTGATTTATCAGGTAAGTTTAATTTTTTTATAACACACAGGATGTCTCCCACCAAGGTAGGATTATCCAAATAGTAAAAATACATTCACCATTATTCATTCAAGTGCTGCCATGTTAGAAGTGTGGTGACATCACTGTTCAGAAGGGTGTGTATCATGCTTACTATTCATCTGAACATTAACCCTTTCAGGGACGACAGGCCCTCTCCCAAACTCGTTCTTAGGGTCGCAAATTTTTCGGAAAAAAAAAAATTTCTTATGAAATGATAGAGAATCATTTTCCGATCATAATGACACCAAAAGTATGAATTATGCTCTCACAAAGTTAGCGGTATCGACGATGTTTACGCATCGGCGATGTCGCCCACTTTGAGCCCTATTTTCGGCCAATTCCAATGTTTCAGTCTACCAAAATTTTAGCTATTCCGCTAGAATTCCATTTGTCCTATCAATTGAGTACAAGAAACTGCCAATTTACCGATTTGAACTACCCAATAAAGTGGTCAGAAATTGGCAATTTGGCCAATTTCACACAAATTTCAAAATAGGGTCCAGAATAAATGATAGACATTCCTGCCACTAAAATAACATTTTATCTGTTCATTAGTCACGTCTCCAGGCTCCTCTTACATTACTTTTGCTTTCCATTTTGAATTTTTATTCTCACAGAAAATCTAAGATTTTCTGTTATGTATACTATTGCATCATTGTAAAAATGGTATAAATAATATCAGCGCACTTGTGCAAGAATATTAGACTTGCCAGTTGATGTGTATTGGACGCATGGCGTGATTTGTTTCCTCTTGAACATCGGCAAAAATCGAACATGTTCGATACTTTGCGCTCAGTTTCAAGGTACTTATCATCGTGAAACCAATCAAACTTATCTCTATTTCTGTAACATATCTTCCATTCTGTCAAATGAGACCAAGAAAACGAGAATACAACCATAAATACCATACGAAAACAGACTGCAAAGTTGCTGTTTTAAACCAAAAACACAGTCGGAGTTTTTTTTTCCTCGTTACGCACTGTGTGGTGCAGGATTTTTTTTATACTGCGCACACTGACCCCACAAACCCATTCTCTCAAATCTAGGCCTACCAGCCTGTTTCCACTTGATTTGAGGGCGCTAGAATTTAGGCGTACTAGTACGTCAAAAACCCTGGTGCGTAAGCCGTACTAGTACGGATGAAACCCTGAAAGGGTTAATTATGATATACAGTGGACCCCCGGTTTACATTAGGCTCCAAACTCGACCAATTATGTAAGTGTATTTTTGTAAGTGCTTTTGTAAGTGTATTTTTGGGGGTCTAAAAGGACTAATCTAATTTATTAATATTGGTAGAATTACTGACAATATGTTAAGTAAAAGGACACAAATGCAACTAATGTGACATTTTATTGTGGCAACGTTTCGCCCTCCAGGAAATGGCTTGACAAAGCTCCTGAAGAGCGAAACGTTGCCACAATAAAATGTCACATTAGTTGCATTTGTGTTTTTACTTAACATAATCTAATTTACATTATTCCTTATGGGAACAAATTCGTTTGGTAACGGTACTTGAACAGCATTCTGGAACGAATTAATAACGTAAACCGGGGGTCCACTGTAATAACAAAATCTTAATTTTTTTTTTTTAAATCTTGATATAGTATCTTCAAACATTAAGTGCTAATGATGCATGTTCATGGTAGTATGACTATCATGGTTCTATGATTATAAATCTGTAGAGGAGGGGAGGAGGGGGATGGTTGTCCTAGGAAAGGATGGGGGAAGGGGCTAAAAGAGGTTGTGTGCAAGGGGCTTGGACATGCAGCAGGCATGTGTGAGTATGTTAGATAAGAGTGAGAGGAAACAAATGGTTTTTGGGACCTGACGAGCAGAGTAATATTTTGTGAAGGGATTCAGTGAAACCAGTTAGACGGACTTGAGACCTGGAGGTGGGAAGTACAATGCCTGTGCACTTTAAAGGAGGGGTTTGGGATATTTTCTGTTTAGAGTGACATCTGAACTGCCATATCTACGTGCCTCTGCAAAGGCAATGATTATGTGTGAATGATGGTGAAAGAGTTTTTCTTTTTTGGGTCACCCTGCCTCAATGGGACATAGCCTTCTTGTTGAAAAAAAAAAAAGATTAAATTCATGGGATATCACTAAACCCATAGTTACCATGGAGTACTATCTTTGGAATGGGATTTGGCTGGATTTGATTCCAGGTAGGTACTGTATATATTGTGAACATCTCTTAAATAAAGAAAAATTGGATATCACATTGGAGAGAGGGATTATGGAAGAAGTAAATGTTTTCAGATATTTTGGAGTTGACGTGTCAGCAGATGGGTTTATGAAGGATGAGGTTAACCATAGAATTGATGAAGGAAAAAAGGTGAGTGGTGCGTTGAGGTATCTGTGGAGACAAAAAACGTTATCCATGGAGGCAAAGAAGGGAATGTACGAAAGTATAGTGGTACCAACACACTTATATGGGAGTGAAGCATGGGTTCCAAATGCTGCAGCGAGGAGGAGGCTGGAGGCAGTGGAGATGTCCTGTCTAAGGGCAATGTGTGGTGTAAATATTATGCAGAAAATTCGGAATGTGGAAATTAGGAGGTGTGGAGTTACTAAAAGTATTTGTCAGAGGGCTGAAGAGGGGTTGTTGAGGTGGTTTGGTCATTTGGAGAGAATGGATCAAAGTAGAATGACTTGGAGAGCGTATAAATCTGTAGGGGAAGGAAGGCGGGGTAGGGGTCGTCCTAGAAAAGGTTGGAGGGAGGGGGTAAAGGAGGTTTTGTGGGCGAGGGGCTTGGACTTTCAGCAAGCATGTGTGAGCGTGTTAGATAGGAGTGAATGGAGACGAATGGTTTTTGGGACATGACGATCTGTTGGAGTGTGAGCAGGGTAACATTTTGTGAAGGGATTCAGGAAAACCAGTTAATTGATTTAGTTGGACTTGAGTCCTGGAAATGGGAAGTACAATGCACACACAACCCGCACATATAAAAGAGAGGAGCTTACGACGACGTTTCGGCCCGACTTGGACCATTTACAAAGTCACACTAACACACAGAGACAGAGGAAGGGTATTTATAGGCAGGCAGACAGGGGAGGGTACAAGAGAGTGGGGTAATGATGGAGTAGTGGAAGTAGTAGTAGTAGTAAAGGTAGTAGAAGAGACAGTCATATGGGAAGGAGCACTGCAATGAGGCTAGCGGCCCGCAAGGGTGGAGAGGGAAGAAAAGCGCATAAAATGAAGGAAAAAAAAGGCAAAAGGAAAAGAAGGAAAACCCATAGGAGGAAAAAAGGAGAAGGGGGAAGAGAAGAAAGGGAAGGAATCAGGTTAAGTCACGGGTGTTCTGAAGTTTAGAGCATTTAACAATGTAATGAGAGAGGAAAGCATCAACAGAGACAAAGCCAGGGCTAAGATTCATACAGGGAAAGTTGTGTATAAGGGAGGATTCAACCAGGCGGCGACTATGAAAGTTGGACGTAGGGTAGACAGTTTTAGCAGAAGACCAATCAATAGGATGACTGTGATCTCTGACATGACAGAAAAGAGCATTATTAGTGTCGGCAAGCCTAACACTATTTTTGTGTTCCTTGAGTCTGTCAGAAAGAGATCGGCCAGTTTCTCCGAAGTACTGAAGAGGACAGGAGGAGCAAGAATCTGTGGAGGGAGGGGAAGTATGAACTAGATTAGTGCGAAGAGTGTTAGTCTGACGAAAGGTAAGTTTGATGTCTAAGGAACGGAGAGAGTTGCTGAGATTAGAGAGACCAGAGATGTAGGGAAGGCAGAGGACTGGAGAGTTTTCAGGAGTAGAGGGTTTAGGAGAGAAGAAAGTCCGTTTAGCACGAGAGAAAGCAGAGTCTATGAAATGGCCTTGCGGGCCGCTAGCCTCATTGCAGTGCTCCTTCCCATATGACTGTCTCTTCTACTACCTTTACTACTACTACTACTTCCACTACTCCATCATTACCCCACTCTCTTGTACCCTCCCCTGTCTGCCTGCCTATAAATACCCTTCCTCTGTCTCTGTGTGTTAGTGTGACTTTGTAAATGGTCCAAGTCGGGCCGAAACGTCGTCGTAAGCTCCTCTCTTTTATATGTGCGGGTTGTGTGTGTATTGTTCCAGTCACGGTATTGTGCCTTTTTTGTTATTTAAGAGTGATTTAGGCATGTTTACCCTGATGTAAACATCTTTTATGGTGGCAGTCTGCCTGCTTCTCTTACCCCACTCATATAATATGCATATATTATTCATTTCAGCATCTTTATTACAGTTCTAGGGTATTTATCATGTTTCTGATATCAATTTGGAATAAATGTGATAAGATAGATAACCTTTATTTAGTATGTACATTCATTACTTACTGCTTCCTTAACCTACTGAACCATGAACAATCATAAAACACATGAAAACATAGTAAAATATTGTACTATATAGTACAACATACATGTTATACTGTAGTTTAATAACAAATAATGAACAAACAAAACACTCAGTGAGTGAGTGGTGGGCGGGCGGGCTGGCTGCCGGGTCGGAGGGAAGGTAGTAGGGACGCTCGGGTGGCGGGAAACTTAAATATGATTTGGTGGGTGGGAATTTGGCGGCCGGGAATTCGCGAATGTTTGAAGCCCGCGAAAGTGGAAAACGCGAATGTTGAGGGAGACCTGTAATAATCACTCTAAGGCACATTAATAATAACAATAATAATCACTCTGAGGCATATAAAACGTTGATATAGACATTTTGCTTAATCCATCTATGATATTTTTTCAAAATTATATAATAAACACGCTACGTAACTTCTTTTTTTTTTTTTTTAAAAAGTCGGCCGTCTCCCACCGAGGCAGGGTGACCCAAAAAGAAAGAAAATCCCAAAAAAGAAAATACTTTCATCATCATTCAACACTTTCACCTCACTCATATATAATCACTGTCTTTGCAGAGGCGCTCAGATACGACAGCTGAGAATAAGTCCCTCCCAACTGTCACTATATAAACTGTAACATATAAATTAACAAATATGAGATGTTTTTCCAGTCGGCTTAACGGAGTGAACATAAACCATTCGTGTCTGGAGTGCTAAAAACAAAAACAACTGTTTTGTTTACAAAACTCGCGAATCTTCTACACTCCCATGTACTCATCTTGTTTACTCACCTCTCACTCTACATTAAGACTACAAATATTTTAAGGTAAGTTATGAGTGTACTGTATATGCATTTTATCACTCCAGGGCACTTTAAATGCCTAGTATATAATGTAATGTTCACTCGAGAAGAAACAAAGCCAGACTGACTCACGACGGCTGTGCGGGGAGGCACGCAGGCGCGGGCAGGGGGACAGGTCTGGTACACGGGACAAAACACGGGGCACAGTGCGAAACTCGGGACAAAATTTAGCTGAAAAAAACGGTTCTAAACTCAAAAAGTACGGTACTCAGAACGTACGAAACTCGGGGTTCCAGTGTACATTATTTAGGTATGTATACTGGTCAGAGAGCCCGTCTTAAGTCCGAGTCGTCGGTAAACAAGTATGTCACTAAGTGAGGAGAGGCTGTATATGTTCTGGGATGTGTGTGCTGAGTCATATGTGTTCTCTGAAGTGCAGTATGTGAGGAAACCTATTCTCTATGACGTGTGTTCCTGTGGGTGCTGTTGGAACCTGTATCCCATGGGCGTGATGCAGGGATCGAAACATTACAGGTATAGGCATCATTCTAACATTTGGGCAATGTATTAAGTTATTCCACAAACGAGAGTTCTAAGAATTTTGGACAACTCTATGCAAACAATTAGTCATTCAAGACAGTTAAGATGTTTTTTTTTTTCCAACAAGTCGGCCGTCTCCCACTGAGGCAGGGTGACCCAAAAAGAAAGAAAATCCCCAAAAAGAAAATACTTTCATCATCATTCAACACTTTCACCACACTCATACATAATCACTATCTTTGCAGAGGCGCTCAGATACAACAGCTGAGAATAGTCCCTCCCAGCTGTCACTATCCCAGACCCAGAATAATAATTTATAATAATTGATCTGGAGCACTTTAAATGTCATCAGTATTAGGTAGCTGACATTTAGAGCACTCCACAACAATTATTATTATTTATTATTATTAATATTAATATTATTATTATTATTTCCTTACAATATATTGTAGGGAAATAATAATAATAATAATAATAATAATAATAATAATAATTAATAATTGCTGTGGAGTGCTCTAAATGTCAGCTACCAAATACTGATAACATTTAAAGTGCTCCAGATCAATTATTATAAATTATTATTATTCTAAAAACAATAAATGTTTTTTTTGCATTTGTTCTTATGACAAGAGTGATGTAAACATCTCTTATGGTGGCGGTCTGCCTGCTCTCTTACCCCACTCATATAATATGGCATATATTATTTATTTCAGCATCTTTATTACAGTTCTAGGGTATTTATCATATTTCTGATATCAATTTGGAATAAATGTAATAGATAGATAACCTTTATTAGTAATATTAGTATAATTACACAACATTTTATTAACGCTAAGGCTAACATCCACCACCTATTACGACTCACCAGACACTGCTGCCTCTCCCTCCCTACAATAGCTCCTCCCACTTCATAACAATGTTAGATGGTGAATTTAATGCATTTTTCTGTAAGCTTAACTCGTTGTATGTGTATTTTACTTTTTTATTGTTTTCTGTATTATATGAGTTATGCAAATTAAAATAGTTATGAAGTTGGAGTTTCATTTTTTTTTCTAATGTATACATATTTAATTCAACATTTGGTATCATTACAAAGTGGGCGGAGCTACAGCAGAGGGAGAAGAAGCAGTGTCAGTAACTTGATTCCCCATGACACTTCACAACACTATAAAATACGTATTGTATAATTATACTATTACAGGCTTCCCTCCACAGCCAGCTCATGTCAAAATAACATGTATATAGTATACATTATTTTACGATGTTTATATGTGTTTTATGATTGTTCATGGTTCAATAGGTTAAGGAAGCAGTATTGTATTATATTTTATTTCCCTTCAATATATTGGGGGACCAAACATTCGCGATTTTTCAACGTTCATGAGGCTCTTGATCCCCTAACCCTCGCGAATGTTGAGGGAGACCTGTATTATTATCATTATTAATATGGCATCTTCAAGACTAATAACACACACTTAGTGATTTTAACCCTTAAATTGTCCACACGTAGATATACGTTCACTCGCGAAAGTGACCGAACGTATATCTACGTTTTATTTTACATTCGTTCAAATTTAGTCCAATAGGCCTGAGTCGCCTAGACATGAGAGAATGGGTCTGCGCCCTCAGTGTGCGCAGTATGAAAAAAATCGGGGACATTAGGGTACCGCATGGTAGCCCCAGTTAGTTTCAGCTCCATCTTGGGTCAACATCATGGCACACCCCCGTGATTCACTCACGCCTCGTCGTATTAACACTCTACTATTCTCTGAAAGTGATAGAGAACGCGAGCTTAGTGGATTTGACAGTGATATAGCCACTAATAATCAAGGAATTAGTGAAACTATTGATGACAACCCAGATGACCCTCAGCCTATCACCTCTGGGTTAGCCAGTGTGGACAGTGTGGCCATACCAGACCCTCAGCCCAGCACATCTGGTGTGGCCAGTGTGGCCACAGACCCTCAGCCCAGCACCTCTGGGGTTTCTAGTGTTACTACCCAAAGGCAGCTCCGCAAGAGGAAATTAGCATTTTCCATGTGTTATGATAGTAACGATAGTGAAGGTGATATAAGTGACGATGATGAAATCGATTTTATGCCCATAGACGATTCGTCGAGTGACAGTGATTATCATTATTCCCCAGTGAAACGTACTTATGGGCGTCATTACCTATGTTCAGGCAGTGTGCCATATGCAGTCAGAGGCAAGGGTCGTGGCAGTTCACGATCCAAAACCCCAGCCACTGATAGTGAAAGTGATAATGAAGGAGAGTATGCTGGGATGGAGGAAGAGGTGGTGGGTGGCATGGTGCCTGGACCTCGTGGCGTGGTGTGTGGACAGACAAAGGACCACGAGGCACCCTCTCAATCATGTGCTGGCCCCACTCCCGTCCCTCCTGCTCCCCCACGTCCCATGCCACAGGTCCACCCTGCACCATCTGATCGTGAATGGAAGTGGACTGAACATACACCATTCGTGCCACATCCTTTCAATTTTGATGGCAGTGGAAGTGGCATCATGCCACACTGTCCCATCACAAATGAGTCTACAGAGTTAGACTATTTTCAACTATACTTTGCCAAAGTTCACTGGAGGAAGTGTAGTGCAGGCGTTTCATGCCAATGACATCATGGCACTGTCATGGCATGACAAAAGGGACGTGACATGACTGTCAACCATCCACAGAATGAGCACGCTCAACAATCAACCTATTGAAAAGCCAGCTGTTGTCATCGACTATACAAACAATATGCGACTAGTCGACAAGTGTGACATGATGATAGGCTTTGTTGACTGTGTGCGTAGGAGTCGCAAGTGGTATATAAAAGTGTTTTTACACCTTGTGGACATTGCAATGCTCAATGCCTTCAACATGTATGAAATAAAGACTGGGAAGCGACAATGATATGCAGAATTCACCCTAAATGTCATCAAGCAGATAGGGAGAAAGTATGGTACCACACCTATACCTGCCACTTCTCCATGCTTCTTCGAGTATCATACAGTGGTGGACTTCTAGAAACATAAATAGGACCTGTAAATACCTTGTATATATATGTAAACAATAGTAAGTGATTGAACCAGGTGTACAAATTTATTTATCAGTGTGAACATGTGTGTTTGTGACAGTATGATTACTAATTCAGTAACAAATATTTGTGTCTAAACAAGAATTGGCAATGAAATGAATAGATCTGCATCAAAACATTATTATCATAGGATGAAAACAACAGAAAATGGAAAAAAACGATAAATGTTTCTTGTTTCTGCAAGCGGCAGTGCTCCATTTTGCCGACACCACATCATTTAGCACCAACTTCACGGGCTTATATCTCGGTAAGTACTGGCCCTAAAATGTTTTTTTTTAGCCTATCCTATTTATAAAAATGTGCTCTTCATTTTTAGAAAAAAAAACGATTTTTTTATTTTTCAAAAAATTCGGTCACTTTTGCGAGTGAACGTATATCTACGTGTGGACAGTTTAAGGGTTAATGTGTTCCTGCATGCCAGCACAGGCGCAAGTTGTGGACTTTAAAGCAGTTAAGTTCAGTGACAAAGTGTAGCATTAAGAGTGTAGCAATTAAGCGATTCAGTGATAGAAAAAGGACGAAACGAAATACATAGACTCCTGACAGCATAAGCCGCTCTGCCTATCTTCTGCAAGGTATGTAAATGGTGTACGTACACCAGTTCATTTGTACATTATGGTTTTCTTATGAAAGAAGTGATCTAATGCAGTTAGCATTACAAACTCTATTTTCTCTTATACTAAAACGTCTGAAGGAGGAAAGAATGGGAAGACGTTTTCATAGCTGGAGCAAGAATGCCCGCCACCACATACGTAATGACATAGTACATATTTTATTCATTCTAGAGTGTATTGCAGGTTTTTATGTTATTTACAGTGGACCCACGGAGTTCGTGACCATCGGAGTTCGTGACCATCGGAGTTCGTGACCATCAGAGTTCATGAAAATCGGAGTTCGTTATTTTTTTTCATGAAAATATTGGTTCTGTGTTCACGATTTGCTCGGAGTTTGTGATTCGTCCCGGACGCGTACATGTGGCCTGAGCGGGCCCGGGCACTCCATTCAGCTTCAGTGTGCTATTGTTTATCAGCGAGTGAGCGCCACCCTCGCATTCATACCATACATTTTGTCATTATTCCACTGTTTTTAGTACTTGCAAATGCTAAATAAGTTACCATGCGCCCCAAGAAAGCTCCTAGTGCCAGCCCATGGGGTTGGAGGTTACTTGTGAGGATGTGGAAGAGTTGGTGTAGGAGGACAATGATGAGCTAACCACTGCAGATCTGCAAGAGCTTCAACTGCAACAGAAACCGACCACAGCTCAGGAAAGTGACTCAGAGGAGGAGGAGGAAAAGATATGGAGGACGTTGCCTTCTTCAAAGATTAAAGACATTTGTGCCAAATGGACTGAGGTACAAAGATTCATGGAACATTATCACCCTAACAAAGCTGTTGCAGGCCGTGCTGGCAACATGTACAATGAGACTGTGGTGTCCCACTTCAGGACTGTTTTACAGGAACGCCAGATACAGACCTCCCTGGACAGTTGCTTTATCAGACAGGGTTCCAGTGACTCTCAACCTGGTCCTAGTGGCATTAAAAGAAAAAGGCCAGTAACCCAGGAAGAGGATTTGGTACCTGCAGTGTTAATGGAAGGGGATTCACCTTCCAAACACTAGCAACTCTTCCATCCTCCTACATCCTCTCCCCTCCTCCCATCTTCCACACATCAACAACTCTTCAATAAAGGTAAGTGACATGTTATTGTAGTATTAATTTATATTTTTCATTGTTTTCTGTGTAATTTAATGTATATTTAATGTACAAAAATATTTTATTTTAATACTTTTGGGTGTCTGGAACGGATTAATTTTATTTCCATTATTTCTTATGGGGAAAATAGATTTGGAGTTCGTTAGATTTGGTGTTCATGACGCCCTCTGGAATGAATTAATCACGAACTCCGGGGGTCCACTGTATATTGTTTATTATGTCATATTAGATGAATTGTGGTAGATAAATAAACCGTAGAGTTGATAATACCATCATATTGAAGTACTATTTTGTCATGCCTCCTGACAGCAGGAATGGATTAATTGGATTTACATTATTTCTTATGGGAAATATTGCTTCGACTTTTGGACGTTTCGACTTTAGGACTAGCTCCTGGAACGGATTAAGTTGGAAACTCCAGGTACCACTGTATATTAGAGCTGATTTCCTCTATTCTGTTTATTACAATACTTTACAAGTACACTACTGTATAAACATTTAAAAATATACCAGGAATGTTATAAATGGTGCAAAGGTGACATTAACCCTTTCAGGGTCCGTGCCGTAGTTCTATAGCTTTGAGTTGAGGGTCCAAACCGTAGTTATACGCCATGAGCTCAGCTCACTCAGATAAGTTGTGAGTGGTAAATTTGGGCCTAGATATGAGAGAATACATCTATGTGGTAAGTGTGCACCACCTAAAACAAATCCTGCAGCACACAGTGCATAATGAGAAAAAAAAACTGAGACCGTAATTTTTGATTAAAACAGCGACTGCAGTGTTTTTTCGTATACTTTTTATAGTTGTATTTGCTATTTCTTGGTCTCATTTGATGGAATGGAAGATATATTACAGAAATAGAGATGATTTTGATTGGTTTTAGTATAGAAAATGGCTTGAAACAGCTCAAAGTAGCGGAAATGTTAAATTTTTGCCAATGTTCAGGAGTAAACAAATGACCTCACACATCTAATACGTGGCAGCTGGTGGGTCTAATATACGTTCACAAATGTGGTTATATTATTTGTACAATTATTACAATATAGCATAACTGTAAATCTTCCATTTTTTTATTTGAATAAAAACTCATTGTGTGAATAAAAAATAAAAATGGAATTCATTTGTAAAGACTGAAAACATAACTAATGAACAGAGGAAATGTTAGTTTAGTGCCAGGAATGCCTGCATTGTTTATTCTGCACCCTATTTTGAAATTTGAATATTTTGAACTTTGAGTTAAATTCGCTAAATTACCAATTTCCGATCACTTTATTTTGTAATTGAAACAGTTGACTGGGCGATTTTTTGTGCTCAATCGATAGAATAGAAGTAATACTAGTGAAATAGCTAAGAATTTGGTCGACTGGAATAATGTAATTGGCCTAAAATGGGAGTCAAAGTCAGCAAAATCGCCAATCCGTAAATATTGCTGATGCTTCAAGATTAGCGAAAGCATAATTTCGTAAATTTTCCATCAAATTTCCTACTTTTTATTTTATTACCTTCAGAAAAAGATTCTCTACCATTTCATAAGAAAAAATAAGAATTTTTTTTTTTTTAAATTCTTGGACACTGGTGCACCCTCTGAAATTTGGCCTCTGGACCCTGAAAGGGTTAAAACAATATCAAAGATGGGTGATGCAAACCCACTACCATTATAGTATGCTCCTCACTTAGCAGCGAATTCGATTACTGACATTGTCTTAGGAACGGAACTCCATCGTTAACCCTTTCGGGGTTTTGGTCGTACTAGTATGGGTTACGCCCTGGGGTTATGGTTATACTAGTACGCCAAAATTCTAGCGCCCTCAAATAAAGCAGAAACAGGCTGTTAGGCCTAGATGTGATAGAATGGGTCTGTGCGGTCAGTGTGCGCAGTATAAAAAATTCCTGCACCACACAGTGCATAATAGGAAAAAAAAACTGACCGTGTTTTTGGTTTAAAACCGACTTTGCGGTCTATTTTCGTATGGTATTTATGCTTGTATTCTCGTTTTCTTAGTCTCATTTGATAGAATAGATGATATGTTACAGAAATAGAGATAATTTTGACTGGTTTCACGATGACAAGTACCTTGAAACGGAGCGCAAAGTTGCGAAAATGTTGGATTTTGGCCGATGTTCAAGAGTAAACAAATCACACCATGCGTCCAATACACATCAACTGGAGAGTCTAATGTTCTTGCACAAGTGCGCTGATATTCTTTATACCATTTTTACAATGATGCAGGTGTATACATAACAGTAAATCTTCTATTTTTTGTGAGAATAAAAATTCAAAATGGAAAGCAAAAGTAATGTAAGAGGGGCCTAGAGATGTGACTAATGAACAGAGATGTTATTTTAGTGCCAGGAATGTCTGCCTTGTTTATTATGGACCCTATTTTGAAATTGGCATCGTTTGAAATTTGTGTGAAATTGGCCAAATTGCCATTTTCTGACCACTATTTTGGGTAGTTGAAATTGGTAAATCGGCGGTTTCTTGTACTCAATCGATAGAAGAAATGGAGTTCTAGCGAAATAGCTATAATTTTAGTAGACTTGAAACATTGGAATTTGCCGAAAATAGGGCTCAAAGTGGACGAAATCGCCGATGCGTAAATGTCATCGATACTGCTAACTTCGCGAAAGCATAATTCCGTTAGTTTTCGATCAAATTTCGTAATTTTTGTGGCGTTATGATCGGAAAAAGATTCTCTATCATTTCATAAGAATTTTTTTTTTTTTTTAATTCTTGGACCCTGAGAACGAGTTTCGGAGAGGGTCCTTGGACCCCCAAAGGGTTAAGTGAGGAGAGGCTGTACAGATAAATCTTGGCATGTACAGTAGGTGTCATAAATGTGTACATCCATAAATACATTTATGGCAGACTATTTACCCTACATATTTCAAGAAGTACCAGAGGCAACCTTTGTATGGAAGACAGTGCTCCTTGCCATACTGCCAAAGACATAAAGAATTGACTAAATTATTACGACTTTGAATTATACTTTAATGATTGGCCTTTAAACTCACTGGACTTTAGTCCAGTGGAAAACATTTGGAAACTTATGATGTGTAAGCTTCTTTAACCCTTTCAGGGTCCATGCCGTAGTTCTACGGCTTTGAGTTGAGGGTCCAAACCGTAGTTCTACGCCTTGAGCTCAGCTCACTCATATAAGCTGTGAGCAGTAAATTTGGGCCTAGATATGAGAGAATACATCTATGTGGTAAGTGTGCACCACATTAAACAAATCCTGCAGCACACAGTGCATAATGAGAGAAAAAACTGAGACCATAATTTTTTATTAAAACCGACTTTGCAGTGTTTTTTCGTATACTTTTTATAGTTGTATTTGGTATTTTTTGGTCTCATTTGATAGAATGGAAGATATATTACAGAAATAGAGATGATTTTGATTGGTTTTAGTATAGAAAATGGCTTGAAACTGAGCTCAAAGTAGTGGAAATGTTAAATTTTTGCCGTTGTTTAAGAGTAAACAAATGACCTCACACATCTAATTCGCGCCAGCTGGTGGGTCTAATATACATTCACAAATGTGGTTATATTATTTGTACAATTATTACAATATTGCATAACTGTAAATCAAAATGGAATTCATTTGTAAAGACTGAAAATGTAACTAATGAACAGAGGAAATGTTAGTTTAGTGCCAGGAATGCCTGCATTGTTTATTCTGCACCCTATTTTGAAATTGGAATAATTTGAACTTTGAGTTAAATTGGCTAAATTACCAAATTCTGATCACTTTATTTTGTAGTTGAAACAGTTGACTGGGCGATTTCTTGTGCTCAATCGATAGAATAGAAGTAATACTAGTGAAATAGCTAAGAATTTGGTCGACTGGAATAATGTAATTGGCCTAAAATGGGAGTCAGTCAGCAAAATCGGCGGTCCGTAAATATCACTGACCCATCAAAATTCGCGAAAGCATAATTTCGTCAATTTTCCGTCAAATTTCGTACTTTTTGTTTTATTACCTTCAGAAAGATTGTCTACCATTTCATAAGAAAAAATAAGATTTTTTTTTTTTAAATTCTTGGACACTGGTGCACCCTCTGAAATTTTTCCTCTGGACCCTGAAAGGGTTAAATGGATGTGTTTTCTAACCCCAGGATCCCATATGCCATTAATCAGGTGTGGGAGGGTATTGCCTTTTCTATCACCTATAAGTTAGCCATATCAGTGCCTAAGAGACACGAGTGCATCAAGAGAAGGGTAATCTTACAAAATACTAGTTTAGATGAGGAAAACATGCATATTTCAGGATATATATATTTAAAATCATAGGTTGTGGTGAGATGTCATGTTTTCTGTCTGATCTTTTTATGTGCATGCATATTTATGATGCCTACTGTAGGTCCCAAAGTCTTGTTGCTAGTCAGACATCTTTTGATTGTGTCATTTATCAAGTAGCACAAAGACTTCAATTCGAGTCCTGTGGAACTGGTAGTGTGTCTTCAAGGTTGGTACAGTATGATCTTTTATATTTGAATTCATGTAAGTAGTTAATTGATTGTGCTATGTGTAGCACCTACTGTGTGTCATAGAGAAATAACTTATAGATGTGATAATTTTATATTTCTCTCTGACAATCATATTTGCTCTCCTAACTATCAGTTTGTGAGAATCTGCTTTGAGTAATGCAGTACAAAGCAAAACACATTTAAGTTTGGGTAGTAAAACAGTGGGAGAATTTGCACTAAATGTACCAACATAATGCAAGTGAATTTTTTTCCCCCTCGACACATTGGCTATATTTCACCGAGGCAGGGTGACCTAAAAAGAAAAATGAAAGTTTTTTTTTTAAATTTAGTAATTTATGCAGGAGTAGGGGTTATGCAAGTGAGTTATATACAATAAATATCTGAATAGCAAAAATTTATGAATGGTTTTTTAGAAGCACTGGCCACTCATTCACAGTTTCCTTGAAGGAGCAATGTGTGTGTGATGTGTGATACTGTACCCAGGAACACGAAAGTGTTAAGTAAAACTATATGTGGATATTCCTGTCTTTGTAGAAACAAATGATGCAGCTGAGGAAGAAAAGGAAAGAAAAAAATATGAAAAGCAAAAGCAAAAGGAGGAGGCATTGAAACAGAAGGAAGAAAGTTCAAATGACACAGAAGAGGAGGTAAGCATGAATTTTGTAAGCATCTCTTTGAGTAGTGAATTTTTAATAGAGATAACTATATGTTATGCATTTCCTCTTGTATCTCTCACTCCATTACATAATTGTAATGTATAGATTTGGGACTAGGCCCACATGTCTCTTGCATGTAGTATATGTTATCACATCTCCAGAGAGTACATTTCAGGTGTTTCGAGGCATTCCTAGTAGTTTAAATAATCTCTCTACCTTTTCCAGCTCTGATAACACTTCTGCCTCAAATACAGCCTACAATACTAGGGTGTTGGGGAGAGGGATGAGATTAAATTATGGGGAAGCAAATACAAAATGTGAGTTGACACAGTTTTTGCTGATGATACTGTGCTCTTGGGAGATTCTAGAGAGAAGTTGCAAAGGTTAGTTGGCGAGTTTGGGAGTGTGTGTTAACGAAGAAAGTTAAAAGTGAACATTGATAAGAGTAAGGTGTTGAGGGTATCAAATGAGTTAGATAAAGAAAAATTTGATATCACATTGGCGGGAGGGAATATGGAAGAAGTAAATGTTCAGATATTTGGGAGTAGACTTGTCAGTGGATGGGTTTATGAAGGACGAGGTAAACTATAGAATTGATGAAGACAAAAAGGTGGTTGGTGCATTGACGTATGTGTGGAGACAAAGAAAGTTATCCATGGAGGTGAAAAAGGGAATGTATGAGAGTATAGTGGTACCAACACTTATATGGGTGTGAAGCATGGGTTGTTAATGTTGTAGCGAGGAGGAGGCAAGAGAGTGGAGATGTCATGTTTAAGGGCAATGTGTGGTATAAATGTTATGCAGAGAATTTGTAGTGTGGAAATTAGAAGGAGGTGTGGAGTTACTTAAAGCATTATTCAGAGGGCTGAGGAGGGGTAATTGAGGTGGTTTGGTCATTTAGAGGGGTTGGAGCAAAATAGGATGACTTGGAGGGTGTATAAATCCGTAGTTGTGGGATGGAGGGGTAGAGGTCATCCTAGGAAAGGATGGAGGGAGGGGGTGAAAGATTTTGTTTGCAAGGGGCTTGGACATACTGCATACATGTGTGAGTGTGTTAGATAGGAATGAATGTAGAAGAGTAGTTTTTGGAACTTGACGAGCTGTTGAAGTGCGAGCAGGGTAATATTTTGTGAAGAGATTCAGGGAAACCGGTTAGCTGGACTCGAGTCCTGGAGGTGGGAAGTACAGTGCCTGCACTTTAACCCTTTCACTGTTTCACTCGTATATATACGTCTTACGAGCCACTGTTTCGGACGTATCAATACGCCTAAATTCTAGCGGCTTCAAATCAAACGGGAGAAAGCTGGTAGGCCCACATATGAGAGAATGGGTCTGTGTGGTCAGTGTGCGCAGTATAAAAAAAATCCTGCAGCACGCAATACATAATGAGAGAAAAAAAACTCTGACCATTTTTTTGGATTAAAACGCTGATTTTGAGGTGTATTTTCGTATAGTATTTATGGTTGTATTCTCTTTTTTATGGTCTCATTTGTTAGAATGGACAACATACTACAGAAATATAGATGATTGTTATTAGGTTTATGATGAAAACGCCCTTGAAATTGAGCTCAAAGTAGGAGAAATGTTCCATTTTTGCAAATGTTCAATAGTAAACAAATCACGCCACGCGTCCAATACACATCAATTGGTGAGTCTAATATTCTTTCACAAGTGCACTAATATTATTTATACCAGTTTTACAATAATGCAATAGTCTGCATAACGGTAAATTTCTATTTTTTATGTGAATAAAAAATCAAAATCGAAACCAAAAGTAATATAAGAGGGGCCTAAAGACGTGACTAATGAACAGATAACATCTTATTTTAGTGCCAGGAATGTCTGCATTGTTTATTCTGGACCCTATTTTGAAATTGACAACTTTATTATTTTGCATGAAATTGGCCAAATTTCCAATTTCTGATCACTATTGGGTAGTTGAAATCGATAAATTGGTGGTTTCTTGTACTCAACCGATAGAATAAATGGAGTTCTAAAGAAATATCTACGAGTTTGGTCAACTGGAACAATGAAATTTACCGAAAATAGGGCTCAAAATCAGCGAAATTGCCGATGCGTATATGTATATGGCTGAGATCACTAACTTCGCGAGAGCGTAATTCCGTTGGTTTTCAATCAAATTTCAAACTTTTGGTGTCTTTACCATCGGGAAACGATTCTCTATCATTTCAAAAGAAAAAATAATTTTTTTTTTAAATTTTGCGACAACAGGAGAGCACTCGGGATTGAGGGTTGCGACAGTCAAAGGGTTAAAGGAGTGGTTTGGGATATTGGGTGTTTGGAGTGACATCTGAACTGTTTTATCTGCATGCCTCTGCAAAGACAGTGATTATGTGAATGATGGTGAAAGTGTTTCTTTTTTGGGTCACCCTGCTTTAGTAGGAGATGGCCAGAATGTCGAAAAAAAAAGTTAAATGAGATCATAAATGATTTGAAAATTTTCACCATTAAGATTATTTCTCTTGTTTTAAAAGTTCTTATTATCCATTGACTTTTTTTTACTTACATTATTTACACTGCTGTTGCACCAACTGAATTTATACATTAGTTCTTGCACATATTCCATTACTCCACTAGTGTTGGAGATGGAACAAAAGGGGATGTTAGCACTAATGCTGAAGATAGAAATGAGACATTAAAACACGCACCAGTAGGGAATACATTAGGGAACGCAGTCACAAAAAAAAGGCAAACAGAAACCCTTCCTATGCAAATATTATGCATTTGGTATCTGCAGGCATGGATTTTCTGGGAAAACAGATGGGACATGCAACTTTGACCACCCCAGAAAATGCCGTACCCATATGACAACAGGAAAATTCAACCTCCCTTTATGTAAGCTCTTCCACCCTGAAATGTGCCACTCATCAGTTCAGGAAAGACAGTGCTATAACCTATATTGCCAGGCACACCACCTAAAGGGTACAAGATGACACAGAACATCCAGACCATGGGAAAACCTGGATAGCCAAAGCCACTCCAAAGAGAGGTTTTTTAGCGCCAGGAAGAAAAAAAAAGCTGGCAGGAAATGACAGAAATCGTACACCAACTGCAATAATTTCTGGAGCGGAACCACAGTCAATGGCCTCCACTCCAGAACAACAGATATTAGTGCCAGGAAAAAAAAGACCCTTCCCCCATACCACCAATCCGACGACATTCATCTTTGCAAATATACAGGGTCTAAAGCTAGCGACGAACAACAAAATACCTTATATCTGTGGACTGCTTACAGAGTCAAATGCAATGTTTGCAGCTTTCACAGAGACCTACATAAAGGATCACTTGGACAATGAAATATGGATCTCGGGCTACAACCTATACAGATGTGACAGAGTGAACAGGCAAAGGGGGGGGGGGGGTTTGTCCTGTGTATCACAGAGTCACTTATATGCTCAGAACTACTAATTGCCTCAAATGATGTAGTTGAAGTTTTTAGCAGTAAAGATCAAGAATCAAAACCTGGTCATCGTGGTTGTATACAAGCCTCCGGATGCAACGTCCCAACAATTCCAGGAACAGCTTCTGAAAATTGACCACTGTCTGGAAAATCTTTCAGCTCCTGCCCCCAACATCTTGCTCCTGGGGGACTTTAACCTAAGGCACCTAAAATGGAGGAATATTGCAAATAATGTGGTAGCAGAGATAACACCAGGAGGCAGCTCAGATGAAAACTTGCACACACTCGAGCTTTTAAATCTCTGCACCAAATTCACCTTAAACCAGCAAATAACAGAGCCTACAAGATTGGAGAATACGCTGGACCTCATCTTCACTAACAATGATGATCTGATACGAAATGTCATCATATCAAAAACAATATACTCAGATCACAATATAATAGAGGTCCAGACATGTATGCGGGAGGCCCCAGATCGACAAAATGTGATCAGTCGCGATGGAGCCTTCACCAAATTAAACTTCAATAACAAAAACATAAGGTGAGACCAAGTAAACCAAGTTCTAAATGATATAAACTGGGAAGATAGCATAAGCATCTCAGATCCTAACCTATGTCTAGAACAAATTAACTCTGTGGCACTTGAGGTTTGCTCAAAACAAATTCCCTTAAGGAAAAGTAGAAGATGTAAACTAGAAAGAGAAAGGCGCTCCCTATACAGGCAAAGGCAAAGAATAACAGCGGCTACAAGAGGCCAATATATCTGAAATACGTAGGGAGACACTGGTCAGAGAAATAGCAAACATCAAACTAATACTAAAGGAATCTTACAGGAATCAAGAAATGCGGGAAGAACTAAAAGCCGTAAATGAAATTGAAAGAAACCCAAAGTATTTCTTTTCTTATGCCAAATCAAAGTCGAAAACAACATCCAGTATTGGGCCCCTACTTAAATGGGATGGGTCCTACACAGATGACAGTAAGGAAATGAGTGAGCTACTAAAGTCCCAGTATGACTCGGTTTTTAGCGAGTTGCTAACCAAACTGAAAGTCGAAGACCTAAATGAATTTTTTATGAGAGTTCCACAGAACTTGATAGATGCAAACCTATCTGACATTATCCTGACGTCAAATGACTTCGAAGAGGTGATAAATGACATGCCCATGCACTCCGCCCCAGGCCCAGAATCATGGAACTCCGTATTCATTAAGAATTGCAAAAAGCCTCTATCATGTGCTTTTAACATCCTATGGAGAGGGAGCATGGACACTGGGGTCGTCCCGCAGTTACTAAAAACAACAGACATAGCCCCACTCCACAAAGGGGGCAGTAAAGCATTGGCAAAAAACTACAGACCAATAGCGCTAACATCCCATATCATAAAAATCTTTGAAAGAGTTCTAAGAAGCAAGATCGCCACTCATCTAGATACCCATCAATTACACAACCCAGGGCAGCATGGGTTTAGAGCAGGCTGCTCCTGTCTGTCCCAACTAATGGACCACTACGACAAGGTCCTGGATGCTCTAGAAGACAAACAGAATGCAGATGTTATATACACAGACTTTGCAAAAGCCTTCGACAAGTGTGACCATGGTGTAATAGCACACAAAAGGCGTGATAAAGGAATAACAGGAAAAGTTGGCAGATGTATCTATAATTTCCTAACAAATAGAACACAGAGTAGTAGTCAACAGAGTAAAGTCTGAGGCGGCTATGGTGAAAAGCTCTGTTCCACAAGGCACAGTACTCGCTCCCATCTTGTTCCTCATCCTCATATCGGACATAGACAGGGATATAAACCACAGTGCCGTGTCTTCCTTTGCAGATGACACCCGAATCTGCATGAGTGTCCACCATTGAAGACACTGCAAGACTCCAAGCAGACATCAACCAAATCTTTAAATGGGCTGCAGAAAACAATATGAAGTTCAATGATGAGAAATTTCAATTACTCCAATATGGAAAACGTGAGGAAATTAAAATTTCATCGGAGTATAAAACAAATTCCAACCACACAATAGAGCGAAAAGCTAATGTCAAAGACCTGGAAGTGATCATGTCAGAGGATCTCACCTTCAAGGACCATAACACTGCATCTGCTAGAAAAATGACAGGATGGATAATGAGAACCTTCAAAACCAGGGATGCCAAGCCCATGATGACACTTTCCAGGTCGCTTGTTCTATCTAGGCTGGAATATTGCTGCACACTAACTGCACCTTTCAAGGCAGGTGAAATTGCTGAAGTAGAAAATGTGCAGAGAACCTTCACAGCACGCATAACTGCGATAAACCACCTCAATTACTGGGAATGCTTGAAGTTCCTAAACCTGTACTCCCTAGAACGCAGGCAGGAGAGATACATTATTATATACACTTGGAAAATCCTAGATGGATTAGTACCAAACTTGCACACGAGAGTCACTCTCTACGGAAGCAAAAGACTCGGCAGACGATGCAACATCCCCTCAATGAAAAACAGAGGTGCCACTAGCACGTTGAGAGACAGCACAATAAGTGTCAGGGGCCCAAGACTGTTCAACTACCTCCCAGCGTACAGAAGGGGGATTACCAATACACCCCAGGCTGTCTTCAAGCAGGCACTGGACAGGCACCTAAAGTCAGTACCTGACCAGCCAGGCTGTGGTTCGTACGTCGGACTGCGTGCGGCCAGCAGTAACAGCTTGGTTGATCAGGCTCTGATTCACCATGAGGCCTGGTCACAGACCGGGCCACGGGGGCGTTAACCCCCGGAACTCTCTCCAGGTAAACTCCAGGTACTTATTCAGTGTTTAGAAATGTTCATGTAATTAAATCTATGGAGAACAAATTGAATTAATACATTAATGAGTTTTGATAATGTACTTAAATTCATAATAAGTTTTATCTTTTATTTTTCAGTATCTTCCAAAGGAATATAAAAAAGGGTATATGAATTTGAATATATCATCTGATGATGAAGTATGTCCCGAGGATGAAGAGGCTGACTACGAGAGCGATGACGATGATGATGACAGTGACTTCGAGGAATCGTAAGTTTTATTGTGAAGTTTCTGTGGCTTTCAGAAAAGTTATTCCTAAATTCTAATTTCCCAAGATAAATTTTGAAGGTTTTAAGCTTGGTGAAGGGGATTCAAGATAATGCACATTTATTACAAAAGGTGAAAATTGTATTGGCAGTAGACACGGAATTTAATAATTCACATTGCATAAATTTAGCTCCTGCAGCTACTTGTGACATGACTTTGAGAATGATAGTATATTAATGTGCAGGGGTGTTGGAGGTACCAATGATTTGCTATACCAATTCTTGAGAAATATGAAACCCAGTTAAGGCAGGGTCAGCACTTCACCACCTCTGCCATGATAGACAATATTTTATTTGTTAGCTTAATCCTTTAAACCTTGAACTGTCCAAATGTAGATCTATGTTCACTTGCATAGTGCTCCAAACGTAGATCAACGTTTTATTTTTCGTGCCTTCAAATTTGGTGTGATAGGCCTGAGTCGTCTAGACATGAGAGAATGGGTCTTCGCACTCAGTGTGCGCAGTATTAAAAAATCTGGGACCACTTAGTACCTTGTGGGAGCACCAGTTCAATTGAGCGCGAGCTAGAGCAAATAGCGTGGCAAACACCATGGATTCACTGATGTCATATCGTATTAACACTCCCCTTTTAAGAGGAAAGTGATGTTGATCCAAAGTTTAGTGACTGTGAGATGGATGTGGCCACAAGTGATCGAGGAAATCAAAAACCTCGATAATAACCCATGCGCAACATTTGTGCAATATCCTTTCATTTTTGATACCACTGGTAGTGTCATCCTGCCAGAATGTCCTATAACCTATGCCCTAAGTAAAGAGAAACGATTCTGGAACATGTGTAATACGTATTCGTCAGGCCGGCAGGCTCGCCGGCTCACTGACTGACTGACTTTGGCTGACTCTGTTTCTGACTGACTTTGGCTGGCTCTGTTTCTAACTGACTGACTGTCTGTCTATCTCTCTCACAAGTACACATAAGTACAGTTATCATACATAGTGTAAATTACCTAGGATAGCCCAAAAAATCCAGTGCTATACACTGTGCTTGTAGATATAAGGCATAATACGCATGACTGGCAAGTAATACCATGTTCACTTATCCGGAATCAAACATGACTGCATCCTGTGTAATAACTGTTAGTTCATGAGCTGCTCTGAGACAGAAGCAGACAGAAAGACAGACAGACACAGGCAGATAGAAAGACACAGACACAGCAGACAGAAAGACACAGACACAGGCAGACAGAAAGACACAGACACAGGCAGACAGAAAGACACAGACACAGGCAGACAGAAAGACACAGACACAGGCAGACAGAAAGACACAGACACAGGCAGACAGAAAGACACAGACACAGGCAGACAGAAAGACACAGACACAGCAGACAGAAAGACACAGGCAGACAGAAAGACACAGACACAGGCAGACAGAAAGACACAGACCAGGCAGACAGAAGCACAGACACAGGCAGACAGAAGACACAGACACAGGCAGACAGAAAGACACAGACACAGGCAGACAGAAAGACACAGACACAGGCAGACAGAAAGACACAGACACAGGCAGACAGAAAGACACAGACACAGGCAGACAGAAAGACACAGACACAGGCAGACAGAAAGACACAGACACAGGCAGACAGAAAGACACAGACACAGGCAGACAGAAAGACACAGACACAGGCAGACAGAAAGACACAGACACAGGCAGACAGAAAGACACAGACACAGGCAGACAGAAAGACACAGACACAGGCAGACAGAAAGACACAGACACAGGCAGACAGAAAGACACAGACACAGGCAGACAGAAAGACACAGACACAGGCAGACAGAAAGACACAGACACAGGCAGACAGAAAGACACAGACACAGGCAGACAGAAAGACACAGACACAGGCAGACAGAAAGACACAGACACAGGCAGACAGAAAGACACAGACACAGGCAGACAGAAAGACACAGACACAGGCAGACAGAAAGACACAGACACAGGCAGACAGAAAGACACAGACACAGGCAGACAGAAAGACACAGACACAGGCAGACAGAAAGACACAGACACAGGCAGACAGAAAGACACAGACACAGGCAGACAGAAAGACACAGACACAGGCAGACAGATAAGCAGACAGAGCTAATTTCAGTATCTAATATTAGTGTCAGAATAAAGATTGGCTATGAAATCACAATAACTACTATAAATTGTAATTATCAGAACATAAAAATTATATAAAATAATATAAAAATGAGGAAAAAAGGTATATCAGCAATATTTCTGCAAGTGGCAGGATTCGATGTTGCCGTCAGATGAGCATCCAGCGCCAACTTCACAGTCTTATATCTCGGTAAGTACTGGTCCTAAATTTTTTTTGGGTCTTATAACACACAGAAAATTGCCCTCTTTAATTTAAAAAAAATCAAAATATTCGGAGCGCTGTGCGAGTGAACGTAGATCTACGTTTGGACAGTTTAAGGGTAAACAGGCATCCATAGTAGTAGTAGTCATAGTGGTATTGGTAGTGGTGGTAATAGTAGTGGTTATATTATTCGGAGAATTTATAGTTTGGATATTAGAAGGAAGTGCTGGGTTACTAAAAGTATTCAGAGGGCTGAGGAAGGATTGTTGAGGTGGTTTGGACATTGAGAGGATGAAGCAAAACAGGATGACTTGGAGGGTGTATAAATCTGTAGTGGAGGGAAAGTGGGGTAGGGGTACCCCTAGGAAAGGTTGGAGAAAGGGGGTAAAGAAGGTTTTGTGTTCAAGGTGCTCGGGCATCCAGTAGGTGTGTGTGCTTGTGCGTGTGCGTGTGCGTGCGTGTGCGTGTGTGCATGTTAGATAATGAGTGGAGGCAAATGGTTTTTAGAACTTTACAAGCTGTTGGAGTGTGAGCAGGATAAACTGGTAAGCCAAACTTGAGTCATAGAGGAGGGAAGTACAGTGCCCTTAGTTTATAAATAGTTTATAAATTTTCACCTCTGTTTCTCACTGATGCCATTCTCCATTTATCCCATCTACCTTTTACTTTCACTGTAGCTACAACTAAGTAATGATCTTGTATATCTGTTGCCCCCTCTATGAGAATACACATCCAGAAGCTTACTCATCAACTTTTTATCCACAAATACGTAGTCCAACAAACTACATTGGACCCTTGGTTTTCGTTCACCTCCAAACTCGAACAATTATGTAAATGTATTTTTGTAAGTGCTTTTGTAAGTGTATTTTTGGGGGTCTGAAATGACTAATCTAATTTACGTTTGTCCTTATGGGAACAAATTCGTTTGGTAAAGGCACTCAATCAGCATTCTGTAATGAATTTTTAAACGAAAACCGAGGGTCCACTGTATTGTCATTATGCTTTATATCATATCTCGTATACTAATCTTATTTTTCTCAAAATATGTATTAGTACCTATTACCAAACCTTTTTCTATACAAAGTTTAGTCCACAGCCCTTCATTATTATTTAACCCTTTGGGGGTCCAAGGGGTCTCTCCGAAACTCGTTCTCATGGTCCACGAATTTAAAAAAAATATATATTTTTTTCTTATGGAATGATAGAGAATCTTTTTCCGATCATAACGCCACAAAAATTATGAAATTTGATCGAAAACTTAACGGAATTATGCTTTCGCGAAGTAAGCGGTAGCCATGACATTTACGCATCGACGATTTTGCCCAATTTGAGCCCTATTTTCGCCACATTCCAATGTTTCAGTCTACTAAGATTATACCTATTTCGCTAGAACTCCATTTCTTCTATCGATTGAGTACAAGAAACTGCCTATTTACCAATTTCAACTACCCAAAATAGTGGTCAGAAAATGGCAATATGGCCAATTTCACACAAATTTCAAACGATGCCAATTTCAAAATAGGGTTCATAATAAAGAAGGTAGACATTCCTGGCACTAAAATAACATCTTCTCTGTTCATTAGTCACATCTCCAGGCCCCTCTTACATTACTTTTGCTTTCCATTTTGAATTTTTATTCCCACAAAAAATAGAAGATTTACTGTTATGTATACAACTGCATCACTGTAAAAATGGTATAAATAATATCAGCGCACTTGTGCAAGAATATTAGACTCTTCAGTTGATGTGTATTGGACGCATGGTGTGATTTGTTTACTCTTGAACATCGGCCAAAATCCAACATATATGGCAAGCCCTAGTTATGTACTGGAAATAAGTCACATTGTCTGACTTTTTGGGGTTATCCTAGGTTCTCTACACATATGCTGCTATGTATGATAATCTATGTAACTGTATTTGTGTAATCTATGTAACTGTATTTGTGTATACCTGAGAAAATAGCTTTTTTGTTTCAGTTTTATGGTGCATTACGAGTGTACAGTGGTCCTCCGAGTAACGAACTCCCCGGAAATCGTACAATTATGTAAGTATAATATTGTAAGTGCTTGTGGAAGTGTATTTTTGGGGGCCTGAAATAGACTAACCTACGTGACATTATTCCTTAAGGGAGTAAATTCATTCGGTAATGGCACTTGAGCAGGCTTCTGGAATGAAGTTTTTTCGTTACTCGGGGGTCCACTGTATATCACAGTTAGTCCTGTACTACACTGTTTTCTCTAATACAAGCCCCCAAGACAGGGATAGGAGGATGGTACTTGTATCCCATATCCCCTTCATACCTCTGTCGGACTGCTCGGTATTATGCCAAATATTATTCATTCTAGAGTATTTTCCAATTTTTTTGTTATTTATATTGTTTATTATGTCATATTAGATCAATTCTTTCTTTCTTTCAACATGTCGGCCGTTTCCCACCGAGGCAATTGTGATAGGTAAATAAGCCGTAGTGTTAATGTTAGCATAATAATAAAGTATATTCCCTGTATCACAAGACTTAGCTCATGGCAACCGACAGTGGCTTCAAAGCCACCTTATCTTTTATGGACAATGTACTGTGTATGTGTTTTACACAACGAGAAGCATTTCTTTTATTCGTTAGAACCATGGCTAGGGCTAAAAGTAAGCAGGTTATAACAATAAATGGAGAAAAATAAATTGGAATGACTTATGCAGCAAGTAGCGCCACCAAACAGTAGCAGCAGGTTGATGTAGCGACCCTGGAAATTTGAAATTATGCTAGCCGAAATTAGTGCCGGATTACTGATCAAACCGAATAACTGATTGCCTGATTAGTGATGGCCAACCTGTGCTGTATTTTATATAATTCTGAATCCTGCCTTTTGTGTGATGACTGATTTATAATAATAATAATAATAATAATATTTTTATTTCGATGCATGTTACAAGTGTACACTGTTATTGGTAGTTACAATTATAAAACTGTAATGCAAGGAGAGCCACTGGCATGCCATGGCATTAGGGGCAGTTTATTCTAAAGACTTATTCACTAAGTACTTAATGCTAAAGAAATTGATTGAGTTTATTCTAGTTCTGTATTATTTTAAATTATAATATGATTATACATACTATTAAAAGACAATACAAGAGAAATTGGTTGAGTTTAATCTAGTTGTATATTTTATTTTAAGTTACAGTATGTTGATGCTATACTAGTATAATAACAATACTAGAAAAATTTATTGAGTTTCTTCTAGTTATATATTTTATTTCAAATTAAGAAAATGATGATACTATAAGATTTTAAATGACAATATGATGATATGAAATTGCAACAAGTGTTAAGGAGGATGAACATATCAAATTGAGATTATCTTAAGTAAATTAATATTGGGTTTGAAAGTTTGTTACAGTATGAGTATTTAGTATAGGGTGAGTAGGTGATTTTTGAGAAGAGTCTTGAATTGATTTTCCGACAAGGTTAACTTAATATTTACTGGTAATGAATTCCAGATTCTGGGGCCCTTTATGTGCATAGAATTTTTACATTGGTTAGTATGGACTCGGGGTATGTCAAATAGTGATCTATGTCTTGTGTCATGGTCGTGGGACCTATTAAAGTTGTTGAGGAGAATTTTGAGCGGAGGGTTGATATTAGCATGTAGAGTTTTATGTATGTAGAAGGCACATGAATAGGTATGAATATTTTTTATGGTGAGTAGTTTTAAGGTTCTGAATATAGGTGGAGTATGCTGTCTAGAGTGGGAATTTGTTATCATCCTGACTGCAGCCTTTTGCTGGGTTATGAGTGGTCTAAGGTGATTTAATGTTGTTGAGCCCCATGCACAGATTCCATAGGTGAGATAAGGGTAGATAAGAGAATGATATAGTGCAATGAGAGCTGGTTGTGGCACATAATAGCGTATCTTAGATAATATACCTACTGTCCTTGAGATTTTCTTGGAAATTTGTTGTATGTGTGTTTGGAATTTAAGACTACTGTCAAGGTGGATTCCTAGGAATTTTCCCTCTGTGAGCCTTGTGATGGGTGAACCATTTAGCGTTATGTTAAGTGGAACATTTGCAGCTTTGTTTCCAAACTGAATGAAGTAGGTCTTGTCCGTATTGAGAGTAAGCTTATTTGTCATCATCCATGTTGATATTTTCTGTAATTCGGCATTAACTGTGTTGGCTAGTATGACTGGATTTGGGTGAGAGAAGACATATGTTGTGTCATCTGCAAACAAAATGGGTTTGAGTAGTTGTGATGCATTCGGTATCCCTTTTTACGAATACCATATGAGAGATATGGATAATTGAGTGTGTAGTATAGGGTATGCAGGCAAGAGCTAGGTGCATAATAACTGATCCTTGAGAGTATGCCAATAGGTTTTGATACTTTTGTTGCAATGAATGTGTTGGGTATGAGTATTGAATTTAAATATTTGTCCTGATTTTAACCTATAATTTTACCTTAATTTTTTCATTGACTTTCTCATTTATTTTGATTCTTATTTGGTTAGATCTGTTAGACAGTTATCTAGACAGGTTTGTTGGCTATCATCCAGGCAGTGGCGGCTCATGTATAGGCACTGCGGAACTGCAGCACCCCCTATTTTCACTCAATATTATCGATAACATTCAATATAATTAGTCTTTTTTTTTTTAATTTTCTTTATACTTTTTTTTTTCAACAAGTCGGCTGTCTCCCACCGAGGCAGGGTGTCCCAAAAAGAAAGAAAATCCCCAAAAAGAAAATACTTTCATCATCATTCAACACTTTCACCTCACTTATACATAATGTCTTTGCAGATGTGCTCAGATACGACAGTTTAGAATTAGTCCCTTCAAAATGTGACTATCCCAGACCCCTCCTTTAAAGTGCAGGCATTGTACTTCCCATTTCCAGGACTCAAGTTCGGCTAAATCTATAATAACCGGTTTCCCTGAATTCCTTCACTAAATATTACCCTGCTCACACTCCAACAGCTCGTCAGGTCCCAAAAACCATTCGTCTCCATTCACTCCTATCTAACACGCTCACACACGCTTGCTGGAAGTCCAAACCCCTCGCCCACAAAACCTCCTTTACCCCCTCCCTCCAACCTTTTCGAGGATGACCCCTACCCCTTCTTCCTTCCCCTACATATTTATACGCTCTCCAAGTCATTCTACTTTGATCCATTCTCTCTAAATGACCAAACCACCTCAACAACCCCTCTTCAGCCCTCTGACTAATACTTTTAGTAACTCCACACCTAATTTCCACTCTGAATTCTCTGCATAATATTTACACCACACATTGCCCTTAGACAGGACATCTCCACTGCCTCCAGCCGCCTCCTCGCTGCAGCATTTACAACCCAAGCTTCACACCCATATAAGAGTGTTGGTACCACTATACTTTCATACCTTCTTTATACTTGAACATTATATAATCCTTAAGCTTAATGTCAGTAGCCATCCCCTAGTACATGAAAAAATTACAAAAATCCCTGTATGGAACTGTGCGCTTCACAGTTCCAGCGACTCAGTGTTTGGCTGTTGTGTGCATGCGCACATGTTTGAGATAAGACTCTGCATGCTAGGTAGAGAGAGCACTGTCGCTGACGCAGTGCTGACCCTGTTGTGCAAGGTTTCTTTTTGACTTGTTTTTAAATGAATGGATCAAGCTTGAACTGTAACAATTTAGGTAAGTAAAAAATATTTTTTTTGTTTATGATTTTATCAAGCTTATTTATAAATTTTCTTTTTATGTGTGTTTCGTTTTACACTATTAAAACAATGGCTAAAAAAAATTCTGAAGCAGCAGCACCACTAATTTTAGCTAGGAGCTGCCACTGCATCCAGGTGTAGATAATTTTTAGTTCATTATGTGCTTTTTTTTTTTATTTAAGGCAGTTAGGCCAGGACTTGAGATATAAGTAGCATTATCAGCAGAGTATTCGAGTTGTTGGAAGGCATTTGGTAGGGCGTTGTTATAGGGAAAAGATATTATGTTATTCTTTTTGTAGACCTAGGAAGAAGAGAGCTTTCCAAATATCTTCATCAGAGAGTGAGGATGGTAAGAAGAGAAAGAGAAAGAAGGCCTCCTCCTCGGAATCAGACAGGTAAGTGATTTCATTCAATATATTAAAATTTAATAAGTTCAATAATTTACTAGTAAGGTTAGTAATATGGTACTACCATATTTCTTTTATTTAGAAATACAGTGGACCTTCGGTTTTCGTTCATCTCCAAGCTCCCAACTCGAACTATTATGTAAGTGTATTTTTGTAAGTGCTTTTGTAAGTGTACTTTTGGGGGTCTGAAATGACTAATCTAATTTACATTTGTCCTCATGGGAACAAATTCGTTCGGTAACGGCACTCAAACAGCATTCTGGAAAGAATTTTCAACGAAAACCGAGGGTCCACTGTACTGTATTCTTGGAGTGTGTGAATTATAGAATTTTTTGAAATAGAAAATGGACATTATACAAAAGATGAAGTAGTGACTGGCAAGTAGCTGATGAACTACAAATAGGAAATACTGTACATATAATATAGTCTGTAACCCATAGCTTATAAACCAACCATAGAATTTTGTTGAAAATTTGGGTCATTATAAAGATGATTTTGCTGCAGCAAGACTGTGTAGCTAAGTTTTGGTTTCTATACTACAGAATGGATATAAATGCATTGAGGACTGTATAGAGAAGGATGACAAACTTAATCCATTATTTAAGGAATTTTGCATTTCAAGATAGAATGAGAGTACTGAACTTACATTCTCCTGAAAAAATATAGAATGAGGGGAGATAACATTGAATTATACAAGTGGAAGATGGGTATTAATTAAGGCGATATCCAAACAAGAAAGAATTTGAAACAGTAGATCCTATTTTGATAAGCTTAAATTTAGAATGGATGTAGGAAAGCACTGGGTCAGTAATTGAATTGTCTGTCAGTGAAACAATCTGCCAAGTAATGTCATCAAAGTTAAAATAATTGGGTAGCTTTAAAAATAGGTTGGACAGGTATTTGTGTGAGAGGGTTGAATATGAGAAAAATCTATCTAGCATGGGCCTGCTGCAGTTCTCCATTCTTATGGAAATTGAGAACCTAATGACACAGTCATCAGGGGAACGTTTTCATGATACGTACTCTATCTTCCTAAGTTTTGATTTTTTCTTAGTTGACAAAATATATTAATGTTTTACATGATAATTTTACATGAATATTTTTTTTGTCGTTTGGTTTAGATTTTTGCCCTACAAGGTATGTATAATTAGTGTGTTAAAAATAAGGAGATTTTGTAGCCTGGGAAATATCAGGCTCTGATATGCTATTTTGTAGTGCGTCTCTGTATTGCAATTTATTAATTGTAAACTGTTATGATTTATTGATTGCTATTCATTACAGTTTTACTCCTTTCTGTTTACCAGTAGTTTATAATTATGTACTCAAATGCTGTTTTAAAAAATAAATTAGTTTATCATAAATGTGCTTCAGTTATTAATTTTCTTTGTATCTAGTGAGGATGAGGACGATGAGAAACCAAAGTCAAAACGAAAACGGATAAAGAAACTGACATCATCCTCTGATGAAGATGAGGATGGTGATGAAGGTTCAAACAAAGTAAGTTTTTATATAAATATTTAGCTTTCACAAATATTCAGATTACGTGTTTTTATTTTGAGACCACTAATGTCTTGTTCTTGACTTTTCACACCATAAAAATAGAAGTATCTTCAGAGTGCTTAATATGAAGAAAGCATGATGAGAAGGGACTATGAATTTTTCTATAATATGTGTTGAAATTATTCTGTTTTGGGCATTTTATGGCTAGTAGTAAGAAATGATGTCATCTGTCTACTTTGCAAAGTTAAATGATAATGTAATTTCACAGGAAGAATCACCAAGCAAGCACAAAAAGATTAGACGTGTAATAAGAGATGAGGACCTTTTAGAGACCACCAAGAATGCGACAATAGAAGAAGAAGAGCGTCGTAAACGTATTGCAGATCGCCAAAAGCATGTACGCCATATTGCTTCTTTACTGAAATTTTAATTTTGATTTTATATTCCTCATGAATTTTGTAGTGGCCAAAGTGCTATAATTTACTGTTCCTTTTTGTGTGTGTGTGTGTGTGTGTGTGTGTGTGAGAGAGTGTGTGTGTGTGTGTGAGAGTGTGTGTGTGTGTGTGTGTGTGTGTGTGTGTGTGTGTGTGTGTGTGTGTGTGTGTGTGTGAGAGTGTGTGTGTATGTGAGAGTGTGTGTGTGTGAGTGTGTGAGTGTGTGTGAGAGTTAGTTACCATTTTGTCCTAGGCACATGTCGATTAGACACTAGGCCTGTTGTGTGTGTGTGTGTAACGAAACACTTCGAAATGTTTCGGCCCCACCGGGAATTGAACCCGGGCCCTCCATGCGTGAAGCAAGAGCGCTAGCCACCATGCCATCGGTGTGTGTGTGTGTGCACGCGTGTGGTGTGTGCGCGTGTGGTGTGTGTGCGTGTGGTGTGTGTGCGTGTGGTGTGTGTAAGTGTGGTGTGTGTGCACGTGTGTGTGTGTGTGCTCATGTTATATAAAATGAGAGTACAGTAGCCTTATATTTTCCATCAGTTGATTCAACTTTGTTGCAGCATCAATTTCTAAACAATGTTGACAAGGAACACAGACAAAAGTCACAACAGCATGGCTGGAACACTTCCTAACTGGCCTCCAAACTGGCACTAGAAACTGGACAATGTTGTAGTGCATTGTGTAGCAAGCACGAGTGACCTAACCTGACCTGGTCTATCATAGTCACCTCACTTGCCATCACCTAACATCTGGCTTTTGCTCTCTCTCTGTTTTCACTAGTGATCTGATAACAGTGCAAAACTGATTGCAACATTGTGTATTTTCTACTGCCAGTTTGTGGGTTAGTTGTGAAAGGGTTAATGACACCTGGAAAACCTTTCATACATCAGCAGGGAGCAAATTATTGGACTTTCATTTAGTTATGTGAGCCTCAAGAGGCTGTTAATCTCCTTAACAGTAGTAGTACCACATGTGACTACTTCTAGTCCCTCTATTCTATATACATATTTGTGAAGCTCATCATTACACTGTTTACTTGTGGTACATCACAGCTCCTGAAAATTCTGAATTAAAAAACAACAAAGAGATTCATTTTTTTTTTGTAAATAAAATAAAATTTAATATTCCATGAAATTACCTAAGTCATGAACTTTCATAATTTATTAAGAATATTTACAAGTCTCCTAAATGAAATTTAGTGTGCATTTTATTTAACAAAAAGAAAGCCTCTAAGATTAGCAATGAATCTTTCAAAGTTATCCCTGAACTTGACACGGTTCATGCGGTCAGCAGTAAGCTCAACATTAGTAGTGTGTGTGTGTGTACTCACCTAATTGTGATTGCAGGGGTCGAGGCTCAGCTCCTGGACCCGCCTCTGCACTGTCCGCTACTGGGTCTCTGTTCTCCCTGCTCCATGAGCTTTATCATACTTTGTCTTAAAACTATGTATGGTTCCCGCCTCCACTATATCGTTCGCTAAACTATTCCACTTCCTAACTACTCTATGGCTGAAGAATTGCTTCCTAACATCCCTCTGACTCATCTGAGTCTTCAGCTTCCAGTTGTGTCCCCTTATTTCTGTGTTTCCTCTCTGGAACATCCTGTCACTATCTACCTTGTCGATTCCCTGCAGTATTTTGTATGTCGTTATCATGTCTCCTCGAACCCTTCTGTCCTCCAGTGTTGTTAGTCCTATTTCCCTCAACCTTTCTTCATAGGGCAGTCCCCTGAGTTGTGGAACTAGCCTTGTTGCAAACCTTTGCACTTTCTCTAATTTCTTGACACGTGTGTGTGTGTGTGTGTGTGTGAGAGAGAGAGAGAGAAAAAGAGAGAAAAAAAAAGAGAGAGATAGAAAAAGAGAGAGAAAGAGAGAGAGAAAAAAAGAGCGAGAGAGAGAGAAAAGAGAGAGAGAGAGAGAGAGATAGCATTGCCTACCAGGCCATGGGCCACCTAATCTATAAATAATTTATACAACCATGGTGATATTACGCATCCCTATTATGTAATTCATAAGCTATTTTGTTGATATGAAGAGAATTTACTAAATCTCTGGATTTATGCACAGTGAGAACTTAAGGATTCATGTTATGTAAATCCTGTGTTTCTTTATGAGATTTATCTTGATGTAATACTGTATTTCTTGTCTTTGACAGTACAACAAGATATTTGAAATTGATGTGGAATCTGATCAAAAGGACTTGGGTAAATTAGTCTTGGACTTTGACCCAAAAACTAAGTTGGAGCTTGTGTCTGTCCATGAAAAGCTTGTTAAGTTCTTAAAACCACACCAGGTTAGTATTATTATCCAAGAGAAAGTTTACTATCATTATTTTGCATGACAAATTTAGTTGTATTGATCATTCATGTTGTCAGGCTTTATTTTAACAGTTGCATGATATTCAGTACACAAGTTAAATCTTGGAATAAACTTCCAATTACTTTTTTCCATCTTCCTTAATAATAATATTTTTGAGTTAAACATTTAAGTTTCCTAGTAATTTAGGGCATCTGTACATAAATGTTTTGTTTTGAGCAATATTCGATTTAATGTGTAACTATCATACCCAGCCCAGAAATGTAAAATTCACTAAGGTGCTCCCAGATTCAGGCGTTTCTTGGCTGTGAGACTTCAAGGGTCCTCTGTCTTAATTTATGCAGTAACCATTGCTTGTAGAGGCTTCATTAATTTTGTTTTTAAATATTTAGGAAAACGTTTGTCAGTAGGTGGAGATGCCTAAAGTTCACATTCTAGATATTATGTTGTTTTTCTTAAATGGGCATTTTATTGAATTCTTGTTTTTATTCCATACAGTTCAAAGGGATAAAGTTTATGTGGGATGCAACTATTGAAAGTTTAGAGATGCTGAAGGATAAGCCTGGCAGTGGCTGCATTCTTGCTCATTGTATGGGTCTGGGCAAAACTCTTCAGGTATGTTTAATATTTTAATTTTTTTCTTTCCAGAAATTTAACATGATGAAAGTATACTTAAAGAGTAATTTGTGTTATATCCTATTGGTATATCAATATCTTTTGTAATTTTTGGGGTTCTCATGAGCCAGTTAGGAATACCTGCTCTTGTTCTAATAGTATTAGAACTTTGTTTCTCTTTAGCTTAGTGTACTTCTTTCCACATTCAGTTCTCAATATTGGGAAGGTTTATTTTCTTCTATTATCTTGGCTCCAAGTTTTCCTTATTTTGAGACAGTCAACAACCAGGTTCTGTATTATTCATGTATCTCCTTGGTTGTGGTTTAACAAGGAACTTATAGGAGTTTGCAGTCATATTACAATATACTATATCAGTAACTAATGGACTGTAGCAGTCCCATATGCTGGTTGTAAAGGATAATCATATGTTTTGTTTAGCACATAAACCTTATGACAGAAGAGATGAAAGTTTCCAAACCATTTGCAATTTAATCCTTGTCTGGGGGGCAATAATAAAAATAATAATAATACTTTAGTAGACAGCAACCACCCAGGGAGGTACTACTGTCAGGGTAACCAGAAAAAAAAGAAATGAAAGTTCCTTTTACATTTATTAATTCAGGAGAACAGGTTACTAGACCCATATATACTCATACATATTACAGCAGGGCCCTGCTTATATGGCGGGTTAGGTTCCAGGTTACTGCTGTAAAGTCAATAACTATTTTTTTCACTTTAAATACATATGACTGATAACATATTTACACTATCATATACAGTCAACCCTCCGTTTTCGTGTATCTGTTTTCATGTGTTTCAGTTTTCATGCAGTTTTTTCGGGGAAATTTTACCTCCGTTTTCTTTCATGGTATGGAACCTGTCCAGTGCCCAGCGCACATAAAAAGCCCGCAAGCCCACCTCCCACGCACATTCTCAGGCAGTGTAGCATTGTTTCTGGTTGAGTGAACATTATCCTGCGAGTTCATACAAAACATTTCTTAACAATCAATTGTTTTTGGCCCTTGATTATTGTGTGTGACTGCTAAATAAGCCACCACGGGCCCAAAGAAAGCTCCTAGTGTCAGTCCTTTGGTAAAGAAAGTGAGGAACACCATAGAATTAAAGAAAGAAATTGTAGCAAAGTATCAAAGTGAGAGTCGATAAAGGCTATAGCACCAGCCGGCAGTAAAGTGCAGCATTAACAGTGTAGCAAGTAAGTTAAGCCATTAATCGATAGAAAAATGACGACACGAAACCTAACTCCTCCATTGTTTGTTTGAGGAATATAGGGACACAGACTAGAGCTGCCCTCTGCTAACATCTCTTCCAAGGTAAGTGTAAATCTTTCTTTTTTATAGAAGTGTGAATATTTCTTATTTATAAATTGAAGTGTAAATATTTATTTATAAATTAAAGTGTAAATATTTCTTATATATAAATTATGTACAGTGTGTGAATAGAGCTGGTGGCGGCCTGCTGCTGCCGCCGACCTGCACCAGCAGTGGCCCATATACCCAACAACAACAACAACAACAACACTACTGCCAGTTCTCTCATACATAATGACATATTCATTCTAGAGTATATATCATGTTTCTATGTTATTAATATTGTTTATTATGTCATATTAGATGAATTGTGATAGATAAATAAGCCGTAGAGCTGATATTAGTGTCAAATTGAAGCATTTTGTCCTGCCTCCCAACAATAAACTCGCTCCTCTCCTCTCCATCTTCCATACACCAACAAGAGTTGCCAATAAAGGTAAGTGTGATGTTAATGTTTACATACGTTACATATTTTCTCCATCTTTTCCATTAACAATTTATCCTTAAAAAAGTTGTAAAAGCTAGCTTTGAAAATTATATTACAAGCTTTAGAAATAACTTTAGTGAGTTTTCGTAAGTGTTGTATTTATCATGTTATTAGTACTTTATATTTATTTGTCATTCTTCTGTATGTAAATCTATATTTAATCTTAAAATATTTTGTTAATACTCCTGGGTGTCTGAAACGGATTAATTGAATTTACATTATTTCTTATGGGGAAAATTGTTTCAGTTTTCGTGTGTTTCAGTTTTAGTGCATCCCTCAGGAACGGATTATACACGAAAACGGAGGGTTAACTATATTAAGGTAGCAATAGAACTAGACCTAAAAAAATAACTATAAAAAAGTAAAATGCATGTAGAGTACACTTTTTTTTTTTTTTTTCAACAAGCCGGCCGTCTCCCACCGAGGCAGGGTGACCCAAAAGAAAGAAAATCCCCCAAAAAAAATACTTTCATCATCATTCAACACTTTCACCACACTCATACATAATCACTGTCTTTGCAGAGGAGCTCAGATACGACAGCTGAGAATTGTCCCTCCCAGCTGTCACTATCCCAGACCCCTCCTTTAAAGTGCAGGCATTGTACTTTCCATTTCCAGGACTCAAGTCCAATTAAATCAATTAACTGGTTTCCCTGAATCCCTTCACAAAATGTTACCCTGCTCACACTCCAACAGATCGTCATGTCCCAAAAACCATTCGTCTCCATTCACTCCTATCTAACACGCTCACACATGCTTGCTGGAAGTCCAAGCCCCTCGCCCACAATACCTCCTTTACCCCCTCCCTCCAACCTTTTCTAGGACGACCCCTACCCCGCCTTCCTTCCCCTACAGATTTATACGCTCTCCAAGTCATTCTACTTTGATCCATTCTCTCTAAATGACCAAACCACCTCAACAACCCCTCTTCAGCCCTCTGACAAATACTTTTAGTAACTCCACACCTTCTCCTAATTTCCACATTCCGAATTTTCTACATAATATTTACACCACACATTGCCCTTAGACAGGACATCTCCACTGCCTCCAGCCTCCTCCTCGCTGCAGCATTTGCAACCCATGCTTCACACCCATATAAGAGTGTTGGTACCACTATACTTTCGTACATTCCCTTCTTTGCCTCCATGGATAACGTTTTTTGTCTCCAAAGATACCTCAACGTACCACTCACCTTTTTTCCTTCATCAATTCTATGGTTAACCTCATCCTTCATAAACCCATCCGCTGATACGTCAACTCCCAAATATCTGAAAACATTTACTTCTTCCATAATCCCTCTCTCCAATGTGATATCCAATTTTTCTTTATTTAAATCGTTTGATACCCCATCTTTAAATATATTAAACAACCATGGTGACATTACACATCCCTGTCTAAGACCTACTTTTACCGGGAAGTAATCTCCCTCTCTCCTACACACCCTAACCTGAGCCTCACTATCCTCATAAAAACTCTTTACAGCCTTCAGTAACTTACTACCTATTCCATACACTTGCAACATTTGCCACATTGCTCCCCTATCCACTCTATCATATGCCTTTTCTAAATCCATAAATGCAATAAGAACTTCTCTACCTTTATCTAAATACTGTTCACATATATGCTTCACTGTAAACACTTGATCTACACATCCCCTACGCACTCTAAAGCCTCCTTCCTCACCTGCAATCCTACTCTCTGTCTTACCTCTAATTCTTTCAATAATAACCCTGCCATACACTTTACCTGGTATACTCAGTAAACTTCTTTCCCTATAATTTTTACACTCTTTTTATCCCCCTTCCCTTTATATAAAGGAACTATACATGCTCTCTGCCAATCCCTAGGTACCTTCCCCTCTTTCATACATTTATTAAACAAAAATACCAACCACTCCAGCACTATATCCCCCCCTGCTTTTAACATTTCTGTCATGATTCCGTCAATTCCAGCTGCTTTACCCCCTTTCATTCTACGTAATGCCTCACGCACCTCCCTCACACTCACATCCTGCTCTTCTTCACTCCTAAACGATGTTGTACCTCCCTGGCCAGTACATGAAATTACCGCCTCCCTTTTTTCATCGACATTTAAAAGTTCCTCAAAATATTCCCGCCATCTACCCAATACCTCCAGCTCCCCATCTACTAACTCCCCTACTCTGTTTTTAACTGACAAATCCATTCGTTCCCTAGGCTTTCTTACCTTGTTTATCTCACTCCAAAATTTTTTCTTGTTTTCAGCAAAATTTCTTGACAGAGCCTCTCCCATTCTTTCATCCGCTCTTCTTTTGCACTCTCTCACCACTCTCTTCACCTTTCTCTTACTCTCCATATACTCTGCTCTTCTATTAACACTTCTGTTTTGTAAAAACCTCTCATAAGCTACCTGTTTCTCTTTTATCACACCCTTTACTTCTTCATTCCACCACTCACTCCTCTTTCCTCCTGCACCCACCCTCCTATAGCCACAAACTTCTGCCCCACATTCTAATACTGCATTTTTAAAACTATCCCAACTCTCTTCTACCCCCCACTATGCATACTTTCACTAGCCCACCTTTCTGCCAATAGTTGCTTATATCTCACCCTAACTTCCTCCTCCCTTAGTTTATACACTTTTACCTCTCTCTTACTTGCTGTTGCCATTTTCTTTTTGTCCCATCTACCTTTTACTCTAACTGTAGCTACAACCAAATAATGATCTGATATATCCGTTGCCCCTCTATAAACATGTACATCCTGAAGCCTACCCATCAACCTTTTATCCACCAATACATAATCCAACAAACTACTTTCCTTACATGCTAGATCATACTTTGTATATTTATTTATCCTCTTTTTCATAAAATATGTATTACTTATTACCAAACCTCTTTCTACACATAGCTCAATTAATGGTTCCTCATTTACATTTACCCCTGGCACCCCAAATTTACCTACTACTACCTCCACAATATTTTTACCCACTTTAGCATTTAGATCCCCAACCACAATTACTCTCTCACTTGGTTTAAAACTCCCCACACACTCAACATTTCCCAAAATCTCTCTCTCTTCTCTACACTTCTCTCTTCTCCAGGTGCATAAACACTTACTATAACCCACTTTTCACATCCAACCTTTATTTTACTCCACATAATCCTTGAATTTATACATTTATATTCCTTCTTTACCTGCCATAACTGATTATTCAACATTATTGCCACTCCTTTAGCTCTAACTCTTATTTGAAACCCCTGACCTAATCCCATTTATTTCTCCCCACTGAAACTCTCCTACCCCCTTCAGCTTTATCCCATCCCCCTCTTCCACCCTCTCCCTCTATCTCCCTCCATCTCTCTACCTCCCTCTCTCTCCCTCTACCTATCTCTCTTCCTTCCTCCCTCCCTCTCCCTCTCGCTCTCTTTCTCTCTCCCTCTATCCACCCTCTTCTACATTTCCTCTAAGCTATCTCTTTCCCCCTCACCCCCATTCCTATCCTTTCTCCGTTTCTCCCTCACCCCCTACCCCTCTTCTTTCTCCCTTGTCCTGACACCTCAATACATCCACAGGGGACTCAGTGGGAAGATGGGTGGGTCAGAGAGGGCGTCAACAAGGAGGAAGATGGCCGATCAGGGAAGGCAACAGTGGGAGGAGGAAATTTCTAGAAGGGAGAACGAATGGGAAAGGAAGCTATTGGTGATCAGCGAGGAAATGGAGAAGAGGATAGCTGAGGAGAGTAGAAAATGGGTAATGCAAGCCAAAAATGCAGAAGCCAAGATCCCGACCCCCAAGAGAAGCTGCAGGGACTGACACAGAATAAGACAACAGTACCTGGCAGGAAAGCGCTTTGGGCTTGGGACCCGGCACAGACAAAGGGAATGGGGGAAAAGGGGGAGAAACCCTGTATGCACAGGCATGGCAGTCCCCATGGGGCCCGAAGCAAGGGGAACGGGGTAACAACCACGAGAGGGATATAGAAGAAGCAGCCAGGGTCAAAGAAGAGCACCACAGGGGAAAAAAAATGGGAGCACAGAAACAACATATGAGAGGGGAGACAAAAGCGCAGACACGCTAAACACGGAGACCCCAACAAAACTGCAGCGGACAGGGACGTATAGGGAGACC
>WNWK01000737.1:101724-107484 GCA_009830355.1 Cherax destructor | reverse complement strand
AGCGGTGTACCGCGGGGTCAGTCCTAGGACCAGTGTTATTCCTGGTATATGTAAATGACATGACAGACGGGATAGACTCAGAAGTGTCTCTATTCGCGGATGATGTGAAAATAATGAGGAGAATCACATCGGAAGAGGACCAGGCAGGGCTGCAAACAGACCTGGACAAGCTCGACATCTGGTCTAGCAATTGGCTTCTTGAATTCAATACCTCCAAATGCAAAGTCATGAGGATCGGAGAAGGGCAAAGAAGACCGCTGACAGAGTACAAGCTAGGCGGACAAAGGCTACAAACCTCGGCAAAGGAGAAAGACCTTGGAGTGAGTGTAACGCCAAGCACGTCTCCGGAGGCACACATCAACCAGATAACTGCGGCAGCATATGGGCGACTGGCAAACCTAAGATTAGCTTTCCGTTACCTTAACAAGGAATCGTTCAAGACACTATACCGTGTACGTCAGGCCCATACTAGAATATGCAGCACCAGTCTGGAACCCACACCTGGTCAAGCACGTAAAGAAACTAGAGAAAGTGCAAGGTTTGCGACAAGGTTAGTTCCACAACTCAGGGGTCTGTCTTATGAAGAAAGATTGAGGGAAATAGGACTAACAACACTGGAGGAAAGAAGGGTCAGAGGAGACATGATAACGACATACAAAATACTGCGGGGAATTGACAAGGTAGATAGTGACAGGATGTTTCAGAGAGGGAACACAGAAACAAGGGGACACAACTGGAAGCTGAAGACTCAGAGGAGTCAAAGGGATGTCAGGAAGCATTTCTTCAGCCACAGAGTAGTCAGGAAGTGGAATAGTCTAGAGAAAGATATAGTGGAGGCAGGAACCATACATAGTTTTAAGACAAGGTATGATAAAGCTCATGGAGCAGGGAGAGCAGAGACCCAGTAGCAGACAGCGAAGAGGCGGGGCCAGGAGCTGAGTCTCGACCCCTGCAACCACAATTAGGTGAGTACACACACACACACACGCGCGCGCAGACACACACACACACACACACACACGCGCACGCAGACACACACACACACACACACACGCGCGCACGCAGACACACACACACACACACACACACGCGCGCACCACACACACACACACACACACGCGCCGCAACACACACCACACACACACACACACACCAACACACACACACACCACACGCAGCGCGCAGACACACACACACACGCGCGCAGACACACAGCCGCGACAGCACACACACCGGCGCGCGCACACACACACACACACCACCACACACCGAGCGCAGACACACACACACACACACGCGCGGCGCAGACAACACACACACACACACACACACACACACACACACACACACGCGCGCAGCACACACACACACACACACACACACACACACACACACACACACACACACACACACACCCACAACACACACACACAGCGGCCACACACACACGCGCATGCACACGGACACGCGCACGCACGGACACCGCGCGCACGGACACGCGCGCGCGCACGGACACACGCGCGCGCACGGACACACGCGCGCGCACGGACACACACGCGCGCACGGACACACACGCGCGCACACGGACACACACACGGACACACACGCGCGCGGACACACACACACACGTGCGGACACACACACACACACACGTGCGGACACACACACACACACACACACGTGCGGACACACACACACACGTGCGGACACACACACACACACACACACGTGCGGACACACACACACGTGCGGACACACACACACACACACACACACACTGAGTGTGCCACTTACCATAATATTCAACACATCCCTTGAAACTGGGCAGCTACCTGAGGTATGGAAGAAGGCCAACGTAGTCCCCATTTTTAAAAAAGAAGACAGAAAAGAGGCACTAAACTATAGACCGGTGTCACTTACATGTATAGTGTGCAAAGTCCTGGAGAAAATCATCAGGAAAAGAATGGTGGAACACCTTGAGCTGAACAGGATAATAAACACCAGACAGCACAGATTCCGGGAAGGCAAATCCTGTGTAACAAACCTCCTAGAGTTCTATGATAAAGTAACAGAGGTAAGGCAGGAGAGAGAAGGGTGGGTTGATTGCATTTTCCTGGACTGCAGGAAGGCCTTCGACACAGTTCCTCACATGAGATTAGTAAAGAAGTTGGAAGAACAAGCAGGTATAACAGGAAGGGCACTGGAATGGATCAGTCACAGAGTTGTCGGGAAGTGGAATAGTTTAGGAAGCGATGTAGTGGAGGCAGGCTCTATACATAGCTTTAAGCAGAGGTATGATAAAGCTCATGGCGCAGGGAGAGTGACCCAGTAGCGGCCAGTGAAGAGGCGGGGCCAGGAGCTTTGACTCGACCCCTGCAACCACAACTAGGTGAGTACACACACGCACGCGCGCGCGGAACACACGCGGACACACACACACACACACACACACACACACACACACACACACACACACACACACACACACACACACACACAGCCAGTTTCATTGACATGTATAGTATGCAAGGTAATGGAGAAGATCATCAGGAGAAAAGTGGTGGAGCACCTAGAAAAAAATGAGCTTATCAACGACAGCCAGCATGGTTTCAGGGATGGGAAATCCTGCATTATAAACCTATTGGAGTTCTATGACAGGGTGATGGCAGTAAGACAAGAGAGAGAGAGGGGTGGGTAGATTGCATTTTCTTGGACTGTAAGAAGGCATTTGACACAGTTCCACACAAAAGATTAGTGCAAAAGCTGGAGGACCAGGCAGGAATAACAGGGAAGGCTCTGCAATAAATCAGGGAATACCTGTCCGGAAGACAACAGCGAGTCATGGTACGTGGGGAGGTGTCAGTGGGGGCACCTGTAATGAGCGGGGTGCCACAGGGATCAGTACTAGGACCGGTGGTGTTTCTGGTATTTGTGAACGACATGACGGAAGGAATAGACTCCGAAGTGTCCCTGTTTGCAGATGATGTAAAGTTGATGAGAAGAATTCAATTGGACGAGGACCAGGCAGAACTACAGAGGGATCTGGACAGGCTGCAAGCCTTGTCCAGCGATTGGCTCCTGGAGTTCAACCCCACCAAGTGCAAAGTCATGAAGATTGGGGAAGGGCAAAGAAGACCGCAGACGGAGTACAGTCTAGGGGGCCAGAGACTACAAACCTCACTCAAGGAAAAAGATCTTGGGGTGAGTATACCACCAGGCACATCTCCTGAGGTGCACATCAACCAAATAACAGCTGCAGCATACGGGCGCCCAGCAAACCTAAGAACAGCATTCCGACATCTTAATAAGGAATCGTTCAGGACCCTGTACACTGTGTACGTTAGGCCCATACTGGAGTATGCAGCATCAGTTTGGAACCCACACCTATCCAAGCATGTAAAGAAACTAGAGAAAGTGCAGAGGTTTGCAACAAGACTAGTCCTGGAGCTAAGGGGTAGGTCCTACGAGGAAAGGTTTAGGGAAATCGACCTGACGACACTGGAGGACAGGAGAGATGGGGAGGACATGATAACGACATATAAAATACTAAGAGGAATTGACAAGGTGGACAGGGACAGAATGTTCCAGAGAAGGGACACAGCAACAAAGGGACACAGTTGGAAGCTGAAGATTCAGATGAATCACAGGGATTTTAGGAAGTATTTCTTCAGTCACAGAGTGGTCGGGAGGTGGAATAGTTTGGGAAGTGATGTAGTGGAGGCAGGTTTCATACATAGCTTTAAGAATAGGTATGATAAAGCTCATGGCGCAGGGAGAGTGACCCAGTAGCGGCCAGTGTAGAGGCGGGGCCAGGAGCTGTCTCTCGACCCCTGCAACAACAACTAGGTGACTACAAACACACACACATGGCTGGTGACTAAAGCTCTCGCTTCACGCATGGAGGGCTCGGGTTCAATTCCCGGCGGGGCGGAAACATTTTGAAGTGTTTCCTTTCACACACACACACACACACACATACAACAGGCCTAGTGTCTAATCGACATGTGCCTAGGACAAAATGGTAACTAACTAACAGAAGCACATACGTACGTCCCAAAAACGATTTGTCTCCATTCACTCCTATCTAACATGCTCACACATGCTTGCTGTATGTCCAAGCCCCTTGCACACAAAACCTCTTTTACCCCCTCCCTCCATCCTTTCCTAGGACAGCCCCTACCCCTCCTCCCTTGCATTACAGATTTATACACCCTCGAATTTATCCTATTTTGCTCCATCCTCTCTTAATAACGAAACCACCTTGACAACCCCTCTTCAGGCCTCTGAATAATACTTTTAGTAACTCAACACCAACTCCTAATTTCTCGCACTACGAATTCTCTGCATAATATTTACACCACACATTGCCCTTAGACATGACATCTCCACTGCCTCCAGCCTCCTTCTCACTACAACCTTCACAACCCATGCTTCTCACCCTTATAAGAGTGTTGGTACCACTATACTCTAATACATTCCCTGCTTTGCTTCCTTGAATAATGTTCTTTGTCTTCATCAGTTTTATTGTTTGCCTTATCCTTCATAAACCCATCTGCTGACAAGTCTACTCCCAAATATTTGAACACATTAACTTCTGATATACTCCCTCTCTCTAATCTAATATCCAATTTTTCCATATCTAAATCGTTTTTATACCCTCATTACCTTACTCTTATTTATGTTCACTTTCAACTTTCTTTACACACCCTCCCAAAATCATCTACTAACCATTGCAACTTCTCTTCAGAATGTATTATATTTTCATGAACTTTAAATGTATTAATTATGTGAATTTTTTGTTTACTGTTGTTAGGTAATCACCTTTGTGCACACACTGCTGGTAAATAAGAAGACTTGCAGGCAGATTCAGAGAGTTATGGTCTGCTGTCCAGTCAACACTGTTTACAATTGGGTCAATGAATTCACCAGCTGGCTGAAAGGAAAGATGCTGCCATTTGATGTTGTGGAACTTGCATCGTAAGTGTGCACCAGATTTGTTTTTGTTTTGTTTTAAATTTAATATTACTATATTGTAATCTATCAGTTTTGGTGTTCAAAAAAAAAAATTGTTTTCACCATTCTGTCGTATCTGGGCACCTCTGCAAAGACAATCATTGTGTGTGAATGATGGTGAAAGTGTTTCTTTTTTTGGGTCACCCTCCCTCGGTGAAACGGCTGACACTTTGAAAAAAAAAAATTACCATCGTTCACTCTATCATTGTCTTGCTAGAGGTGCGCTGATATTGTGTATATATGGAGGTTGATTCCATGTGTATTTTTTTGTAATAGGTACGATAGGACCCATGAGGCTAGGAGAGGGTGTCAAGTTTAAGAGGTGATACTAGGAGCTGAGAATTGACCCCTGGAACCACTTATTGGCAAGTGCACACAAATGTTGGTGAATGAATATTGGAGGATATATATAAGAGAGGAATTAAAAGTGAACATTGAAAAGAGTAAAGTGATGAGGGTAACAAGAAAACATAGGCAATGTGGATGTATTTATATATTTAGGAGTGGACATGTCAGCAGATGGGTCAGTGAAAGATGAAGTGAACCTTAGAATAGATGAGGGAGTAAAAGGTGGGTGGTGTGGATTGACACAAGTTTATCTGTGGAGACAAAAACAAAGGGAAAGGACAAATGTACCAGAGTATAGTGGTACCAACAGTTTTAAATGGGTGTGTGGGGCATTAATTTTGAATGCTGTGGTGAAAAGAAGGCTGGAGGCAGCAGTAATGTCATCTTTTAAGTGTAATA
>WNWK01000737.1:89224-96724 GCA_009830355.1 Cherax destructor | reverse complement strand
TCCCCTACCCACTCTAAAGCCTCCTTGCTCATCTGCAATCCTACTCTCTGTCTTACCTCTAATTCTTTCAATAATAACCCTGCCATACACTTTACCTGGTATACTCAGTAAACTTATTCCCCTATAATTTTTACTCTCTCTTTTGTCCCCCTTCCCTTTATATAAAGGAACTATACATGCTCTCTGCCAATCCCTAGGTACCTTCCCCTCTTTCATACATTTATTAAACAAAAATACCAACCACTCCAGCACTATATCCCCCCCTGCTTTTAACATTTCTGTCATGATTCCGTCAATTCCAGCTGCTTTACCCCCTTTCATTCTACGTAATGCCTCATGCACCTCCCCCACACTCACATCCTGCTCTTCTTCACTCCTAAACGATGTTGTACCTCCCTGACCAGTACATGAAATTACCGCCTCCCTCTTTTCATCAACATTTAAAAGTTCCTCAAAATATTCCCGCTATCTACCCAATACCTCCAGCTCCCCATCTACTAACTCCCCTACTCTGTTTTTAACTGACAAATCCATTCGTTCCCTAGGCTTTCTTACCTTGTTTATCTCACTCCAAAATTTTTTCTTGTTGTCAGCAAAATTTTTTGACAGAGCCTCTCCCATTCTTTCATCCGCTCTTCTTTTGCACTCTCTCACCACTCTCTTCACATTTCTCTTACTCTCCATATACTCTGCTCTTCTATTAACACTTCTGTTTTGTAAAAACCTCTCATAAGCTACCTTTTTCTCTTTTATCACACCCTTTACTTCTTCATTCCACCAGTCACTCCTCTTTCCTCCTGCACCCACCCTCCTATAGCCACAAACTTCTGCCCCACATTCTAATACTGCATTTTTAAAACTATCCCAACTCTCTTCAACCCCCCCACTACTCCTACTTGCACTAGCCCACCTTTCTGCCAATAGTTGCTTATATCTCACCCTAACTTCCTCCTCCCTTAGTTTATACACTTTTACCTCTCTCTTACTTGCTGTTGCCATTTTCTTTTTGTCCCATCTACCTTTTACTCTAACTGTAGCTACAACCAAATAATGATCTGATATATCCGTTGCCCCTCTATAAACATGTACATCCTGAAGCCTACTCATCAACCTTTTATCCACCAATACATAATCCAACAAACTACTTTTCTTACGTGCTATATCATACCTTGTATATTTATTTATCCTCTTTTTCATAAAATATGTATTACTTATTACCAAACCTCTTTCTACACATAGCTCAAGTAATGGTTCCCCATTTACATTTACCCCTGGCACCCCAAATTTACCTACTACTCCATCCACAACATTTTTACCCACTTTAGCATTAAGATCCCCAGCCACAATTACTCTCTCACTTTGTTCAAAACTCCCCACACACTCACTCAACATTTCCCAAAATCTCTCTCTCTTCTCTACACTTCTCTCTTCTCCAGGTGCATAAACACTTACTGTAACCCACTTTTCACATCCAACCTTTATTTTACTCCACATAATCCTTGAATTTATACATTTATATTCCTTCTTTACCTGCCATAACTGATTATTCAACATTATTGCCACTCCTTCTTTAGCTCTAACTCTATTTGAAACCCCTGATCTAATCCCATTTATTTCTCCCCAATGAAACTCTCCTACTCCCTTCAGCTTTGTCTCACTTAAAGCCAGGACATCCAGCTTCTTTTCATTCATAACATCTACAATCATCTCTTTCTTATCATTCGCACAACATCCACGCACATTCAAACATCCCACTTTGACGGTTTTCTTCTTCTTTTTGTAAGCTATACAGGAAAAGGGGTTACTAGCCCATTGTTCCCGGCATTTTAGTTGACTTTTACAACACGCATGGCTTACGGAGGAAAGATTCTTATTCCACTTCCCCATGGATATGAAAGGGAAAAGCAATAAGAACAAGAACTATTAAGATAAAATCAAAGAAAACTCAGATGAGTGTGTATACATAAACGTGTACATGTTTGCGTAGTGTGACCTAAGTGTAAGTAGAAGTAGCAAGACGTACCTGAAATCTTGCATGTTTATGAGACAGAAAAAAAGACACCAGCAATCCTACCATCATGTAAAACAGTTTCAGGTTTCTGTTTCACAGTCACCTGGCAGGATGGTAGTACCTCCCTGGGTGGTTGCTGTCTACCAACCTACTACCTACATATATATATATATATATATATATATATATATATATATATATATATATTCAAACCCTTTTTTTAATGCATGAAGAGTATTTCATTTGAATTGCCTTAGGCTTCTTAATCTTGCATAGTACTATACGTATTATATAACTTAAGTTCTATTTTGGCTATCTTGTTAACTAAGAGTACCTTTAAATTTTTATTACAAGGGATTTACGTATCTGTAAAATTAAGTTTTGCTTGAGTGTTTTGGAGCTGTGAAGGATTTACAAACAGGGTGATACTTGACTTTAAAGATCATACAAAATTTTATTGAGATACTCTTTGATGTGATAAGGTACTAGTAACTCCCTTGACTACCCTTATGTAATTAATTTGATATCTATATTTGATTATTTTAATTCACAGGTCCAGACATAATGGTTTGTGATGAAGGTCATATACTGAAGAACGAGAATACTGCTCTCTCTAAGGCAATCAATCAGATCAAGACAAGTAGACGTATTGTGCTTACTGGTACTCCCCTCCAAAATAACCTTAAAGAATGTAAGTTAACCCTGATTGTAATTTCCCTGTTACGACAAGCTTTGAATGAGGTCTTTACCCATATATGGTTCCAGGGTTGACTTTTACGTCCTGGCCCCACCTCTTAGCTTGCCACTTGCCATATTACTAGCCTCATTGACATTATTGTACCTACTTTTAAAACTATGTGCGGAACTTGCCTTCACCACTTCATCATTCCATTTCTCGTCTATCCTTAGACTGAAGAAATTCTTTCAGACAACTCTGTGGCTCATCTGTGTACGTATTTAACTTTCAGTTGTGCCTTGGAGTACCTGTTTCCTGAATCTCAAACAGCTTGTCCCTGTCTACCCTATAAGCTTGTCTGGAGTATTTTGGATGTTACTTGTATCTTGTCAGATTCTTTTGTCCTCTAGTGTTAAAATTAATTCTGTTAGCCTTTCCTTGTAAATCATAACACTTTGCTCTGTAACTAGTCTTACTGCATTCCCTCACTTTTTCCATTATCTTAAAATGCTTTTTAAGGTGTGGGTTCCATACTGGTGCTGCATACTCCAAGATGGACTTGATGTATGTTATATAAAGAGCCTGAAATAACTTTATTGAGGTTCCTGAAGGCTACTCTTAGATTTGCCAGACGGGCATTAACTGTAGAGGTTTTTCGATTGATGTGAGCCTATGGCGATATGCTAGGCTCTGTGCTCTCCCCTAGGTCTTTTGTCCCTTCCCCAACCTTCATAACCTTCCATTTTCTGTGGTTGAATTGAAGCAGCCACTTATTTGACCAATCTTGCAATTTGTTCAGGACCATTTGCAGACTTTTCCTATCTGTTTTTATTCTTCTTGTTAGTTTTATATCCTCAGCAAACAGGGATACGTCTGACTCGATGACTATATATATCTTTAGGTGGGCCTCATTTAGATTATGCTGTGCAGTTGTGATCACCATATAACAGAATGGATATAAATGCACTGGAAAAAATACAAAGGAGGATGACAAAGTTGATCCCGTGTATCAGAAATCTTTCCTATGATGATAGACTGAGGGAACTGAATCTGCACTCTCTAGAAAGGCGAAGAATTAGGGGGATATGATTGAGGTGTATAAATGGAAAACAGGAATAAATAAAGGGGATGTAAATCTTTCTTTCTTTCAACACGTCGGCCATTTCCCACCGAAGCGGGGTGGCCCAAAATGAAAAATGCAAGTTTCCCCTTTTACATTTAGTAATATATACAAGAGAAGGGTTACTAGCCCCTTGCTCCTGGCATTTTAGTCGCTTCTTACGACACGCATGGCTTACGGAGGAAGAATTCTGTTCCACTTCCCCATGGAGAATGTAAATAGCGTGCTAAAAATATCTAGTCAAGACAGGACTCACAGCAATGGTTTCAAGTTGGAAAAATTCAGATTCGGGAAGGATATAGGAAAGCACTGGTTTGGTAATAGAGTTGTGGATGAGTGGAACAAACTCCTGAGTACCGTCATAGAAGCTAAAACGTTGTGTAGTTTTAAAAATAGGTTAGATAAATTGATGAGTAGGTGTGGATGGGTATGAGTTGGACTTGACTAGCTTGTGCTGGTGAGTCTGATGCTGTGCTCCCTCTTTAAGTGGATGTGACCTGGACCTGACTAAGTTGGGTCAGTGGCATAAGGTGGTAGGCAACTTGGACTTGCCTCACATGGACCAGTAGGCCTGCTGCAGTGTTCCTTCTTTCTTATGTTCAGAAACAGTATTGGTCCCCACTAAATTTGATCACATTACTGTAGTAGTGGGGTTTGGGTAGCTTGAGTATTTCTTAAGAACCTAACAACCCCTTAACCCTTCCATCATCATTTTTTTTTTTCCCCTAAATAACGGGAAGATTTTCCTGTCATAATTTGCTCTGGGATATTGCGTCTAACTTCTAGTGAATTACAGATGTGATTTGGACTGTGATACATTGGTACTAGGCTAAGATACATTGTGAAGGCTCAGACCTGGCAAAAAATAAAATTGGGACATACTGAGTTGGGTGAGTGTTTTTAGCGCTTGTTGAATGCATCCATTCCAAAAAGGTTTGCCTTTGCTCCGTCTCACTACCATTGATCTGTACCCATATACTTCAAAATGCGCATCATCTGAAAATATAACTTTTCTCCATCTGTTGTCCATCCCTTATAATCGAGTGCCCATCGCAGCCATTTTCTCTTCATAGCAGCAATGAATTATTGTTTCCTTACCAGCTTTCTGGCAGTTCTGTTAACTTCAAGGAGTCTTCATTGAACAGTTCAAGAATCAACATTTATGCCAGCTGAAGCCAAAATTCTCTGTAGACCTTTGCTGGTTTTCTTGGGATCCTTCATACTATTTCTTATGATAACCTTGTCATTGTTAGGTGTTGTCTTGCATTTTCTTCCACATATTCCTCGACACAGTGCTCCACAATCTTCAGAATTCAACCAACAGTTAACTTTGCTAGGCTTAAATTTTCGTTGATCTGTCTGATACTCAAATCAGCATGTTTTCTAAGAGCTACAATACCTGCAGGTGTAACATCCATCATGAATTTTAGCAGTAATCATTAATTGAAGGGAAAAATTTGGGGAAACCACATTCACTCATGAAGCATTCTTGCAGGAATTGTCTTGCAGAACAACAACTGTTGTAGCACTGACGAGAGTCACAGGGTAACACTACAGCTGGATGATTGCCAGATGTCGGCAGCAAACTCTTCTGAAAAGAAAAGAACCCAATGTACATTAATTAAGCTAGAGACTTGCACAGACGAGATATTTTGCACATACAATATATTCACAAAATTTACTCCTGTCACAATCAATTTTCACACTAGTGTACAACCTAATGGCTTTTGGGAGAGCTGTTGTATGTTAAACCTCCAGGTGTAATGTTATTAATGTGCATTCACTTCCTGGGAACAAATTTCATTGCCAAAAAGAAAAAAATAAGTGGTTGTATCACCAGGAAAACATTGATTGCCTTTAAATAGTACACGTGAAAGAATTGGCATGTAGACCTCCCATACTGTACCTTGTTCTATGGAGAAAGTATAATATTCGTCTTAGACAATATTGGTAGAAGTGCATAGCTTGCTTATTGCAATGATTTTCTGTGCTTGTAGTATGATATTCTAGAATTGCACCTGTTTTTTAAATCTACAAATTAGAATACAGTTTTGTTGACATAAACTTAGGTAAAAAGTGAGTTAACATTATGGCTTAGCATTTTCTTCTTGTGTAGCTGGAGATGCTTTATTTTGTTAATGAAATCTTATTAATGGATGTGTTTGACATTTACCCAAAAATGGGAGAGAATGCTATTTAACTACTGTAAAGGAGAATGATTCTCATTAGATATAATGGGTCTCATGGGAATAATTTTGAAGTAGTTTAGTGTGCCTAAGTCTGTGATTGCTACTGAATGACCCATTATTACTTAATTTATTATACATACACTGTTCATAAAAAATTTATACGTATGCTTTCCGAAGTACCCCACTTTTATGTACTCGCCTATGTGTAGCTGCAAAAATGGAGACTTAGCTCTTGGCCCTGCCTTTCAACTTATTTTTGACATTCATTTTCTTCTTGAGGTATTCTATTTAATATGGTATGATGCTAGTGCCCCTCTGGCAAGCCAGTTATCGAATGAGTCACAGTAACCCCCGCCCGTGGTATAGTTTGAGTCACACTAAAATTGTTTTCTTTGTCTGGTCACCCTACCTTTGTGGGGATGGCCCATTTTAAAATAAAAATTGTATTATATAAATTGCAGCATCATTTATTTTTTGTTACATTTTAACTCATAACAGCATCGCAATACATTACTATTTTATTTGTTAGCAATTTTTTTTCTAAGTTTCACTTAAACTATTTTAAAGACAGTTATAGAGTGATAGTTGGTGAAAGTGTTTCTTTTTCAGGTCACCTTGTCTCAGTGGGAGATGGCCACTGTGTTAAAAACAAATATGTATATAGCAATGGATTAAAGGTTGATGGTTGGGTTATTATTGAAAGAATTAGAGGTAAGACAGAGAGCAGGATTGCAGATAAAGGAGGAGGCTTTAGAATGAGTAGGGAATGTGGAGACCAAGTGTTTACACTGAAGCATATCAGTGAATAATATTTAGATATACGGAAGTTTACATTTCCTTTATGGATTTAGAAAAGGCATACGATAGAGTGGATAGGGGAGCAATGTGGCAGATGTTACAACTGTGTGGAATAGGTAGTAAGTTAATAGATTTTGTAAAGTTTTTATGAGGCTAGTGAGGCTCGAGTTAGGGTGTGTAGGAGAGACGGAGATTACTTTCCAGTAAAAGTAGGTCTTGCACAAGGATGTGTAATATCACCATGGTTGTTTAGCATATTTATAGATGGGGTTGTAAAAGAAGTAAATGCTAGGGTGTTGGGAGAGGGGTGGGATTAATATTTTGGGGAATCAAATACAAAATGGGAGTTGACAAAGTTAATTTTTGCTGATGATACTGTACTTTTGGGAGATTCTAAAGAAAAGTTGCAAAGGTTAGTGGACGAGTTTTAGAGGGTGTGTAAAGGAAGAATATTGATAAGAGTAAGGTGATGAGGGTATCAAAAGAGTTATGTAAAGAAAAACAGTATATGTATCACATTGGAGGGAGGGAAAATGGAAGAAGTTAATGTGCTCAGACATTTGGGAGTAGACTTGTCAGTGGATGGGTTTATGAAGGACAAAGTTAACCATAGAATTGATGAAGGAAAAAAGATGGGTGGTGCATTTTGTGCATTGACATATCTTTTTTTTTTTTTTTTTTTTTCAACAAGTCGGCCGTCTCCCAC
>WNWK01000737.1:19115-89124 GCA_009830355.1 Cherax destructor | reverse complement strand
TTTTAACATTTCTGTCATGATTCCGTCAATTCCAGCTGCTTTACCCCCTTTCATTCTACGTAATGCCTCACGCACCTCCCCACACTAAATCCTGCTCTTCTTCACTCTAAACGATGTTGTACCTCCTGGCCAGTACATGAAATTACCGCCTCCTCTTTCATCGACATTTAAAAGTTCCTCAAAATATTCCGCCATCTACCCAATACCTCCAGCTTCCCATCTACTAACCCCCCTACTCTGTTTTTAACTGACAAATCCATTCGTTCCTAGGCTTTCTTACCTTGTTTATCTCACTCCAAAATTTTTCTTGTTTTCAGCAAAATTTCTTGACAGAGCCTCTCCCATTCTTTCATCCGCTCTTCTTTTGCACTCTCTCACCACTCTCTTCACCTTTCTTTTACTCTCCATATACTCTGCTCATCTATTAACACTTCTGTTTTGTAAAAACCTCTCATAAGCTACCTTTTCTCTTTTATCACACCTTTACTTCTTCATTCCACCAGTCACTCCTCTTTCCTCCTGCCCCACCCTCCACTATCCCAACTCTCTTCAACCCCCACTACTCCTACTTGCACTAGCCCACCTTTCTGCCAATAGTTGCTTATATCTCACCCTAACTTCCTCCTCCCTTAGTTTATACACTTTTACCTCTCTCTTACTTGCTGTTGCCATTTTCTTTTTGTCCCATCTACCTTTTACTCTAACTGTAGCTACAACCAAATAATGATCTGATATATCCGTTGCCCCTCTATAAACATGTACATCCTGAAGCCTACTCATCAACCTTTTATCCACCAATACATAATCCAACAAACTACTTTCCTTACGTGCTATATCATACCTTGTATATTTATTTATCCTCTTTTTCATAAAATATGTATTACTTATTACCAAACCTCTTTCTACACATAGCTCAATTAATGGTTCCCTATTTACATTTACCCTGGCACCCCAAATTTACCTACTACTCCATCCACAACATTTTTACCCACTTTAGCATTAAGATCCCCAACCACAATTACTCTCTCACTTTGTTCAAAACTCCCACACATTCACTCAACATTTCCCAAAATCTCTCTCTCCTCTACACTTCTCTCTTCTCAAGGTGCATAAACACTTACTATAACCCACTTTTCACATCCAACCTTTATTTTACTCCACATAATCCTTGAATTTATACATTTATATTCCTTCTTTACCTGCCATAACTGATTATTCAACATTATTGCCACTCCTTCTTTAGCTCTAACTCTATTTGAAACCCCTGACCTAATCCCATTTATTTCTCCCCACTGAAACTCTCCTACCCCCTTCAGCTTTGTCTCACTTAAAGCCAGGACATCCAGCTTCTTTTCATTCATAACATCTATAATCATCTCTTTCTTATCATTCGCACAACATCCACGCACATTCAAACATCCCACTTTGACGGTTTTCTTCTTCTTCTTTTAGTAAGCTATACAGGAAAAGGGTTACTAGCCCATTGTTCCCGGCATTTTAGTTGACTTTTACAACACGCATGGCTTACGGAGGAAAGATTCTTATTCCACTTCCCCATGGATATGAAAGGGAAAAGCAATAAGAACAAGAACTATTAAGATAAAATCAAAGAAAACTCAGATGAGTGTGTATACATAAACATGTACATGTTTGCGTAGTGTGACCTAAGTGTAAGTAGAAGTAGCAAGACGTACCTGAAATCTTGCATGTTTATGAGACAGAAAAAAAGACACCAGCAATCCTACCATCATGTAAAACAGTTTCAGGTTTCTGTTTCACAGTCACCTGGCAGGATGGTAGTACCTCCCTGGGTGGTTGCTGTCTACCAACCTACTACCTATTACCTATTAACTTACTACCTATTGACATATCTGTGGAGACAAAAACATTATCCATGGAGGCAAAGAAAGGAATGAAGGAGAGTATAGGGGTACCAACACTCTTATGTGTGTGTGAAACATGGGTTGTAAATGCTTCAGCAAGGAGGAGGAGGCTGGAGGCAGTGATGTCGTGTCTAAGGGCAATGTGTGATGTAAATGATATGTACAGAATTCGTAGTGTGGAAATTAGGAGGGTGTGTGGAGTTTCTAAAAGTATTATTCAGAGGGCTGAAGAGGGGTCATTTAGAGAGGATGGAGCAAAATAGGATGACTTGTAGTGTGTGTAAATCTGTAGTGGAGGGGTAGGGGTCATCCTAAGAAAGGATGGAGGGAAGGGACAAAAGAGGTTCAGCGTGCAAGGGGTTTGGACATGCAACAGTCATGTGTGAACGTGCTAGATAGAAGTGAATGGAGACGAATGGTTTTTGGGACCTGACAACCTGTATTAATGTGAGCAGGGTAATATTTTGTTAAATGATTCAGGGAAACCGGTTAGCCAGACTTGAGTCCTGGAGGTGGGAAGTACATTGTTTGCACTGTAAAGTAAGGGTTTGGGATATTGGCTGTTTGGAGTGACATCTAAACTGTCATATCTGAGCGCCTCTGCAAAGACAAGTAATTGTGTGTGAATGATGGCGAATGGTTTTTTTTTTTTTTTTTTCTGCCTCTGTGGGAGATGGCCGATGTGTTAGAAAAAATCAAACACTGTGTGTGTGTGGATGTGGGTGGTAGTATGGTGTTTTTACTTATTGCTTTCGGGTTCCATTTCTTTGGAAGACTGGCTGGTGTGTGTGTGTGTGTTTGACCATTTTTTGTTTTGTCCATTACATCTTGCTATTAATTTGTTTACTTTCTTTATTATTATGTCATGAATTTATGTTTCATATATTATACATCAAGGAAAATCTTATCTTCCTATTAATGTATTTTGTTACTTTGTGCCTTCTATAATACCTGATTTTTGTATAAATTTCCAGATCACTGCATGATCCAGTTTGTTAAACCCAATCTACTTGGCACGAAGAAAGAGTTTATGAATCGTTTCGTTAATCCTATTGAGCAAGGCCAGTGTGTTGATGCCATGCCTAGAGATGTTCGGAGGATGAAGAGAAGGGCTCACATTCTTCATAACCTATTAGAAGGATGTGTGCAGGTAAAGTTGCATATTTTAATTTTAAGAATTCTCCCCTGTAACACTTAGTTTGTGTACTTTAAAAGACGTATTGAAGATGCGTACTTTTATTTGCTGGTTTGGGATCATTTTACCTCCACCTATGAATATAAAGATCAGTATACAAATAACCTGCTCAAAAGAAATTGAAAGTTATGATTTTTTTTCAGTTTGGGCCAATAACCCTTTCGGGGTCGGTGCCGCACTAGTACGCGTAAATTCTAGCGGCCTCAAATTAAGTGGGAAACGGCAGGTATAAAAAAATTCCTGCAGCACACACTGCATAATGAGAAAAAAAAAACTCCGACCGTTCGTATGGTATTTATTGATGTATTCTCATTTTCTTGGTCTCATTTGATAGAATGGAAGATATATTACAAAAAAAAAGATGATTTTGATTGGTTTGACAATGACAAGTACCTTGAAATTGAGCTCAAAGTAGCAAAAATGTTTGATTTTTGATGATGTTCAAGAGTAAACAAATCACACCATACGTCCAATACACATCAACTGGCGAGTCTGATATTCTTCCACATGTGCGCTGATATTATTTATACCATTTTTACAATGAAAGAGTTGTATACATAACAGTAAATCTTTTATTTTTTTGTGAGAATAAAAATTAAAAATGGAAAGGAAAAGTAGTGTAAGAGGGGCCTGGAGACGTGACTAATGAACAGAGAAGATGTTATTTTAGTGCCAGGAATGTCTGCCTTGTTTATTCTGGACCCCATTTTGAAATTGGCATCGTTTGAAATTTGTGTGAAATTGACGAAATTGCCATTTTCTGACCACTATTTTGGGTAGTTGAAATTGGTAAATCGGCGGTTTCTTGTACTCAATCGATAGAAGAAATGGAGTTCTAGCAAAATAGCTATGATTTTAGTGGACTGGAACATTGGATATGGGCAAAAATAGGGCTCAAAGTGGGCGAAATCGCCAATACATATACATCGTCGAGACCGATAACTTTGCGAGAGCCTAATTCCATAAGTTTTCAATCAAATTTCATACTTTTGGTGTTGTTATGGTCGGAAAAAGATTCTCTATCATTTCATAAGAATTTTTTTTTTTTTTCCAAAAACATGTTTGACCCTGAGAACAAATTTCCAAGAAGGCCTGTTGACCCCCAAAGGGTTAACTAGTCACATATAGAAATGTGAAGGGAAGGGAGCCAGAATATACAATAGAATCCCTGTATCTGTGGATTTGGTTTCCATGGTTTCAGTTATCCATGGTTTACCTTGGACCAAAAATAACCTTCAGTTTTGCTTAATGGCACCAAAGCACAACAATCGTGTAAAATTGTTTGTAGAATTACCAACAATATGTTAGGTAAAAGGACACAAGTGCAACTAGTGCAGCATTTTATTATGACAATGTTTTGCTCTGCAGGAGCTTTGTCATTGGCTTGACAAAGCTCTTGGAGAGCGAAACGTTGCCACAATAAAATGTCGCATTAGTTGTACTTGTGTCCCTTTACCTAACAAAAATAGTGATGGTGGCAGTTCAAAACTCAAGAGAAGTCGTGAAGTGCTTACCAAAAGTGATAATTCTCCGGTAGGCCTTGGAATGTATCCCCTATGGATACAGTGTGACTATTGTCTATGGGAGGAGGGTGGTCCAGGAGTGGAAGAATAGAAGGTAGTAGTAATAGTAATAGTGGAGTTAGTTCAAGGAACAAGAAATCAGAGCAGCACTGCAGGATAGCTAATGGCCCATAGGGCTTAGACAAAATCCCTGGGGGGCAAAGCCCTCATAGAATAGAACCCACCTTGGCAGAAGATAGGTAGGTTCTGTCCTATGGAGATTTTGTTCCCCAGGGATTTTTACCTTCCCTTGTGGCAGTTAGCTCTCCTGCAGTGCTCCTGTTCTCATGACGATTGCTACTACATCTACTACTACTACATCTACTACTACTACATCTACTACTACTACATCTACTACTACTACATCTACTACTACATCTACTACTACATCTACTACTACATCTACTACTACATCTACTACTACATCTACTACTACATCTACTACTGCTGCTGCTACTACATCTACTATTACTATATCTACTACTAGTATTACTACATCTACTAGTACTATTATTTCTACTACATCTACTAGTACTATTATTTCTACTACTACATCTACATCTATTATTACAATATCTACTACAACTTCTGTTACTAATGCTACCACCACTTCCATTATTATTTATACTATTCTCTTATTATTACTACTAGTAGCACTATTACTACTACTGTTAATAATTAATATTAAGGTATCTTTAATGATATATAGTTTTCTATTAACAACATTTGTCATTTCAGAGATTTGATTACACAGTCTTGAAGCCTTTCCTGCCTCCAAAGTTCGAATATGTTATATCAGTACAGTTATCAGAGATCCAGTGTAAATTGTACCAATATTATCTGGATAACTTAGCCCAAGGTGGCCCTAAACGCCAAGGATCAGGCCTGTTTGTGGACTTTGGTTGTCTCTCCAGAGTGTGGACTCATCCTAGGGTTCTGGAGTTGGCTGTCAGAAGAGCACTGGTAAGTTATTTTTTTTTGGGTAAAGTTTGAACCACAGCTATCATGCCATGAGAATAGCTCTACTCCTGTAGCAACAAGTTTAAAAAATTTGAAAAAATGATGTGGCTGTATTATTTTCTAATTGTGACTCTTAGCACAACAGTCTTTGTTTATATAGTGGAACCTCTACTTGCAAGTTTAATCCGTTCCGTGACCTTGCTCGCAACTTGATTTGCTTGTTTGCAGTCAATTTTCCTCATTTAAATTAATTGAAATAAAATTTATCCGTTCCGACTCTCAGGAACGATAAAATACAGTGGACCCTCGGTTTTCATTCACCTCCAAACTCGAACAATTATGTAAGTGTATTTTCGTAAGTGCTTTTGTAAGTGTATTTTTGGGGGGTCTGAAATGACTAATCTAATTTACGTTTGTCCTTATGGGAACAAATTCGTTCGGTAACAGCACTCAAACAGCATTCTAGAAAGAATTTTCAACGAAAACCGTGGGTCCACTGTACATGTATACTTAAATATTTCACCAATATCAACTCTACGGCTTATTTATATATCACAATTCGTCTACTATGACATAATAAACAATATTAATAACATAGAAACATGATAAATACAGTAAAATGAATGAAATATTACGTATGTGAGTAGTGTTAGTTGAGGGCGCGGGCACAGCAGCCATTGTTGTTGTTGTGGATAGGGTCACCACGGTAGCTATTCCTCCATACCTTCCCATGCTTTTATTATAACAGAAAACAGAGTGTTTGTATTGCAAACTCCATTAGATCACTACATACATATGTAGTTTCATAAGGAAAACAATAATAATAATAATGTACTAAGAATAATAATTCATAAAGAAATTATGTAGTAATACAGCATTTACCTTGGAGATGGAGAAGAGATGCTGGGCACATCGGTGTATGCTGTCAGGAGTTCATTTCGTTTCGTCCTTTTTCAGAATGTTTCGAAAATGACTTACAAAGCGTCATTACATAGCTCCAACGCACAATCACTTGAAACTTTCTCTGGGTGATACACTCTTAATCCAATGTACACTTAATTGCTACATGTAAGGAAAACACTGACTTTTTTTTGGGTTATCCTAAGTTCTTTGGGTTATCCTAGGTTCTTTGGGTTATCCTAGATTCTTTGGGTTATACTAGGTTCTTTGGGTTATCATAGGTTCTGCTGCTATGTATGATAATCTATGTAACTGTATTTGTGTATACCTGAATAAACTTACTAATTCCTTCACCCGCGAGGTAAGCTCCGTGAACAGCTGAGCTTTGTTTTGATATGCACTGCCATCTCATGGTGGCATGCTCAAACTAACTTATTATACGTAGTATGTACATATTATTATTATTTTTTTTAACAAGTCGGCCGTCTCCCACCGAGGCAGGGTGACCCAAAAAGAAAGAAAATCCCCAAAAAGAAAATACTTTCATCATCATTCAACACTTTCACCACACTCATACATAATCACTGTTTTTGCAGAGGAGCTCAGATACGACAGCTGAGAATAGTCCCTCCCAGCTGTCACTATCCCAGACCCCTCCTTTAAAGTGCAGGCATTGTACTTCCCATTTCCCACTAAATCAATTAACTGGTTTCCCTGAATCCCTTCACAAAATGTTACCCTGCTCACACTCCAACAGATCGTCATGTCCCAAAAACCATTCGTCTCCATTCACTCCTATCTAACACGCTCACACATGCTTGCTGGAAGTCCAAGCCCTCGCCCACAAAACCTCCTTTACCCCTTCCCTCCAACCTTTCTAGGACGACCCTACCCCGCCTTCCTTCCCCTACAGATTTATACGCTCTCCAAGTCATTCTACTTTGATCCATTCTCTCTAAATGACCAAACCACTTCAACAACCCCTCTTCAGCCCTCTGACAAATACTTTTAGTAACTCCACACCTTCTCCTAATTTCCACATTCCGAATTTTCTGCATAATATTTACACCACACATTGCCCTTAGACAGGACATCTCCACTGCCTCCAGCCTCTTCCTCGCTGCAGCATTTGCAACCCATGCTTCACACCCATATAAGAGTGTTGGTACCACTATACTTTCGTACATTCCCTTCTTTGCCTCCATGGATAACGTTTTTTGTCTCCAGATACCTCAATGCACCACTCACCTTTTTTCCTTCATCAATTCTATGGTTAACCTCATCCTTCATAAACCCATCCGCTGACACGTCAACTCCCAAATATCTGAAAACATTTACTTCTTCCTTAATCCCTCTCTCCAATGTGATATCCAATTTTTCTTTATTTAAATCGTTTGATACCCTCATCACCTTACTCTTATCTAAGTTCACTTTTAACTTTCTACCTTTACACACACTCCCAAACTCGTCCACTAACCTTTGCAACTTTTCTTTAGAATCTCCCATAAGCACAGTATCATCAGCAAAAGTAACTGTGTCAACTCCCATTTTGCATTTAATTCTCCATAATTTAATCCCACCCCCCTCCCCAACACTCTAGCATTTACTTCTTTTACAACCCCATCTATAAATATATTAAACAACCATGGTGACATTACACATCCCTGTCTAAGACCTACTTTACCGGAAGTAATCTCCCTCTCCCTACACACCCTAACCTGAGCCTCACTATCCTCATAAAAACTCTTTACAGCCTTCAGTAACTTACTACCTATTCCATACACTTGCAACATTTGCCACATTGCTCCCCTATCCACTCTATCATATGCCTTTTCTAAATCCATAAATGCAATAAAAACTTCTCTACCTTTATCTAAATACTGTTCACATATATGCTTCACTGTAAACACTTGATCGACACATCCCCTACCCACTCTAAAGCCTCCTTGCTCATCTGCAATCCTACTCTCTTGTCTTACCTCTAATTCTTTCAATAATAACCCTGCCATACACTTTACCTGGTATACTCAGTAAACTTCTTCTTCTTTCAACACGTCGGCCGTTTCCCACCGAAGCAGGGTGGCCCAAAAGAAAAAACGAAAGTTTCTCCTTTTACATTTAGTAATATATACAGGAGAAGGGGTTACTAGCCCCTTGCACCCGGCATTTTAGTCGCCTCTTACGACACGCATGGCTTACGGAGGAAGAATTCTGTTCCACTTCCCCATGGAGATAAGAGGAAATCAGAACAAGAACTAGTAAGAAAATAGAAGAAAACCCAGAGGGGTGTGTGTATATACATATGCTTGTACATGAATGTGTAGTGTGACCTAAGTGTAAGTAGAAGTAACAAGACATACCTGAAATCTTGCATGTTTATGAGACAGAAAAAAGACACCAGCAATCCTACCATCATGTAAAACAAATACAGGCTTTCGTTTTACACTCACTTGGCAGGACGGTAGTACCTCCCTGGGCGGTTGCTGTCTACCAACCTACTACCTATTCCTCAGTAAACTTATTCCCCTATAATTTTTACACTCTCTTTTATCCCCCTTCCCTTTATATAAAGGAACTATACATGCTCTCTGCCAATCCCTAGGTACCTTCCCCTCTTTCATACATTTATTAAACAAAAATACCAACCACTCCAGCACTATATCCCCCCCTGCTTTTAACATTTCTGTCATGATTCCGTCAATTCCAGCTGCTTTACCCCCTTTCATTCTACGTAATGCTTCACGCACCTCCCCCACACTCACATCCTGCTCTTCTTCACTCCTAAATGATGTTATACCTCCCTGGCTAGTACATGAAATTACAGCCTCCCTTTTTTCATCGACATTTAAAAGTTCCTCAAAATATTCCCGCCATCTACCCAATACCTCCAGCTTCCTATCTACTAACTCCCCTACTCTGTTTTTAACTGACAAATCCATTCGTTCCCTAGGCTTTCTTACCTTGTTTATTTTTTTTTTTTTTATTAACACATCGGCCGATTCCCACCAAGGCAGGGTGGCCCGAAAAAGAAAAACTTTCTTCATCATTCACTCCATCACTGTCTTGCCAGAGGGCTGCTTTACACTACAGTTATAAAACTGCAACATTAACACCCCTCCTTCAGAGTGCAGACACTGTACTTCCCATCTCCAGGACTCAAGTCCGGCCTGCAGGTTTTCCTGAATCCCTTCATAAATGTTACTTTGCTCACACTCCAACAGCACGTCAAGTATTAAAAACCATTTGTCTCCATTCACTCCTATCAAATACGCACACGCATGCTTGCTGGAAATCCAAGCCACTCGCACACAAAACCTCCTTTACCCCCTCCCTCCAACCTTTCCTAGGCCGACCCCTACCCCGCCTTCCCTCCACTACAGATTTATACACTCAAGGTCATTCTGTTTCGTTTCATTCTCTCTACATGTCCGAACCACCTCAACAACCCCTCCTCAGCCCTCTGGATAATAGTTTTGGCAATCCCGCACCTCCTCCTAATTTCCAAACTCCGAATTCTCTGCATTATATTCACACCACACATTGACCTCAGACATGACATCTCCACTGCCTCCAGCCTTCTCCTCGTTGCGACATTCATCACCCATGCTTCAAACCCATATAAAAGTGTTGGTATAACTATACTCTCATACATTCCCCTCTTAACTTCCATGGACAAAGTTCTTTGTCTCCACAGACTCCGAAGTGCACCACTCACCCTTTTCGTGTATAGGGCAAGGAGGATTAACATCTTGTAGGAGTGCGGAAGAGCCAGTTGTGAGTGTGGAGGACGTTCGTGAGGCAGTGAGTAGAATTAAAGGGGGTAAGGCAGCTGGGATTGATGGGATAAAGGTAGAAATGTTAAAAGCAGGCGGAGATATAGTTTTGGATTGGTTGGTGCTATTATTTAATACATGTATGGAAGAGGGTAAGGTACCTAGGGACTGGCAGAGAGCATGTATTGTTCCTTTGTATAAAGGCAAAGGGGACAAAAGAGAGTGCAAAAATTATAGCTACTTCTACTTACACTTTAGGTCACACTACACTGGCATACACATGCATATATATACATACACACATCTAGGTTTTTCTTCTTTTTCTTAATAGCTCTTGTTCTTTTTATTTTCTCTATTGTCCATGGGGAAGTGGAAAAGAATCTTTCCTCCGTAAGCCATGCGTGTCGTATGAGGCGACTAAGATGCCGGGAGCAATGGGCTAGTAACCCCTTCTCCTGTACAAATCTACTAGAAACGAGAAGAAGAAAAACTTTATAAAATTGGGTTGTCTGAATGTGCGTGGATGTAGTGCGGATGATAAGAAAGAGATGATTGCCGATGTTATGAATGAAAAGAAGTTGGATGTCCTGGCCCTAAGCGAAACAAAGCTGAAGGGGGTAGGCGAGTTTCAGTGGGGAGAAATAAATGGGATTAAGTCAGGAGTATCTGAGAGAGTTAGAGCTAAGGAAGGGGTAGCAATAATGTTGAAGGATCAGTTATGGAAGGAAAAGAGGGAATATAAATGTGTAAATTCAAGGATTATGTGGATTAAAATAAGGGTCGGATGCGAAAAGTGGGTCATAATAAGCGTGTATGCACCTGGAGAAGAGAGGAGTGTAGAGGAGAGAGAGAGATTTTGGGAGATGTTAAGCGAATGTATAGGAACTTTTGAACCAAATGAGAGAGTAATTGTGGTAGGGGACCTAAATGCTAAAGTGGGAGAAACATGCAGAGAGGGTGTAGTAGGTAAGTTTGGGGTGCCAGGTGTAAATGATAATGGGAGCCCTTTGATTGAACTTTGTATAGAAAGGGGTTTAGTTATAGGTAATACATATTTTAAGAAAAAGAGGATAAATAAGTATACAAGATATGATGTAGGGCGTAATGACAGTAGTTTGTTGGACTATGTATTGGTAGATAAAAGACTGTTGAGTAGACTTCAGGATGTACATGTTTATAGAGGGGCTACAGATATATCAGATCACTTTTTAGTTATAGCTACAGTGGGAGTAAAAGGTAGATGGGATACAAGGAAAATAGAATCAGTAAGTAAAAGAGAGGTGAAGGTTTATAAACTAAAAGAGGAGGCAGTTAGGGTAAGATATAAACAACTATTGGAGGATAGATGGGCTAGTGAGAGTGTAGGCAATGGGGTCGAAAATGTATGGGGTAGATTTAAAAATGTAGTGTTAGAGTGTTCAGCAGAAGTTTGTGGTTACAGGCGAGTGGGTGCGGGAGGGAAGAGGAGCGATTGGTGGAATGATGATGTAAAGAGAGTAGTAAGGGAGAAAAAGTTAGCATATGAGAGGTTTTTACAAAGTAGAAGTGATGCAAGGAGGGAAGAGTATATGGAGAGAAAAGAGAGGTTAAAAGAGTGGTGAAGCAATGTAAAAGAGAGCAGATGAGAGAGTGGGTGAGATGTTATCAGCAAATTTTGTTGAAAATAAGAAAAAGTTTTGGAATGAGATTAATAAGTTGAGGAAGCCTAGAGAACAAATGGATTTGACAGTTAAAAATAGGAGAGGAGAGTTATTAAATGGAGAGTTAGAGGTATCGGGAAGATGGAGAGAATATTTTGAGGATTTGTTAAATGTTGATGAAGACAGGAAGCTGTGATTTCGTGTGTAGGGCAAGGAGGAATAACATCTTGTAGGAGTGTGGAAGAGCCAGTTGTGGGTGTAGGGAAGTTCGTGAGGCAGTGGGTAGAATGAAAGGGGGTAAGGCAGCTGGGATTGATGGGATAAAGATAGAAATGTTAAAAGCAGGTGGGGATATAATTTTGGAGTGGTTGGTGCTATTATTTAATAAATGTATGGAAGAGGGTAAGGTACCTAGGGATTGGCAGAGAGCGTGTATTGTTCCTTTGTATAAAGGCAAAGGGGACAAAAGAGAGTGCAAAAATTATAGGGGAATAAGTCTGTTGAGTGTACCTGGTAAAGTGTATGGTAGAGTTATTATTGAAAGAATTAAGAGTAAAACAGAAAGCAGGATAGCAGATGAACAAGGGGGCTTTAGGAAAGGTAGGGGTGTGTAGACCAAGTGTTTACAGTGAAACATATAGGTGAACAGTATTTGGATAAGGGTAAAGATGTTTTTGTGGCATTTATGGATTTGGAAAAGGCGTATGATAGGGTAGATAGGGGGCAATGTGGCAGATGTTGCAGGTGTATGGAATAGGAGGAAGGTTACTGAAAGCAGTGAAGAGTTTTTATGAGGATAGTGAGGCTCAGGTTAGAGTGTGTAGGAGGGAAGGGGACTATTTCCCAGTAAAAGTGGGCCTTAGACAAGGATGTGTGATGTCACCGTGGTTGTTCAATATATTTATAGATGGGGTTGTAAGAGAAGTGAATGCGAGGGTCTTGGCAAGAGGTGTTGGGCTAAAAGATAAAGAAGCAAATACAAAGTGGGAGTTGTCACAGTTGCTTTTGCTGATGACACTGTGCTTTTGGGAGATTCTGAAGAGAAGCTGCAGAGGTTGGTGGATGAATTTGGTAGGGTGTGTAAAAGAAGAAAATTGAAAGTGAATATAGGAAAGAGTAAGGTGATGAGGATAACAAAAGAATAGGTGACGAAAGATTGGATATCAGATTGGGGGGAGAGAGTATGGAGGAGGTGAATGTATTCAGATATTTGGGAGTGGACATGTCGGCGGATGGGTCTATGAAGGATGAGGTGAATCATAGAATTGATGAGGGGAAAAGGGTGAGTGGAGCACTCGAGTCTGTGGAGACAAAGAACCTTGTCCATGGAAGTAAAGAGGGAATGTATGAGAGTATAGTTATACCAACGCTCTTATATGGGTGTGAAGCATGGGTGATGAATGTTGCAACGAGGAGAAGGCTGGAGGCAGTGGAGATGTCATGTCTGAGGTCAATGTGTGGTGTGAATATAATGCAGAGAATTCGGAGTTTGGAAATTAGGAGGAGGTGCGGGATTACCAAAACGATTGTCCAGAGAGCTGAGGAGGGGTTGTTGAGGTGGTTTGGACATGTAGAGAGAATGGAACGAGACAGAGTGACTTCGAGTGTATAAATCTGTAGTGGAGGGAAGGCGGGGTAGGGGTCGGCCTAGGAAAGGTTGGAGGGAGGGGTAAAGGAAGTTTTGTGTGCGAGGGCGTGGACTTCCAGCAAGCATGTGTGAGCGTATTTGATAGGAGTGAATGGAGGCATATGGTTTTTAATACTTGACGTGCTGTTGGAGTGTGAGCAAAGTAACATTTATGAAGGGATTCAGGGAAACCGGCAGGCCGGACTTGAGTTCTGGAGATGGGAAGTACAGTGCCGGCACTCTGAAGGAGGGGTGTTAATGTTGCAGTTTTATAACTGTAGTGTAAAGCACCCTTCTGGCAAGACAGTGATGGAGTGAATGATGATGAAAGTTTTTCTTTTTCGGGCCACCCTGCCTTGGTGGGAATCGGCCGATGTGTTAATAAAATAAAAAAAAAAGTCTGTTGAGTATACCAGGGAAAGTGTATGGTAGAGTTATTATTGAAAGAATTAAGAGTAAGACAGAGAGCAGAATAGCAGATGAACAAGGTGGCTTTAGGAAAGGTAGGGGGTGTGTAGACGAAGTGTTTGCAGTAAAACATATAGGTGAACAGTATTTGGATAAGGGTAAAGAGGTTTTTGTGGCATTTATGGATTTGGAAAAGGCATATGATAGGGTGGATAGGGGGGCAATGTGGCAGATGTTGCAGGTGTATGGAATAGGAGGTAGGTTACTGAAAGCAGTGAAGAGCTTTTATGAGGATAGTGAGGCTCAGGTTAGAGTGTGTAGGAGAGAGGGAGATTATTTCCCTGTAAAAGTAGGCCTTAGACAGGGATGTGTGATGTCACCGTGGTTGTTCAATATATTTATAGATGGGGTTGTAAGAGAAGTGAATGCGAGGGTCTTGGCAAGAGGTGTGGGGTTAAAAGACAAAGAATCAAATACAAAGTGGGAGTTGTCACAGTTGCTTTTTGCTGATGACACTGTGCTTTTGGGAGATTCTGAAGAGAAGTTGCAGAGGTTGGTGGATAAATTTGGTAAGGTATGTAAAAGAAGAAAATAGAAAGTGAATATAGGAATGAGTAAGGTAATGAGGATAACAAAAAGATTAGGTGACGAAAGATTGGATATCAGATTAGAGGGAGAGAGTATGGGGGAGGTGAATGTATTCAGATATTTGGGAGTGGACATGTCAGCAGATGGGTCTATGAAGGATGGGTGAACCTTGTTTATCTCACTCCAAAAAATTTTCTTGTTTTCAGCAAAATTTCTTGACAGAGCCTCTCCCATTCTTTCATCCGCTCTTCTTTTGCACTCTCTCACCACTCTCTTCACCTTTCTTTTACTCTCCATATACTCTGCTCTTCTATTAACACTTCTGTTTTGTAAAAACCTCTCATAAGCTACCTTTTTCTCTTTTATCACACCCTTTACTTCTTCATTCCACCACTCCTCTTTCCTCCTGCACCCACCCTCCTATAGCCACAAACTTCTGCCCCACATTCTAATACTGCATTTTTAAAACTATCCCAACTCTCTTCAACCTCCCCACTACTTATACTTGCACTAGTTCACCTTTCTGCCAATAGTTGCTTATATCTCACCCTAACTTCCCCCTCCCTTAGTTTATACACTTTTATCTCTCTCTTACTGTTGCCATTTTCTTTTTGTCCCATCTACCTTTTACTCTAAATAGCTACAACCAAATAATGATCCGATATATCCGTTGCCCCTCTATAAACATGTACATCCTGAAGCCTACCCATCAACCTTTTATCCACCAATACATAATCCAACAAACTACTTTCCTTACGTGCTATATCATACCTTGTATCCTCTTTTTCATAAAATATGTATTACTTATTACCAAACCTCTTTCTACACATAGCTCAATTAATGGTTCCCCATTTACATTTACCCCTGGCACACCAAATTTACCTACTACTCCCTCCACAACATTTTTACCCACTTTAGCATTAAGATCCCCTAACCACAATTACTCTCTCACTTGGTTCAAAACTCCCCACACACTCACTCAACATTTCCCAAAATCTCTCTCTCTCTTCTACACTTCTCTCTTCTCCAGGTGCATAAACAACACTTACTGTAACCCAATTTTCACATCCAACCCTTATTTTACTACACATAATCCTTGAATTTATACATTTATATTCCTTCTTTACCTGCCATAACTGATTATTCAACATTATTGCCACTCCTTCTTTAGCTCTAACTCTATTTGAAACCCCTGACCTAATCCCATTTATTTCTCCCCACTGAAACTCTCCTACCCCCTTCAGCTTTGTTTCACTTAAAGCCAGGACATCCAGCTTATTTTCATTCATAACATCTATAATCATCTCTTTCTTATCATTCGCACAACATCCACGCACATTCAAACATCCCACTATGACGGTATTCTTCTTTTTTCTTTTTAGTAAGCTATACAGGAAAAGGGGTTACTAGCCCATTGTTTCCGGCATTTTAGTTGACTTTTACAACACGCATGGCTTACGGAGGAAAGATTCTTATTCCACTTCCCCATGAATATGAAAGGAAAAGCAATAAGAACAAGAACTATTAAGATAAAATCAAAGAAAACTGAGATGAGTGTGTATACATAAGCGTGTACATGTTTGCGTAGTAAGTAAGTAAGTTTATTCAGGTATACACAAATACATTTACATAGATTATCATACATAGCAGCATATATGTAGAGAACCTGGGATAACCCTAAAGAGTTAGTGACTTTTTTCCATTGGAGTATTACGTATTATTATTATAGGTATTATATTATTATTATTATTATTATATTATACGTGTCAGCAGATGGGTCTTTGAAGAATGAGGTGAATCATAGAATTAAGGAGGGGAAAAGGGTGAGTTGTGCACTGAGGAGCTTGTGGAGATAGAACTTTATCCATGAAAACAAAAAGGGGAATGTATGAGATTATAGTTATACCAACACTCTTGTATGGGTGTGAGACATGGGTTGTGAATGTTGCAACAAGGAGAAGGCTGGAGGCAGTGGAGATGTCATGTCTGAGGGCAATGTGTGGTGTGAATATAATGCAGAGAATCCGTAGTTTGGAGATTGGGAGGAGGTGTGGGATTACCAAAACTATTATCCAGAGGGCTGAGGAGGGGTTGTTGAGGTGGTTCGGACATGTAGAGAGAATGGAACAAAACAGAATGACTTCGAGAGTGTATAAATCTGTAGTGAACAGAGGAAATGTGTTTTTTAGTGCCAAGAAAGTCAACATTGTTAATTGTGGACCCTATTTTGAAATTGACAATTTTTGAACTTTGTATGAAATTGGCCAAATTATCGACTTCTGATCACTTTATTGGGTAGTTGAAATGAGTAAATGGGCAGTTTCTTGTACTCAATCTATAGAATAGAAGGAATAGCGAAATAATTTTGAGTTTGATCTTCTGGAAGAATGGAATTTACCGAAAATATAGCTCAGTTTGCAAAATTAGCGATGCATAAATATCGCTGAAACTATCTCTGTAAGAGCGTAGTTTTGTAAGTTTTCATCAAATTTTCTACTTTTGATTTTATTACCTCCGGAAAAAATCTATCATTTCATAAGAAAAAAACATTTTTTTATTTGAAAATTCTCCGACCCTGAGAGCAAGTTTCAGATCAGGGGTTCTGACCCTCAAAGGGTCAGAATTGTACCTCTACCTCCAGGACTCAAGTCTGGCTAACTGGTTTCTCTGAATCTCTTCACAGATATTACCCTGCTCACACTTCAAAGCTCGTTAAGTCCCAAAAAACATCGTCTCCACATGCTCACACATGCCTGCTGTATGTCCAAGCGCTTTGCACACAAAACCCCTTTTACCCCCTCTCTCCATCCTTTCCTGTGACGACCGCTACCCCTCCTTTCCACTACCAATTTATGCACCCCAAGTCATCCTATTTTGCTCCATCCTCTCTAAATGATCAAACCACCTCAACAACCTCTCCTTAGTTCTCTGAATAATACATTTAGTAACTCCGTACCTCCTCTTAATTTCCACAGTATGAATTCTCTTCGTAATATTCATGCCACGCATTACCCTTAAACACATCTCCACTGCCTCCAGCCTCCTCCTTGCTACAACATCACAACCCATGCTTCACACCCATATAAGTGTGTTTGTACCACTGTACTCTCATTCCTTTCTGTGCCTCCATGGAAAATGTTTTTTGTCTCCACAGATACCTCAGTGCATCACCCACCATTTTACCTTCATCAATTCAACGATTTACCTCATCCTTGCATACAAATATACCAACTATTCTAAAACTATTTACCCACCTGCTTTTTAACATTTGTCTTAATCCTATCTATCCCAGCTGCTTTACCCCCTTTCATTCTACCCTCTGCCTCATGCACTTACCCAACCCTCTCATCTGGGCATCTGTCTCTTCCTTCTGAAAGCAAGAAATCAATGTCTGTCTCCCTCAACTTTCAACAGTTCCTCAAAATATTTCCTCCATTTTCCCAATACTTCTACTTCCCTCTCTAATGGCACCCTTTCTTTTGTTTTTTAACTGTTAAATCCATTTGTTCCCTAGGCATTATTGAGTAGAAAAAGTCTTGGAACTAATCAAAGGTACATGTCCAGAACTTTTTCTTTATTCTTTCTTTCAACAAACTGGCCATATCTCACCGAGGCAGGGTGGCCCAAAAAGAAAAAAGTTTCTCTTTTTAAATTTAGTAATATGTACAGAAGGGGTTACTACCTCCTCCTCCCCTGGCATTTTAGTCACCTCTTACGACACACATGGGTTATGGAGGAAGAATTCTGTTCCACTTCTCAATGGAGATAAAAGGAAATAAACAAGAAGAAAACCCAGAGGAGTGTTTATATATACATATATGCCTTTACATGCACATGTAGTGTGACCTAAGTGTAAGTAGAAGTAGCAAGACATACCTAAAATCTTGCATGTTTATGAGACAGATAAAAGACACTGGCAATCCTATCATCATTTAAACAATTACAGGTTTCCGTTTCACACACATTTGTCAGGATGGTAGTACCTCTCTGGGTGGTTGCTGTCTACTAGCCTACTTTGTTGGTAAAATATCTTATTTTCTCATTAGACCTTTTGCACTCCCTCACCACTATTTTAACCTTCCTTTTGCTCCTCCCTCCATATATCACTTCTGCTTTGTAAAAATCTTTTGTATGCTAATTGTAATGACCATTCACTAATGGCAAGACAGCTATTGAAAAGTTGATGGTGAATTTGTTTTTCTTTAGTTCACCCAGTGTTTGTGGGAAGTGACTAGTGTGGTGAAACTAGAAAATGAAGACCACAGACAGTGATCTTCACTGCTACAACAGTAAAACTTTTCACACACTGGTTTTCCCATGTTGCATCGTGGTCTTTCATTGTAGTTTAAAAGGTACTCATATTGCATCTTTCTCTCCTGAAAGTGAATAATTGAGCACTTTTGCTATAATTTAAAAAAAATTTAGTATCTTGTAGTGATGACAATCACAATCAGGTGAGATTTATTTATTTATCATACATCACTGTATTAACCAGTCTTTATAACAGAAAATGGGTTGGTTATGAAAATGGTAGATCGTCGTCATTCTTGTCAAATTGAGTGGAAGATTTTAGCTTATAAATGAATTTTTGAAAGTTTAATATGTTTCCAAAACTAGGCTTCAACTTATATTAGGGATATAAATTGGCTAATGCTGTACATGGCTGTGCCTTCATTAAAATTGAACCTTTGGCTTAAAGCACTCAGTAATGAGCTGCAATTCCAATATTAATAGCTGGATACAAAAAAAAAAAAGTTATTCCCACATGAGCTTGGTTTACATGGCAATTTTTTAAGTATATTTTTCTATTTTGTTTATTTAATAGGATCATTTTTAACATAGAGCATTTTGGTGTATAAAAAGTGTATTCATATTTTGAGCTTAGCATTTTTGCCAATTTTAATGTAAGTGTTTGATGCACAAATGAGAATTTCTTGCAAAGTTTTATATACTCAGAATTAGGCTGCTGAGACTTGACTTTGGATTTATGTTTACCATAACTCCTATGTCCTTCTCACATCATGTATGATCAAGTTCTTCAATAAAAAGTTAAGCAATTAATCCAAAAGACTTAATTACTTTCATTGTTTCTGTTTTGAGGTATGTGGAAATGAGGCAGGAATAATTAATATTTTATATGCCAGCTTCTCAAGAAAATGAAATTCTTAAGAAGCATAAGATGTCAGTGACATAGATGTAAACCATAAAAACATGTTGTTGCTCTTGTGTTATTATATCTCTGCTTTCAGTTTAATGATGATGAAGAAGAAATGGATGATTTCATTTGTGATGACACAACCACCTCTGAATCTTCAGATGATGAAAGATCAAGAAAGAAGAAGAAGAAGAAAAAGGATACAAAGAAAAAGAATGAAGAATCTGAGGAGGAAGAAATAAGACAAGAGGAAGATGAAAAACCAGGTATTGTGCTTTACTATTTTCGATCATTTAGGATGAAGTGTGGACAATTTTTTTTATTAACAAAATAATAAGTGTGTAGTAGGATCACATTTTCAAAATTCTGTTATTCTGGATGATATATAAAAAAGAGAGGGTGTGGTAGGTAAGTTTGGGGTGCCAGGTGTAAATGATAATGGGAGCCCTTTGATTGAACTTTGTATAGAAAGGGGTTTAGTTATAGGTAATACATATTTTAAGAAAAAGAGGATAAATAAGTATACAAGATATGATGTAGGGCGTAATGACAGTAGTTTGTTGGACTATGTATTGGTAGATAAAAAACTGTTGAGTAGACTTCAGGATGTACATGTTTATAGAGGGGCCACAGATATATCAGATCATTTTTTAGTTACAGCTACAGTGGGAGTAAAAGGTAGATGGAAGCAGTAAGTAAGAGAGAGGTGAAGGTTTATAAACTAAAAGAGGAGGCAGTTAGGGTAAGATATAAACAACTATTGGAGGATAGATGGGCTAGTGAGAGTGTAGGCAATGGGGTCGAAGATGTATGGGGTAGATTTATAAATGTAGTGTTAGTGTTCAGCAGAAGTTTGTGGTTACAGGCGAGTGGGTGCGGGAGGGAAGAAGAGCGATTGGTGGAATGATGATGTAAGGGAGAAAAAGTTAGCATATGAGAGGTTTTTACAAAGTAGAAGTGATGCAAGGAGGGAAGAGTATATGGAGAGAAAAAGAGAGGTTAAGAGAGTGGTGAAGCAATGTAAAAAGAGAGCAAATGAGAGAGTGGGTGAGATGTTATCAACAAATTTTGTTGAAAATAAGAAAAAGTTTTGGAGTGAGATTAATAAGTTGAGGAAGCCTAGGGAACAAATGGATTTGACAGTTAAAAATAGGAGAGGAGAGTTATTAAATGGAGAGTTAGAGGTATCGGGAAGATGGAGGGAATATTTTGATGAGCTGTTAAATGTTGATGAAGACAGGGAAGCTGTGATTTCGTGTATAGGGCAAGGAGGAATAACATCTTGTAGGAGTGTGGAAGAGCCAGTTGTGAGTGTGGGGAAGTTCGTGAGGCAGTGGGTAGAATGAAAGGGGTAAGGCAGCTGGGATTGATGGGATAAAGATAGAAGTGTTAAAAGCAGGTGGGGATATAGTTTTGGAGTGGTTAGTGCTATTAGTTAATAAATGTATGGAAGAGGGTAAGGTACCTAGGGATTGGCAGAGAGCGTGTATTGTTCCTTTGTATAAAGGCAAAGGGACAAAGAGAGTGCAAAAATTATAGGGGAATAAGTCTGTTGAGTGTACCTGGTAAAGTGTATGGTAGAGTTATTATTGAAAGAATTAAGAGTAAGACAGAAAGCAGGATAGCAGATGAACAAGGAGGGCTTTAGGAAAGGTAGGGGGTGTGTAGACCAAGTGTTTACAGTGAAACATATAGGTGAACAGTATTTGGATAAGGGTAAAGAGGTTTTTGTGGCATTTATGGATTTGGAAAAGGCATATGATAGGGTGGATAGGGGAGCAATGTGGCAGATGTTGCAGGTGTATGGAATAGGAGGTAGGTTACTGAAAGCAGTGAAGAGTTTTTATGAGGATAGTGAGGCTCAAGTTAGAGTGTGTAGGAGGGAAGGGGACTATTTCCCAGTAAAAGTGGGCCTTAGACAAGGATGTGTGATGTCACCGTGGTTGTTCAATATATTTATAGATGGGGTTGTAAGAGAAGTGAATGCGAGGGTCTTGGCAAGAGGTGTGGGGTTAAAAGATAAAGAATTAAATACAAAGTGGGAGTTGTTACAGTTGCTTTTTGCTGATGACACTGTGCTTTTGGGAGCTTCTGAAGAGAAGTTGCAGAGGTTGGTGGATGAATTTGGTAGGGTGTGTAAAAGAAGAAAATTGAAAGTGAATATAGGAAAGAGTAAGGTGATGAGGATAACAAAAAGATTAGGTGACGAAAGATTGGATATCAGATTGGAGGGAGAGAGTATGGAGGAGGTGAATGTATTCAGATATTTGGGAGTGGACATGTCAGCAAATCTGTCTATGAAGGATGAGGTGAATCATAGAATTGATGAGGGAAAAAGGGTGAGTGGAGCACTTCGGAGTCTGTGGAGACAAAGAACTTTGTCCATGGAAGTAAAGAAGGGAAGGTATGAGAGTATAGCTATGATACTGTGCTCATGGGATATTTTAAAGAAAAGTTGCAAAGGTTAGTGGACGAGTTTGGGAGAGTGTGTAAAGGTAGAAAGTTGAAAGTGAACATAGATAAGAATAAGGCGATGAGGGTATCAAACGATTTAAATAAAGAAAAATTGGATATCACATTGGAGAGAGGGATTATGGAAGAAGTAAATGTTTTCAGATATTTGGGAGTTGACGTGTCAGGGGATGGGTTTATGAAGGATGAGGTTAACCATAGAATTGATGAAGGAAAAAAGGTGAGTGGTGCATTGAGGTATCTGTGGAGACAAAAAACATTATCCATGGAGGCAAAGAAGGGAATGTACGAAAGTATAGTGGTACAAACACTCTTATATGGGTGTGAAGCATGGGTTGCAAATGCTGCAGCGAGGAGGAGGCTGGAGGCAGTGGAGATGTCCTGTCTAAGGGCAATGTGTGGTGTAAATATTATGCAGAAAATTCGGAATGTGGAAATTAGAAGAAGGTGTGGAGTTACTAAAAGTATTTGTCAGAGTGCTGAAGAGGGGTTGTTGAGGTGGTTTGGTCATTTAGAGAGAATGGATCAAAGTAGAATGACTTGGAGAGCGTATAAATCTGTAGGGGAAGGAAGGCGGGGTAGGGGTCGTCCTAGAAAAGGTTGGAGGGAGGGGGTAAAGGAGGTTTTGTCGGCGAGGGGCTTGGACTTCCAGCAAGCATGTGTGAGCGTGTTAGATAGTGAATGGAGACGAATGATTTTTGGGACATGACGATCTGTTGGAGTGTGAGCAGGGTAATATTTTGTGAAGGGATTCAGGGAAACCAGTTAATTGATTTAGTTGGACTTGAGTCCTGGAAATGGGAAGTACAATGCCTGCACTTTAAAGGAGGGGTCTGGGATAGTGACAGCTGGGAGGGACTATTCTCAGCTGTCGTATCTGAGCACCTCTGCAAAGACAGTGATTATGTATGAGTGTGGTGAAAGTGTTGAATGATGATGAAAGTATTTTCTTTTTGGGTCACCCTGCCTCAGTGGGAGATGACCGACTTATTGGAAAAAAAAAAAAAAGAAACTGAGCTGGGAGGTGGACCATAGGAGGAGGAAGGGAGGGTAGGAAGAAGAGGCTGAAGGAGATGTTGCGAGGCATTTTATATATTTTCTTTTTATATAAAATTTGTATTTTAAGATTTAGTGGAATCTTGGTTTTTGAAGTTCGATGTCAAAACCATATTTCCCATTGAAATACGTGTTAGTGTAATTAATTGGTTCTGGGCCATGAAAAGTTACCCCCATAAAACAACTCACAATATACTGTAATCAATATGTAATACATATAATGCCTGTTCCTAAAATAAATGAACAGAGAATCTAGAGCTTTACCTTTATTGACTTGACTGGCACAGGTGGAAGTTGCAGAAGGAGGTGGCTACAGTGTGGAGGGTAAGTCACCTTCCATAAAAACATCCAGTAACTCCACCTCTGAAGTGATGTGGTCTCGTTTCTGTCTCTTTGCACTAACCCTGGAAGATTCTGGGGACTCAGAACTGGCAGGTGCATTTTTTTTTTTTCTGTTTTAAAAGGAATCTGTCCAGTGTGGTCGGTGTCTGCTTACCCCTCATAATGTTCCTAAAGTGTTCAGCCACATTATCACTGCAGGAATTGATGTTGTGGCTTACCAGAGCAATGTCTGGATGCCATTTCTCCACTATGCTGTGTGTTTTTGACTAGTAAAAAAAACTTACTATTTTTTTAAGTTCATCGGTGGAAATTTTGACATTGCAAACCACCTCATCATTCAGTGAAGAAAATTTCTCTCCAGTTCCTCCTCCTGCACATTCAGACTCCAGAAAAATGCCCAAAGACTGGATAAATTTTTTTCTGAAAGTTGTCCGTACTCCGGTTCATTTGAGCACCAAGGTTCCACTGTATATTATTTTGGGATAGGGGACTGGGGATGCCTCCCATGGTTGCTTTTATAAAGTAAAGCTATGTATGGTTTCACTTAATTTTTGTTTTATTTGATTTATGAAGATAAAAAATTCTTTTTATAATTTAGTGTCTTTGTTTCCTTGGCAGGTCCCATCCCTGGGTTAACTGAAAGTGGTAAAGTACGAGTTGATTGGTGGAAGAAGGTGCTTGAGGACTTCGTTGGCAAAGATTATGAGGAAAATGAATTTTTGGACAAATTGGAGCACAGTGGTAAACTTATATTATTACTGGATATCTTAAGAGAGTGCTCTTCTATCGGTGATAAAGTGTAAGTTTTGTCTGTCCCTTGTATAGCTTATCATTTCCTTGCTATGTTTTCATCACATGATAAATGACATTGTCCTTTCTTTGTGTGGAGGGTAGTGCTTAGAAGTGGTTTTGTTTATTTAGATTGGGATTTCACATTGTCTGATAACACTGTATACCTTTGAGCATTTTAATGTTAAACTTTTTCTTTTAAGATAAATTATTTTCATTAACACAGTGATGTTTCAGCATGGTAATGTTAAGCATCATAGTAAAAAATGAAACTTATTTTTTTTTTTTTTTTGGCATTAATTCTGACTCAAAGTTTGTGTAGTATTCTACTCATCTTCCCAGAATACTGGAAGGATTCCAGATTTGAGTACTGACCAACAGGTATTTGTAGTGTTAGAGTGTTCAGCAGAAGTTTGTGGTTACAGGCGAGTGGGTGCGGGAGGGAAGAGGAGCGATTGGTGGAATGATGATGTAAAGAGAGTAGTAAGGGAGAAAAAGTTAGCATATGAGAGGTTTTTACAAAGTAGAAGTGATGCAAGGAGGGAAGAGTATATGGAGAGAAAAAGAGAGGTTAAAAGAGTGGTGAAGCAATGTAAAAAGAGAGCAGATGAGAGAGTGGGTGAGATGTTATCAGCAAATTTTGTTGAAAATAAGAAAAAGTTTTGGAATGAGATTAATAAGTTGAGGAAGCCTAGAGAACAAATGGATTTGACAGTTAAAAATAGGAGAGGAGAGTTATTAAATGGAGAGTTAGAGGTATCGGGAAGATGGAGAGAATATTTTGAGGAGTTGTTAAATGTTGATGAAGACAGGGAAGCTGTGATTTCGTGTGTAGGGCAAGGAGGAATAACATCTTGTAGGAGTGTGGAAGAGCCAGTTGTGAGTGTAGGGGAAGTTTGTGAGGCAGTGGGTAGAATGAAAGGGGGTAAGACAGCTGGGATTGATGGGATAAAGATAGAAATGTTAAAAGCAGGTGGGGATATAGTTTTGGAGTGGTTGGTGCTATTATTTAATAAATGTATGGAAGAGGGTAAGGTACCTAGGATTGGCAGAGAGCGTGTATTGTTCCTTTGTATAAAGGCAAAGGGGACAAAAGAGAGTGCAAAAATTATAGGGAATAAGTCTGTTGAGTGTACCTGGTAAAGTGTATGGTAGAGTTATTATTGAAAGAATTAAGAGTAAGACAGAAAGTAGGATAGCAGATGAACAAGGGGCTTTAGGAAAGGTAGGGGTGTGTAGACCAAGTGTTTACAGTGAAACATATAGGTGAACAGTATTTGGATAAGGGTAAAGATGTTTTGTGGCATTTATGGATTTGGAAAAGGCGTATGATAGGGTAGATAGGGGGCAATGTGGCAGATGTTGCAGGTGTATGGAATAGGAGGAAGGTTACTGAAAGCAGTAAAGAGTTTTTATGAGGATAGTGAGGCTCAGGTTAGAGTGTGTAGGAGGGAAGGGACTATTTCCCAGTAAAAGTGGGCCTTAGACAAGGATGTGTGATGTCACCGTGGTTGTTCAATATATTTATAGATGGGGTTGTAAGAGAAGTGAATGCGAGGTCTTGGCAAGAGGTGTTGGGCTAAAAGATAAAGAAGCAAATACAAAGTGGAGTTGTCACAGTTGCTTTTTGCTGATGACACTGTGCTTTTGGGAGATTCTGAAGAGAAGTTGCAGAGGTTGGTGGATGAATTTGGTAGGGTGTGTAAAAGAAGAAAATTGAAAGTGAATATAGGAAAGAGTAAGGTGATGAGGATAACAAAAAGAATAGGTGACGAAAGATTGGATATCAGATTGGAGGGAGAGAGTATGGAGGAGGTGAATGTATTCAGATATTTGGGAGTGGACATGTCGGCGGATGGGTCTATGAAGGATGAGGTGAATCATAGAATTGATGAGGGGAAAAGGGTGAGTGGAGCACTTCGGAGTCTGTGGAGACAAAGAACCTTGTCCATGGAAGTAAAGAGGGGAATGTATGAGAGTATAGTGGTACCAACGCTCTTATATGGGTGTGAAGCATGGGTGATGAATGTTGCAACGAGGAGAAGGCTGGAGGCAGTGGAAATGTCATGTCTGAGGTCAATGTGTGGTGTGAATATAATGCAGAGAATTCGGAGTTTGGAAATTAGGAGGAGGTGCGGGATTACCAAAACGATTGTCCAGAGAGCTGAGGAGGGGTTGTTGAGGTGGTTTGGACATGTAGAGAGAATGGAACGAGACAGAGTGACTTCGAGAGTGTATAAATCTGTAGTGGAGGGAAGGCGGGGTAGGGGTCGGCCTAGGAAAGGGTGGAGGGAGGGGGTAAAGGAAGTTTTGTGTGCGAGGGCTTGGACTTCCAGCAAGCATGTGTGAGCGTATTTGATAGGAGTGAATGGAGGCATATGGTTTTTAATACTTGACGTGCTGTTGGAGTGTGAGCAAAGTAACATTTATGAAGGGATTCAGGGAAACCGGCAGGCCGGACTTGAGTTCTGGAGATGGGAAGTACAGTGCCGGCACTCTGAAGGAGGAGTGTTAATGTTGCAGTTTTATAACTGTAGTGTAAAGCACCCCTCTGGCAAGACAGTGATGGAGTGAATGATGATGAAAGTTTTTCTTTTTCGGGCCACCCTGCCTTGGTGGGAATCGGCCGATGTGTTAATAAAAATAAATAAAATAAATTCAGCTCTGACAAAATTTAAAATAGTATGCCATATAACTCGCTGTATATTCCCTTAATTTATCACAGATTCTGTCTGAACATTTCAAACTATTTATTTCATATCAGAATCTGTCATTTCTAGTCTACTCATTAAAGTTTGTGCACTCCCATGTTGAATTAGCATAAGAATGAGGGTTCATTGCTAAAATAATTTCCTCGTAAATTTTGATTGAAAGAAAGTAAAAAGTTAAAAATATGCAGTACTGTATAACCATTGACCTTGCTTTCTCGTGGAATGAGAAACATTAGTTTTCATACTGGACCACCATTTAGTAGTCTGTTAAATTATCTCGCCTTTATGTACTCATCTATTTGTGGTTGTAGAGGTTGAGTATTAGCTCCTGGCCCTGCCTCTCAACTTGCCATTTCCCAGATTCATTCCTTCTTAGCCTCATATCTGCTCTTAAAACTGTGTGTGGAACTGTCTGCCATCTCTTTGTTGGTCATTCCACTTCATGACCACTCTCAGACTAAAGAAATATTTTCTGACATCTCTGACTCATCTGTCTCTTAAACTTATAGTTAAACACAGATGAACCTGTCTCTTCCTACCCTATGAATTCATCTGAGAATATTGTATGTTATCTCTTCCCTATTTCTTTTATGCTCATGTTTCGTTAGATTAAATTCTGTTAGCCTCTCCTCATAGCTCATACATCTTAGTTATGGAATAGTCTTGTTGCATACCTCCACACTTTCTCATGTGGGTTCCATGCCAGTGCTGCATACGCAAATGTGGGCCAGAATGACTCTTTGTTGAGATTTCCTGCGTTATCTACAGAGGTTATTCAGTTGATGTGAACCTCTGGCGATATCTTCAGCACTCTGCTCACCTTCAGGTCTTTCTGAGTGAGGTCTGCAACCTCTGTTCCCCAACTCTGTACTATATGTCCAGTTTTCTGGCCCCCTTCCCAATCTTCATAACCTTTCATTTGCTGGTGTTACATTCAAGCAACACTTAACTGACCAATCCTGCAGTTTATTTAGATCCATTTGCTGCCTTTCCCTGTTTCTCTCTGCTTTTATTCTTGTTAGATTTACATCATCTGTATTATAACCTCAGGTTCTCAAGACCTGTTAACCTGGTCGTAAAAGGGAGCTTGGAACAAAGTAAACACAGTAGAAAAAACTTTGAATTGTATTTTCCTTAACCAAGTATATATAGATTTATACAAAGTATGTACACTATATACAGCAGAATAGGTATTAGTGCATGCCACGGTAGTCAAGGCAAAACCGCAGCCAAGAGACAAGAGACAACCGTGCATCAACCAGCACAGAATGAAAATGACAATGGTAAAAACATGCGTGGTAACCACATCACCTTTACAATTGCCAGATCCACATTATGATTGGCTGAACCTAGGTACTGATCTGATGATGGGACCCTGATCGTCAGATCCTTAGTGCCTGGTTTGCTGGTTGGGGAGGTAGCCTTTTATGAAGGTGTGACGTGCACCGAATAAAGGTTACATACTCTTTTCGTGCCACAATCTGCAAAAAAGAAATACATTTTACTTGGTTCCTTCTCATCCTCCACATTGCATTTACAGTGGCCACTGGCTTTATATTCTTTGTTTCACTTATTTGTTGTATGTTATTCTTATGTTTTGTTGCCTCATGAAGTGATAAAGGAATTTGCTTTGCGAAGCATTGTCTGGTAGTTATGCTTAGTCTCCACTCATGTTTGTTATTCATGCCATGTACCATTTTCATAAACAATATAACCATTAAATCTTAGTGAGTTCTTTCATCTATTATTTTTTTTCCATCTGTCAGGCTGATTTTCAGTCAGTCTCTATTGGCCTTGGATATGATTGAAGATTTCCTTCAGTGGATAGATGAAGGGATCGTGGAAATGCCAGCACCTGATGAGCCTCTACCTCTACCCTTCAAACAGTGGAAGAAAGAGCGGGATTACCTACGTCTTGATGGCTCATCTGCTGCAGATACACGAAAGAATATGTGCAAGACCTTTAATAATCAATCAAATGAAAGGTAAGATACATTAGTAACATTAGTTTTGCTCTTCTTAATATTTGATGACTTAAAAACACATGCAAGTAAAGTTAATTTTTGTTTTTTAACACTGGCAGTTTCCTACCGAGGCAGGGTGACCCAAAAAAGAAGCGCTTTCATCATCATTAACACTATCACTGTTAATACTATAATATATATTATTTTCATCACATCAAGCATTTCCAATCAAGGTACAGTGACCTCAATGAGGGAAATACATTAACCATCTGTACACAAATAATCTGCAAATAGGAGAGAGGAGTTTACGGCAACGTTTCGGTCCAACTTGGACCATTTATAAAGTCACACTAACAAAAAGGAGAGGAGGGAGTATATATAGGCCAGCAGATAGGGACGGTACAAGAGAAGTAGTAGGAAAGGAAGAAGGGAGGTAGTGGTAGAGGTAGTAGTGGAGTCAGTCAAATACTAAGAAAGAGGAACACTGCAAGTTAGCCAGGGGCCACACAGAGGGGGGAGAATAACAATAATGAACCAAATGCCCAAGGTAGAAGAAAGAAAACCCAAAGGAGAAAGAGGGAAGGGGAAAAAAGAATCTGGTTAAGTCACGGATGTTCTTAAGTTTGGAGCATTTTACAATGTAATGGGAAAGGAAGGCATCTACAGAGACAAAGCCAGAGAGGATTCAACCAGATGGCAACTGTGAAAGTTAGAAGTAGGGTAGACAGTTTTAGCAGAAGACCAGTCAATAGGATGACTATGACCTCTGACATGACAGAAAAGAGCATTGTTGGTGTCAGCAAGCCTAACACTACTTTTATGCTCTCTGAGTTTGTCAGAAAGAAAACGACCAGTTTCTCCAAAGTATTGAAGAGGACAAGAGGAACAAGAAATAGAGTAGACACCAGGAGCATCTATAGAGGGAGGAGAGGTATGAACTAGATTAGTGCGAAGTGTGTTAGTCTGGCGAAAAGTAGTTTTGATGTCTAAGGAACGGAGAGAGTTCTTGAGATTAGAAAGACCAGAAATGTAGGGAAGGCAGAGGACAGGAGAGTTCCCAGGAGTAGAGTTTGGGAGAGAAGAAAGTCCGTTTAGCACGTGAGAAGGCAGAGTCTATGAAATGGGAAGAGTAGCCAAGACGGGAAAATGAATTATGAAGAGTGGAAAATTTTTGATTTAAGGAACTGAAGATTACAAATGTGGAGAGCATGGATAAAGAGGGAGATGAGAACACTTTTCTTGACAGAGGGAGCATGATAAGAGAAGTAGTGAATGTACATGCCACATGCTTGCAGTTCATGGAAAAAAACAAAACCTGTATCTGAGCTGTGGACATGATCATCAAGGAAAGGAAGCAAGGAATTAGATTCCCATTCGGCTTTAAACTTAATGGAATGGGGTAAGATTATTAAGAGCATCAAGAAATGGTTGGAAGAGACTAGAGTGAGAGGCCAAAGTCCAAAAAGCAAATATGTCCTCTACATAGCGGAGCCAGAGTGAAGGGTGCACATCAGTAGTAGGAAGAACAGTCTCGAAGTATTCCATGTAAAGATTAGCAAGAACAGGAGATAGAGGAGAGCTCATAGCGACACCGAAGGTTTGAGAATAATATTTGCCTTGGAAGGAAAAGGAATTTGAGTCCACATAAAGGCGGATAAGATCAAGAAAGACATCAGTAGGTATAGGGAGATGAAGTAACCCATCATTGGCCTTCTCTCTGAGAAAATTAAGGACATTAGTGAAGAGGGACTTAACGTCAAGACTAAGCATTTTACAGGTCGGGAGAGAGCGAAACGTCAAAACTAAGCAGCTTACAGGTCGGGAGAGAGCGAACCCGTTCAATGAAGTCTTGAGAGTGACGAAGGTGGACGGGAGAAAAAGTACCAAGAAAGGGAGTGAGGGTTTTGGCCAGCCAAGAAGCAAGAGAATAAGAGACAGCCTCTAGAGGATATGATGGGATGCAGAGGAATATCAGGTTTATGAGTTTTCTGAAGGCCGTAGAAATAGGACAGAGATTACAGTCATCCTATTGACTGATCTTCTGCTAAAACTGTCTACCCTACGTCTAATTTTCAGAGTTGCCATCTGGTTGAATCCTCTCTTATAATCAACTTTCCCTTTATGAATGTTTGTCCTGGCTTTGTCTCTGTAGATGCCTTCCTTTCCCATTACTTTGTAAACTGCTCCAAACTTCAGAACACCCCTTTCCTCTTTCCTCTTTCTCCTTTGGGTTTTTCTTTCTTCTGCCTTGGGCATTTGGTCCATTATTATTATTATTATTTTCCCCCCTCTGTGTTCTTGTTCCTACCCTTTGTGGACTCCTAGCTCCCTTGCAGTGCTCCTCTTTCTTAGTATTTGACTGACTACTACTACTGCTACCTCTACCACTTCCTCTTTTCCTCTTCCTCCTTTCCTAGTGCCTCTCTTGTCCCGTCCGTATCTGCTTGCCTATATATACTCCTTCCTTCTCTCCTTTTTGTTAGTGTGACTTTGTAAATGGTCCAAGTCAGACTGAAAGGTCGTCGTAAGCTCCTCTCCTATGTGTGGGTTGTTTGTGTATTGTTCCAGTCATGGTATTGTGCCTTTATTGTTATTAACCATCTTTCATTTCCTAGCTGCTCTCCAGATGTGCACTGACAATAACTGACATAATTGCGATAAAACACCTCAATTACTGGGAATGCTTGAAGTTTCTCAACCTGTACTCCCTAGAATGCAGGCAGGAGAGATACATGATTATATACACTTGGAAAATCCTAGAGGGATTAGTACCGAACTTGCACACGAAAATCACTCCCTATGAAAACAAAAGACTTGGCAAATGATGCAACATATCCGCAATGAAAAGCAGGGGTGCCACTAGCACGATAAGAGACAACTCAATAAGTGTCAGGGGCCCAAGACTGTTCAACTGCCTTCCAGCATACATAAGGATTAACAATAGACCCCTGGCTGTCTTCAAGAAGGCGCTGGACAGGCACCTAAAGTCAGTACCTGACCAGCCGGGCTGTGGTTCATAAGTCGGGTTGCGTGCGGCCAACAGTAACAGCCTGGTTGATCAGGCCCTGATCCACCATGAGGCCTGGTCACAGACCGGGCCACAGGGGCATTGACCCCCGAAACCCGCTCCAGGTATACAATTTAACCCTTTCAGGGTCCAAGGCCATTTTTGGAAGGGGTGCACCAGTTTCCAAGAATTTTCAAAAAAGAAAATTCTTATTTTTTTCTCATGAAATGGTAGAGAATCTTTTTCTGAAGATAATAAAATAAAAAGTACGAAATTTGATTGAAAATTGACGAAATTATGCTCTCGCGAATTTTGATGCGTCAGCAATATTTACGGATCGGTGATTTTGCCAACTTTGACTCCCATTTTAGGCCAATTACATTATTCCAGTCGACCAAATTCTTTGCTATTTCACTAGTGTTACTTCTATTCTATCGATTGAGCACAACAAATTGCCCAGTCAACTGTTTCAACTAAAAAAATAAAGTGATGGAAATTGGTAATTTAGCCAATTTAACTCAAAGTTCAAAATATTCCAATTTCAAAATAGGGTGCAGAATAAACAGTGCAGGCATTCCTGGCACTAAACTAACATTTCCTCTGTTCATTAGTTACGTTTTCAGTCTACAAATGAATTCCATTTTGATTTTTTATTCACATAATCAATTTTTATTCAAACCAAAAAATGGAAGACCCACCAGCAAGCGCGTATTAGACGTGTGAGGTCATTTGTTTACTCTTGAACATTGGCAAAAATTTAACATTTCTATATCTGTAACATATCTTCCATTCTATCAAATGAAATCAAGAAATTGTAAATACAACTGTAAAAAGTACATGAAAAAACACTGCAAAGTCGCTGTTTTAATCGAAAATTACGTTTTTTTTTTCTCTCATTATGCACTGTGTACTGCAGGATTTGTTTTATGTGGTGCACACTTACCACATAGATGTATTCTCTCATATCTAGGCCCAAATTTACCGCTCAAAGCTTATCTGAGTGAGCTGAGCTCATGACGTAGAACTACGGTTTGGACCCTGAACTCAAAGCCGTAGAACTATGGCACGGACCCTGAAAGGGTTAAATTGCCCACCAGACTGCAGCATCCCCAACTGAACCCAGAATGCTGAGTCCTGTTAACTGATTCACCAGGATTCCTTAACCCTTTCACTGTTGAGACCCCTTGCTCTCAAACTTGCTCTCAGTGTCAAAGAATTAAAAAAAAAATATTCTTGTGAAATGATAGAGAATCTTTTCTCTATGGTAATGAAACCAAAAGTACAAAATTTGCTGGAAAACTTACAGCAATATTTACACATCGGCAATTTCACCTACTTTGAGCCTTATTTTGGGGCAATTCCATTGGTCCAGTCAACTATATTCATAGCTATTTCACTAGCAATCCTTTTGTTCTGTTAATTGAATACAAAAAGCCATCCATTTACCTATTTCAACTACCAAATAAAGTGATCAGAAATTGGTTATTTTACCAATTTCATACAAAATTCCAGAAAGGCCAATTTCAAAATTAGGTCCAGAATAAACAGTGCAAACATTCCTAGCACTAAAATAACATTTTCTCTGTTCATTAGTAATGTCTCCAGGTCCCTCTTATATTACACTTGCTTTCCATTTTGAATTTTTATTGACACAAAAAATAGATTTACTGTTATGCAGACTACTGCATTATTGTAAAAATGGTATAAATAATATCAGCGCATTTGTGAAAGCATATTAATGACTCACTAGTTGACGTGTATTGGACATGTGGTGTGATTTGTTTACTCATGAACATCGTCAAAAATTGAACATTTCCGCTACTTTGAGCTCATTTTCAAGCTACTTTTAGTCTGTAAACCATTCAAAATCATCTCTATTTCTGTAATAATCTCCCATTCTATCAAATGAGACCAAGAAAACGAGAATCCAACCATAAATACCATACAAAAATATACCGCAATGTCGCTGTTTTAAACCAAAAACACTGTTGCTATTTTTTTTCTCATGCACTGTGTGCTGCAGGATTTTTTTCATACAGTGCACACTGACCACTCAGGCCCATTCTCTCATATGTAGGTCTACCAGCTATCTTCCACAAGATTGGAATCCACTAGAATTTTGGTGTAGTTTTAGAGGACCGACACTGGCTTCAAAGCCGTAATGTTACGGGACCGACAGTGAAAGGGTTAATGGATGTCATTCTGCTCCTCACCAACTACATAAATCTAAATACTACTAGTCTCAACTTCCAAGCTAACACACTCAGGCCCCAGACACCCAAAAGTATTTAAAAAAAAATTTTTTTTAGACTAAATATAGATTTACATGCAGAAAAAAAATGAACATTCAACATGACACTTTACCTTTATTGAAGACTCTTGTTGGTGCATGGATGACAAGGAGGAGGGGAGAGGGAAGAGAGGTTATTCTTTGGTAGGGGAATCCCCCTCTATAAGGACTTTAGGTACCAAGTCCTTATCCGGGGTTACTTACCTTCTTTGTTTTATAATGCCTCTAGGACCAGCTTGAGAGTCACTGGACCCCTGTCGCACAAAAAAACTGTCCAGAGAGCTCTTGCAGCTCTACCCTCTACCACCATCAACCACTACCACCCTCTACCACCATCACATTCACTACTACCCTCTACCACCATCACAATCATCTACTACCCTCTACCACCATCACAACCACTACCACCATCACTACCACCCTCTACCACCATCACTACCACCCTCTACCACCATCACTACCACCCTCTACAACCATCACTACCACCCTCTACCACCATCACTACCACCCTCTACAACCATCACTACCACCCTCTACCACCATCACTACCACCCTCTACCACCATCACTACCACCCTCTACCACCATCACTACCACCCTCTACCACCATCACTACCACCCTCTACCACCATCACTACCACCCTCTACCACCATCACAACCATTACCACCCTCTACTACCAGCACAATCACTACCACCCTCTACCACCACCACCACCTTCGTATTTTTCTACAATCGCTTTCTTTAATTCTGTCGTGTTTCTTACCTTCTTTACCAAAGGACTGGCACGAGCAGCTTTGTTTGGGCCCATGGTGACTTATTTAGCAGTCACACAGAATAAACAAAGTGCAAGAAACAATGAATTTTTACGAAATAGTTCCTATGAACTCGCAGGGTAATGTTCACTCCCCCAGAAACAACGCGACACTGCCTCAGAATGTGTGTGGGTAGGCTGTGTGTGCACGGACACTCAGACATGTACTGGATCAACAACGAAAACCAAGGAAAGCAACAAAAATGGTGGCAATATTTTGACAAAAAAAAGTCGGCGATAACTGAAATCAACGAAAACAGAGATTGACGAAAACCGAGGGTCCACTGTATATACAGTGGAACCTCTGCTTACGAGTTTAATCCGTTCCGTGACCTAGCTCGTAACCCGATCTGCTCGTATGCTGAGTCAATTTTCCTCATTTAAATTAATTGAAATGCCATTAATCCGTTCCTCTGGAATTCCTGCTCTCGGGAGGCAGGACAAAAATACTTTAATATGACGCTAATGTCAAATTTACGGCTTATTTATCTATCACAATTCATCTAATATGACATTATAAGCAATATAATTAACATAGAAACATGATATATACTCTAGAATGAATAAAATAGGCCATAATATAGCGAGTGGTGGCGGCGGCAGCCATTCCTTCTCCTGCTGACTTTATCTTCCCATGCTTTTATTATAAGAGAAAACGGAGTGTTTGTCAGGCTAACTGCACTAGTTTCATAAAAAAAAATGTTGTATAAAAACATAATAGAGAATGTGAAGAAATAAAGTGGTTTTATAAAGTGTACGTACACTGGTGGAGGTGGAGAGTAGAAGATAGGCTATTTGCTTGTTTATTTATGATTTCAAGCTGTAATTCCATGGACATCATCCTCTCTTTCTTCTCAGCACTGTCCTTTGTACTTACTTTCTTAGGACCCATGGTTAGAAAAAAGAAATTTGGCAATAACTCGAGAAATGCTTCCACAGCGCCATAAACACATTGCAGAGCTCAGCATGTGGCGTTGGCTGTGCCACCTAGTGGCGATGTTTTGAGGGGGAAGCTCGCAACCTGAATTTTGGGTCGTATCCAGGAGCAAAAAATCGACCGAGCAGAGGTTCCACTGTACGTATTCTTAAATATGCAGTCATTGAAGAACCCTCACTTAGTAAAGCACTAAGTGAAATGTGAGAGGGTGCAAAGAAGGGCATCAAGAGTGGCTTCTGAGTTGAGGGGGGTAATAAACTATGAAGAATGCCTGAACTAGGCCTATGCTGATGACACTGTTCTCTTGGGAGATTCTGAAGAGAAGTTGCAGAGGTTGGTGAACACGTTTGGAAGGGTATGTAAAATAAGGATATTAAAAGTGAACATTGGAAAGAGGAAGGTGATAAGGATAACAAAAAATTTATGTGATGAAAGATTGGATATTAGATTGGAGGGAAGGAGTTTGGAGAAAGTGGATGTATTCAGATATTTTGGAGTGGATTTGTAGGTAAATGGGTCTATGAAAGACATGGTGAATCATAGAATTGATGAGGGAAGAAAGGTGAGTGGAACTGAAGAGTCTGTGGAGACAAAGAACGTTACCCATGGAAGCAAAGAGGGGAATACAGTGGACCCCCGGCTAATGAAAAAAATTCATTCCAGAAGCCTGCTCAAGTGCCATCCCCGAACGAATTAACTTCCTTAAGAAATAATGTCACGTAGGTTAGTCTATTTCAGACCCCAAAAATACACTTCCACAAGCATTTACAATATTATACTTACATAATTGTACGATTTCCGGGGTGTTCGTTAGCCGGGGGTCCACTGTATATGAGAATAGAGTGGTACCAATGCTTTTTTGTGGGTGTGAAACATGGGTTGTGAATGTTGGATCAAGAAGACTGGAGGCAGTGGAGATGTCATGTCTAAGGGCAATGTGCAGTGTGAATATAATGCAGAGGATATGTAGCTTGGAGATTAGGATGTGGTGTAGGGTTTCTAAAAGTATTATCCAGAGGGCAGAGGAGGGGTTGTTGAGGTGGTTTGGGCATGTAGAGAGGATGGAACAAAATAGAATGACTTGGAGGGCATATATATATATCTGTAGTGGAAGGAAGGGGGGTAGGGGCTGTCCTAGGAAAGGATGGAGGGATGGGGTAAAGGAGGTTTTGTGTGCGAGAGGCTTGGACTTCCAGCAAGCACATGCGAGTGTGTTAGGTGCTAATGGAGATGAATGGTTTTTATGACTTGTTGGGGTGTGAGCAATATAGCATTTATGAAGGAATTCACAGAAACTGGTTAGCCAGACTGAGTCCTGGAGATGTTAAGTACACTGCCTGCACTCTGTAGGTGGGGTGTTGATATGTTGCACTTTTTTAACTGTCGTGTAGGCACGCCTCTGGCAAGACAGTGAGGATGATGAAAGTGTTTCTTCCTCAGGTCACCCTGTTTTGGTGGGAAACAGCTGATGTGTTAATAAAAAAAAAATGCTAATGGACATAAACATGGTGGACAAAAATAAGCTCTTTATCAGAGGTTCAACAGAAAATAGCAGTATGGTTAGTTAGTATATACCCAAATCAAGAAAGCCAACTTGTACCCCAATCAAGAAAGCCAACTTGTACACTACAAAAAAAAAAAAAAAAAATGTGGTGAGGGAAGGCATAGCTGAGATAGTTAGAAAGTAATCCTCTTATTCCCGTATGTTTTTCACTTCATGCAACTTAATTACATGTTACATGTTACAAATTCTCGAGAACATAACCATCACATTACGAGTCTGATTACTGTAAATCACAAGCTGTATAACCCTTTTGGTTTAGCGCTTCTTTTGATTATAATAATAATAATAATGTAAATCACAAATCATTAATTTTTCATTAACTTGGTATTGCTCATTTCAGATGTCGACTCTTCCTTATCTCAACTCGTGCTGGGGGTCTTGGTATCAATCTGGTTGCTGCTAACAGAGTAATTATCTTTGATTCTTCCTGGAATCCATCCCATGACACTCAGTCCATCTTCAGGGTATATCGCTTTGGACAGAAAAAGCCATGTTATGTCTACCGTTTTGTTGCACAGGTAACACTTTCAAATGTTTATCTTCATATTAATGTGTTCCTTTAACTCTTCTTCTTTCAACAAATCAGCCATTTCTCACTGAGGCAGGGTGGCCCAAAAAGAAAAACAAAAGTTTCTCTTTTTTACTTAAGTAATGTATATAGGAGAAGGGGTTACTAGCCCCTTGCTCACTGCATTTTAGTCGCCTCTTACGACACACATGGCTTACGGAAGAAGATTTCTGTTCCACTTTCCCATGGAGATAAGAGGTAATAAGAAAAGAACTAGTAAGAAAATAGAAGAAAACCCAGAGGGGTGTGTATATATATGCTTGTACATGCATGTGTAGTGTGACCTAAGTGTAAGTAGAAGTAACAAGACATACCTGAAATTTTGCATTTTTATGAGACAGAAAAAAGACACCAGCAATCATACCATTATGTTAAACAATTACAGGCTTTCGTTTTACACTCACTTGGCAGGACGGTAGTACCTCCCTGGGCTGTTGCTTCCTTATACCTTTCTTCTTCTTTCAACACGTCGGCCGTTTCCCCCGAGGCAGGGTGGCCCAAAAAGGAAAAACGAAAGTTTCTCCTTTTACATTTAGTAAGATATACAGGAGAAGGGGTTACTAGCCCCTTGCTCCCGGCATTTTAGTCGCCTCTTACGACATGCATGGCTTACGGAGGAAGAATTCTGTTTCACTTCCCCATGGAGATAAGAGGAAATAAGAAAAGAACTAGTAGTAAGAAAATAGAAAAAAACCAGAGGGGTGTGTATATATATATGCTTGTACATGAATGTGTAGTGTGACCTAAGTGTAAGTAGAAGTAACAAGACATACCTGAAATCTTGCATGTTTATGAGACAGAAAAAAGACACCAGCAATCATACCATTATGTAAAACAATTACAGGCTTTAGTTTTACACTCACTTGGCATGACTGTAGTACCTCCCTGGGCAGTTGCTTCCTTATACCTATTAATAATAAATAAGCAGGGCTGTGGAGTCAGAGGCAGAAGCAGTTCTTGGGTTACTGGAGTAGGAGTAGGTAAAATGTAATTAAAGGAGTCTGAGGTGCCATAACTAAAGTAGTCGGAGTCGAAGGTTTTGTGTCCCAATTCCATAGCCCTGCAAATAAGTGTACCTAGATAAGTTAATAACTTAATCATTGTAATTTTTTTTTCACCTTTTGTTTCATACTAATATAGGGATATTTAAAGAATTAAATGCATTCATCATTTTTCATTCTGTAGGTGTCTTTCCAGAAGGCCTCATGTCATGGTCCAAAGTTGGCCTGAGCTACAACATCCCCACCCCACTTTTAAGGTGCAGGTTCACTAACTGCATTAAATCCCATAGACCACTCTTAATAAACTTCTGAGGGTTATGTGCTGTAGTAGGCCACCAGGGATCCATTGTACTCCTTTGTGGTTGCAGGGGAAGTCTCAGCTCCTTGCCCTGCCTCTTAACTTGCCACTTGCCAGATTCACTCTCTCCTAGCCTTGTGGGGAACTATCGTCCCTATTCTTGAAACTATGTAGGGAGTCTTCCTTCACTACTAATACATCATAGTCATTCCACTTCTCGATCACCCTGAGATTGAAGAAATACTTCTTAACATCCCTGTGACTCATCTGTGTCTAACTTCCAGATGTGCCCCTGAGTATCTGTTTCTTATCTTTCAAACCACTTGTCCCTGTCTACCCTATCAGTTCCTCTTGAGTATTTTGTATGTTATGTCTCCCCTGGTCCTTCTTTCCTCCAGAGTCATAAGATTCAATTCCTTTGACCTTTCTTCAAAGCTCATACCCTTAGCTCTAGAACTAGGCTTGTTGAATACTTCTGTACTGTCTCCAGTTTTAAAACATTCTTCCTCAGGTGTGGGGTTCCATACTGTGCTGCGTACTCCAAGATGGGCCTGAAATGTGTTGTGTAAAGCACTCAGAATGATTCTTTGTTTAGATTCCTGAAGGACTCTGATTTGCCAAACAAGCGTTGGCTGCAGAGGTTATTCGGTTGATGTACTCGTCTATAAATGGCTGCAGAGGTTGACTCTCATCAACTGGCCCTGCCTTTTTACTTGCTGCTTACCAGATGCACTCCCTCTTAGCCTCTGACATTATGGTAAGCACTATGCTTACATCCAGATCCTTCTCTTTGAATGAGGTCTCTAGCCTTTCTCCCTAAGTCTATTCTTCATAACCTTGCATTTACTGGAGTTGAATCTGACCAACCCGGCAGTTTGTCCAGATTCTGTTGCAGCCTTTCTCCATCCTCATCTGTTTGTATTCTCCTCATTGGTTTTACATTATCAGCAAACATCTGACTCATTTCTTTCTGGTATGTTGTTCACATAAACAGCACTAGTCCTAATGCCAATCCCTGTGGTACACTGCTTGTTACTCGCCCCCATTCTGATATCTTTTCCTGGACAATCACTCCTTTATCCACTCGAGTCCGTTCCCAGTTATTCCTACCTACCTCTCAAATTTTGCCCCAGTCTTATGAGGAACGATATCGAATGCCTTGTTGTGGTCTAAGAAAATGCAATCAACCCAACCTGCAAAACTGATCTGTAGCTTAGTGTCTCCTGCCTATCTCCTTAAATATTTTTATTGTGTTCACTGTCTTCCAAATCTCGCAACTGTTCCATGTTCATTGACTTGTTGTAGATCAGAGTTAGTACTTATGCTGCCTCTTGCAGAATCCTTGATGACACCCTGTCAGGTCGCACAACCTTTGTTATATGCAGCTTCATCAGAAGTTTTCTTTTTTTCTTTTACGTCTACTGTTATGTGCATGCTGATGTACTCTCTCTATGTGGGCTTTTTGGCATTGCCCGTGTTTCCACTAAGAAGACTTAAATTGTTTTGTTCAGCACTTTACAGACTTCCTTGTCATTTTCTGAGTTCTCCTCCCTTCTTCATTTGAATTACCTGGTCTTTCACCATTGTTTTTCTTCTGATGTGGTTCTGAAGTAGTTCTGGTTCAGACTTATCCTTGCATGTTCATTTTTGGCTAGTCTGCTCACTTTTCTATACATTTTTCATGTTCTTATGCTTCTCATTTTTGGCCTCTCTGCATCTTTGGTTGAACCATGGGTTCTTGTCTTTTCCGTTTCCTGCTCTTTGTCTAGGTATGAAATTTTCCCACTGTTTCTGCCATAGCCTTTTAATTTATTTTTTTATAAACTTTCTGGTGATTTTTTCCCCAAAGGAAAATAAGAAACAAAGCCAAATTTTTTTCTATAAAGCCATTACTGAATTGAGTAACTACATTTTTTGTATTAAAGGTTAAGGTTGTAATCACTAAATCCTCCTCTTATGTTTATTCATATAAGAGTATTTAGTTGAATAAATTAGAGTACTCATTAAAGGAGATTTGTGATATATTTTTTTTGTTTAAGGGAACCATGGAAGAAAAAATCTACTCTCGGCAAGTAACTAAAATGTCAACTGCCTTGCGAGTAGTGGATGAACATCAGATTAAGCGCTATTTTAAAATGGATGAATTGGCCCAACTCTATGAGTTTAATCCAGCCGATGTTGAAAAACGTGATATACCCATTGTGCCAGAGGTAAGAAAAATATACCCTTTTTCCAGCTTATATCTGCAAACTGAATAAGAGTGTATTTAATGGTAATTTTAAGTTTTAATTTTATTAATTCTTTTGATGTCGTGACTGCTGAAATTAAAAATTTTGGCTGTGTCACAATTTAAAAAAATGTATGATTTTTTTTTTAACACGTCAGCCGTTTCCCACCAAGGCAGGGTGACCCAAAAAAATGAAAAAAACTCATCGTCATTCAACACTTTCACAATCACTCGTACATAATCACTGTCTTTGCAGAGGTGCCCAAATACAACAGTTCAGATGTCCCTCCAAACTGCCATTATCCCAAATCCCTCCTTTAAAGTGCAGGCATTGTACTTTCCATTTCCAGGACTCAAGCCTTGCTAACCGGTTTCTCTGAATCCCTTCACAAAATATTACCCTGGTCACACTCCAACAGCTCATCAGGTCCCAAAAACTATTCGTTCAATATTTAACACGCTCACGCACACTTGCTGGAAGTCCTTTACCCCCTCCCTCCAACCTTTTCAGGGCCGACCCCTACCCCGCCTTCCTTACCCTACAGATTTATACACACTCCAATCTTTCTACTTTGTTCCATTCTCTCTAAATGACCAAACCATCTCAACAGCCCTTCTTCAGCCCTCTGACTAATACTTTTAGTAATTCCACACCTCCTAATTTCCACACTATGAATTCTCTGCATAATATTTACACCACACATTGCCCTTAGACAGGACATCTTCACTGCCTCCAGCCACCTTCTCACTGCAGCATTTACAACCCATGCTTCACACCCATATAAAAGTGTTGGTACCACTATACTCTCATACATTCCCTTCTTTGCCTCCCTTGATAACGTTTTTTGTCTCCACAGATACCTCAATGCTCCACTCATCTTTTTTCCTTCATCAATTCTTTGGTTAACCTCATCCATCATAAACCCATCTACTGACAAGTCAACTCCCAAATATCTGAAAGCATTCACTTCTTCCATACTCCCTCCCTCCAGTGATATGGTAGAAAATATTTTTCTGAAGGTAATGATACCATATTTAAACTCTGAAGGAGCTATGCTCAAAACGTAAATCTACTTCAGTGACACTGGCGTCTATGACGTAGAATACATAAGAGACAGAATGAGTTACTATTATAATAACTTGCTTTCTTTAAATATTTTTACCTGAATGAGAGCACAGGGAATTCTTGCCATCACTTCTACAATTCACCTGGCAGCCACATCTCATATTTTGTCAGTTTGTTCAACTATGGTTGTATTTATTATAAGTAGCATGTTTCTTGTATAATTTTGAAAAAATATTATAGATAGATTAATGAAAATGTCTGTAATAATGTAATATATGACATTTAAAGCACCCCAGAGTGATTATTATTATTGTGCTTATTACGTCTTCAACTCTAGTGAGACTCGTAGTGATTTTAATGTGCACCTGCATTCTAGCATAGTGTGTAAGTTTGTTTAGGTACAGGTACACATAAGTACAGTTATCAGAGTATATATAAAATACGCAATAACTTTAAAACACTTGAAATTGTGGAAAGTTTCCAGACATAATTGAAAAAAGCAGAGCTCACGAAGGATGTAAACAGACTGGCATGCAGATGCCGTAATAGCAAATCAGAGAGCCATATAAATGAATTTTTGGTTATACAGTAGGACCCCTGTATCCATTGTTTGTTTCTGCTGTTTGCCATGGCCCAAAAATAGCCCTTAAATTTGCTTAATAATGGAACCAAAGCACAAAAGTTGTGATGATGGTAGCTATTCAAAGGCTAAGAGAAGCCATGATGTGCTTCCCATTAGTGAAGAAGTGTTGATAGTAGGGTTCACTACTATCCATGGTTTCAGGCATCCACAGTAGGTCATGGAATGTATTCCCCATAGATACGGGGGTTCTATTTTATTTTGAAATGTCCATATTAGCAAATCGCTGTAAAGTGGGACCCTCCTGTAATTGTTAAAAACTTGTAAATTACAAACTGCTATAGTAAAACCCCTACTGTTCAGAACTATGTTATAAAAAGTATTACTGTATCCAGCCTTTTAAGAATGAAGGGTGACAACTCTGATTTCATTTATAATGCTTTGAAGTACCTCGCATTGTAACATTTAAATAATTTTCAGGATCGGCTCCTAGCTGAGATGTTGAAACGGCATAAGCAGTGGATTGTTGATTATCACGAACATGACTCTCTCTTGGAAAATCAAACAAGTGAAGAACTTTCAGAAGAAGAGCGTAAAGCTGCTTGGGAAGACTACGAAAATGAAAAAAAAGGCTTTAGTAAGTAATAGATTTTAAGATATATGGGATACATGAGCTTTTTTTTTTTTTTTTACTACGTAAAATATTCTATAAGTCTTTTTTTTTTAATTCGCTAGCCATGAAGGTGACCTGAAAAAGAAATTCTCACCATCAGTCACTCCATCACTGTCTTGCCAGAGTGGGAGGGGTTCCAATATTTTAGTTTAGATGTTCTCCAAACTGCAAATATCCTCACTCCTTCAGAATGCAGGCACTGTACAAGTTATCTCCAGGACTCAAGTAAAGAAAACTAGTTTCTCTGAATCCCTTCACAAAAAAGTTACCTTGCTCACACTCCAACAGCTTAAGTCCCTAAAACTATTTGCCTGCACTCCCATCTAACAAGCTCACATATGCCTCCTGGATGGTCAAAGCCCATCTCACAACCTTCTTTACCCCCTCCCTCCAACCTTTGCTAGTGCAACCCCTTCCCTGCCTTCCTTCCACTACAGATTTATGTACCCTCCAAGTCATCCTGCTTTGCTCCTTCCTCTGTAAATGTTCAAACCACCTCAGCAACCCCTTATCAGCCCTTCACCTCCTCTTAAGCTCCAGGCTATGAATTCTGTGCATAATATTTTCACCTCGCATTGCCCTCAGACACATCTCCACTGACTCCAGCCTTCTCTCTGCAATATTCACAACCCATGCTTCACACCCATATAAGAGTGTTGGTACCACTATACTCTCATACATTTTCCTCATTTTTGTCTCTATGAATAATGTTCTTTGTCTCCACAGATACCTCAGTGCACCACACCTTTTTTTCTTCATTAGTTCTGTGGTTACTCCATGGGGAAGTGGAACAGAATTCTTCCTCCGTAAGCCATGCGTGTCGTAAGAGGCGACTAAAATGCCGGGAGGAAGGGGCTAGTAACCCCTTCTCCTGTATATATTACTAAATGTAAAAGGAGAAACTTTCGTTTTCCCTTTTCGGCCACCCCGCTTCGGTGGGAAACGACCGACGTGTTGAAAGAAAGAAAGAAAGTTCTGTGGTTCACCTCGTCTTTCATGTATCCATCCACTAACAAGTCCACTCACAAATATTTGAACACATTCACATCCTCCAGACTCCCTCCTTAAAAACTAATATACAATCTTTCATTACTTAACTCATTTGTAATGAATGATTGGCTTATGAAAATACTGCCAAGGTGGGGTGACCCAAAAAAGAACAACTTTCATCATCATTCACTTTATCACTGTCTTGCCAGAGGTGCATCTACACTACAGTTAAAGAAACCGAAACATATCAACACCCCCCCTTCCCTTCAAAGCGCAAGCACTGTACTTCCCACCTCCAGGACTCAAGTCCGGCGTGTCGATTTTCTTGTATCCCTATATAAATGTTACTTTGTTCACACTACAACAGCACATTGTCACAAAAACCATTTATCTCCCCATGTTCCTATCTAACACACTCACACATGCTTCCTGGAAGTCCAAGTCTCTCACACACAAAACCTCCTTTACCCCCCTTCCTCCAACCTTTCCTAGGTCAACCGCTACCCTGTCTTCCTTTCACTACAGATATATATATGCCCTCCAAGTCATTCTATTTTGTTCCATTCTCTCTAAATGTCCAAAACCACCTCAACAACCCCTCCTCAGCTCTCTGGATTTACTTTGAGTAACCCTGCATTTCCTACTAATTTCCAAACTACGGATTCTCTGCATTATATTCACACTGCACATTGCTTTCAGACACGATTCTCCGCTGCCTCCATGGCAGTGGAGATGGCAACTTTATTGACTAAGTAGTGCAAGTAATAGAGCAAGTTTCACATTTACATTACAGTGCATAAATCCTGACTTGATAAGCTTACCATGTTGGATTGCAATTCACATTTTAAACTTTTAAATGTCTGGGATAGTGACAGCTGGGAGGGACTTAGTCTCAGCTGTCGTATCTGAGCGCCTCTGCAAAGACAGTGATTATGTATGAGTGTGGTGAAAGTGCAACTTCTCTTTATAATCTCCCAAAAGCACAGTGTCATCAGCAAAAAGTATCTGTGTCAACTCCCATTTTGTGTTTGATCCCTCATAATTTAATCACAACCCTCTCCCCAACACCTTAGCATTTGCTTCTTTTACAACCCCATCTATAAATATGTTAAACAACCAGTGATGCAAGGAGGGAGGAGTATATGGAGAGAAAAAGAGAGGTTAAGAGATTGGTGAAGCAAAGTAAAAAGCTAGCAAATGAGAGTGGGTGAGATGTTATCAACAAATTTTGTTGAAAATTAGAAAAACTTTTGAAGTGAGATTAATAAGTTGAGAAAGCCTAGGGAACAAATGGACTTAATAGTTAAAAATAAGAGAGGAGAGTTATTAAATGGAGAGTTAGAGGTATTGGGAAGATGGAGGAAATATTTTGAGGCATTGTTCAGTGTTGATGAAGATAGGGAAGTTGCGATTTCATGTATAGGGCAAGCAGGAATAACATCTTGTATGAGTGAGGAAGAACCCGTTGTGAGTGTGAGGGAAGTGCGTGAGGCAGTGGCTAGAATGAAAAGGGATAAAGCAGCTGGGCTTGATGGGATAAAGATAGAAATGTTAAAAGCAGGTGAGGATATAGTTTTGGAGTGGTTAGTGTTTTTATTTAATAAATGTATGAAATGATGATGAAAGTATTTTCTTTTTGGGGATTTTCTTTCTTTTTGGGTCACCCTGCCTCGGTAGGAGACGGCCGACTTGTTGAAAAAAAAAATGTATGGAAGAGGGTAAGGTACCTAGAGATTGGCAGAGAGCATGCATAGTTCTTTTGTATAAAGGCAAAGAGGACAAAAGAGAGTAAAAATTATAGGGGAAGAAGTCTGTAGTATACCTGGTATACTATTACCACAAAGTGGGAGTTGTCACAGTTGCTCTTTGCTAATGACACTGTGCTTTTGGGAGATTCTGAAGAGAAATTGCCGGGGTTGGTGGATGAGTTTGGTAGGGTATGCAAAAGGAGGAGATTGAAAGTGAATATAGGAAAGAGTAAGGTGATGAAGATAAAAAAAATAGGTAACAAAAGATTGGATATCAGAGTGGAGGGACAGAGTATGGAGGAGGTGAATGTTTTCAGATATTTGGGAGTGGACATGTCAGCAGATGGGTCTATGAAAGATGAGGTGAATCATAGAACTGACGAGGGGAAAAGAGGTGAGTGGTGCACTGAGGAGTCTGTGGAGACAAAGAACTTAATCCATTGAAGCAAAGAGGGGAATGTATGAGAATATAGTTATACCAACGCTCTTATACGGATGTGAAGCATGGGTGGTGAAAGTTGCAACAGGGAGAAGGCTGGAGGCAGTGGAGATGTCATGTCTGAGAGCAATGTGTGGTGTGAATATAATGCAGAGAATCTGTTGTTTAGAGATTAGGAGGAGGTGCAGGATTACCAAAACTATTATCCAGAGTGCTGAGGAGGAGTTATTGATGTCGTTCATACATGTGGTTGGATGGAATGACTTCAAGAGTATAAATCTGTAGTGGAGGAAAGGCAGGGTAGGGGTCGGCTTAGGAAAGGTTGGAGGGAGGGGGTAAAGGAGGTTTTGTGTGTGAGGAGCTTGGACTTCCAGCAATCATGCGTGAGTGTGTTAGATAGAAGCGAATGAAGACAAATGATTTTTAGGACTTGACATGCTGTTGGAGTGTGAGTAAGGTAACATTTATAAAGGGATTCAGGGAAACTGGCAGGTGGACTTTAGTTCCTGAGATGGGAAGTACAGTGTCTGCACTCTGAAGGAGGGGCGTTAACCCTTTGAGGGTCAGTCCCGTACTAGTACGTCAGTGCAGCCAGGGTCGGTCACGTACTTGTACGCCTAAATTCTAGTGCCTTCAAATCTGGTGGAAGAAAGCTGGCAGGCCTACATATTAAAGAATGGGTCTGCGTTGTCAGTGTGCGCAGTATAAAAAAAATCCTGAAGCACACAGTGCATAATGAGAAAAAAAAACTGACTGTTTTTTTTTGGTTTAAAACAGCGACTTTCGTGTGTATTTTCATATGGTATTTGTGGTTGTATTCTGGTTTTCTTGGTCTCATTCGATAGAATGGAAGATATATTACAGAAATAGTGATGATTTTGATTGGTTTTACTATGACAAGTACCTTGAAACTGAGCACAAAGTAGCGAAAATGTTCGATTTTTGTTGATGTTCAAGAGTAAACAAATCACGCCATGTGTCCAATACACATCAACTGGCATGTCTAATATTCTTGCACAAGTGCATTGATATTATTTATACCGTTTCTACAATGATGCAGTTGTATACATAACAGTAAATCTTCTATTTTGTTGTGAGAATAAAAATTCAAAATGGAAAGCAAAAGTAATGTAAGAGGGGCCTGGAGACGTGACTAATGAACAGATAAAATGTTATTTGAGTGCCAGGAATGTCTGTCTCGTTTATTCTTAACCCTATTTTGAAATTGGCATTTTTTTAAATTTGTGTGAAATTGGCCAAATTGCCAATTTCTGACCACCTTATTGGGTAGTTGAAATCGGTAAATTGGCGATTTCTTTTACTCGATGGATAGAACAAATGGAACTCTAGCGAAATAGCTATAATTTTAGTAGACTGAAACATTGGAATTCGCCGAAAATAGGGCTCAATGGGCGAAATCGCCGATGTGTAAATGTCATCGATAGCACTAACTTCGTGAGAGCATAACTCCGTTAGTTTTCCATCAAATTTCATAATTTTGGTGGCGCTATGATCAGAAAAAGATTCTCTATCATTTCATAAGAAGAAAAGTTTTTTTTTTTTTTTTTCTGAAAATTTTTCGACCCTGAGAACAAGTTTGGGAGAGGGCCTCTCGACCCTCAAAGGGTTAATATTGCAGTTTTATAACTGTAGTGTAAGCACGCCTCTGGCAAGACAGGGATGGAATGAATGATGGAAGTTTTTCTTTTTTGGGCCACCCTGTCTTGGTGGGAAACGGCCGTTGTGTTAATGAAACAAAAATAACCATGGTGACATTACACATCCCTGTTTAAGGCCTAATTTTACTGGAAAGTAATCTCCCTCTCCTACACACCCTAACCTGAGTATATAACTTGTTCACTATAACACTTATTATAGTATTAATCATAATCTCAAAACTTCACTTACTACTAAGGCACCAAAAAAAAAAAATCCTTTTGTATTGGAAGCCACTTTCATAGTACATTGCATTATTTCTGATAAGACCTTGAGATTCCAGGTGCTGGCTCATCATTCATGCACTAATATAATCAGACTTGCAGTTCCAGGAACTTGCAGAGTGTGAGGGTGTTGAGCATCAGAGGTTGACAGTAATACAGTTAGGCTTTCTAAAATTTGAGATTGGCAACTACTCTGTCTCTTAGATATGCATATTAGAACCTACTGTTCATTATACATACTCTCCTTGAATTATTAACAATGACACTTATTAAAGAGATGCATATGAAAGATATTTGAAACATAAGCTTGTGAATGTCAATCCACATTTGAGTCTTCTAAGTGATAAGTACAGTGATGGACAAGTGGGGGGTGTTTCAGATTGAACTGTGATGTCTGCACACTTTTGGCAAGAGTGTTATTGAATGAATGATGGTGAATGTGTTCCCCCTCCCCCCTTTTTATCACCTTACCTCGACAGGAGACGGCCAGTATGAAAAAATTAGAGCGTGCCTGAACTACTTAGCATGTTAGAGTAGTAAATATCAGCATCTTCACTTGCTGATATCATCATTGTTTTTGTTTTGTCTTTTTTTTACTTAAAAAAACAGCTTTTCATTGTGTCTTAAGAATGCAGAAATATTGCTGTTGATTCCCCTTTTCATTATTATTCTATTTCTTATTATGTCATATGAAAAAAGCATTTTTTCTTTTACTTACCAATGCAAAGGCACAGTATCTAATAAAAGTTACTTGTAATATGTGTATTTCTCAAATATATTTTTATGGAAAATTAAATTCTGAATTCAGAACAGCCAAGTTACAAATTTCCATTAATACTGTAGCTTCTTCGTAACTTTAGGAGCGTCTGTATTCTAGTTAATAACATTGCCTTGCCTTTTCCCCTCCCTCTCTCACATGGCCGAGTAATAAGACAATTATTAGCATTAAGAATCTGGCTGTATGTGGATATTAATAATTGTGAATGTAGTACTGCCCAAGCATGACATATTAATGGAGGTGGGAGAGTAGAGGAGAAAAAAAATCTTTTAGTCCTGTAGTACTGTGCTTTGAGCTTGACTTACTCAGGTAAGCTGTGAATAGTAAATTTGGATCTAGATGAGTTAATATGTCTATGCAATAAGTGTGCACCATATAAAAAAAATACTGCAGCAGGCAGTGCATAATGGGAAAACACTGCAACTGCGATTTTGGTTTAAAATAGCAATTTTGCAGTGTATTTTTGTGTGGTTTTATGGTTGTATTCTCAGTTTCTTCATCTCATTTGATAAAATGGAAGATATATTACAAAAATAGAGATGATTTTGATTGGTTTCAGGACTTAAAGTAGTTTGAAATTATCTCAAAATAGTGGAAATGTTTTATTTTTGCCGATATTCAGGAGTACACAAATTACATCGCTTGTCCAATATGCGTCTAGTTGGTCGGTCTAATGTTTATCCACAAATGCACTGACATTATTTATACAATTATTACAATAATGCAGTAGTCTACATAACAGTAAATCTTCTAGTTTTTGTGTGAATAAAAATTCAAAATGGAGAGCAAGTGTAATATAGGAGAGGTCTGAGGACATGACAAATGAACAGAGGAAATGTTGTTTTAGTGCCAGGAACATCTACATTGTTTATTAGCAGTTTTTTAATTTTGTGTGAAATTGGCGAAATTAATGATTTCTTATCACTTCACTGAGACTGCTAACTTTGCGAGAGTGTAATTCCGTAAATTTTATATCAAGTTTCATTACCTTCATCAAAACATTCTCTATCATTTCATAAGAATTTTTTTTTTTTTTTTTAGCATTTCTCAGATCAGGGGTTCCAACCCTGAAAGGTTAATTGAGTGTTTACCAACATTTTTAAGACTTTTTTTCTTTTCTTTTTTTCTTTTGTGTGTGTGTGTGAGAGATATCCCTTTATATGTCTCATTATACAAGAACACTAGAGGTAGCATGACATTGTTGATTCACAGATAATTTAGAAATTTTCCTAAGAAAATTTCAGAGCTTATTCTTTTGAAAAATTGCAGAAGCAGAAATGATTTCAAATTCTATTAAAAAAATTGAATAAGAGAAATTATTATGCCTAATACTGCATTGTACCTTGTTTTTCAGTGGTTCAACAACAACGAAATAGTGTGATGCCTGTTACAGGCAATGCTACTATGATGACCAATGCCAATTTACCATCACTTTCTTTATCATCATTTAGTTTTGAAGGAGTTGTTAACACAATTAAAGCTCAGGTGAGTTGTCTTGCTTTTAGTGGGTAAATTTGCTTATTCTTAAACTTCAGCTTTTGTATAAGAACATAAGAAAGGAGGAACACTGTAGCAGGCCTGTTGGCCCATACAAGGCAGGTCCTTCACATTCCATCCCACTAACAGAATATTTGTTCAACCTAATCTTCAATGCTACCCAAGAAATAAGCTTTGATAATTCTATTTACTCATGTGCAATTCCCACTCAAATCCAACCCCTCTCACTTATGAATTTATCCAACCTAAATTTGAAACTACCCAAGGTCCTTGCTTCAATAACCCTACTAGGCAGACTGTTCCACTCATCAATAATAATAACTTATTCCCCTAAATTCTAATAACACAAATTTCTTTACTCAGATTCCATGAACTGCTCTTGGACCCAAACCTGTTAGTAAACCTCATGTTGCATAGCCTTTATCAGTTTCTCCCAATTAGTCTTTTGTTTTCTTTCTGCACACCTGGCTACCTGAGCTGGTCAAAGAATTTATAATAGTACATCTAATCAAGTATGAGTAGTGGGGGGGTTGAAGAGAGTTGGGATAGTTTTAAAAATGCAGTATTAGAATGTGGGGCAGAAGTTTGTGGCTATAGGAGGGTGGGTGCAGGAGGAAAGAGGAGTGAGTGGTGGAATGAAGAAGTAGAGGGTGTGATAAAAGAGAAAAAGGTAGCTTATGAGAGGTTTTTACAAAACAGAAGTGTTAATAAAAGAGCAGAGTATATGGAGAGTAAAAGAAAGGTGAAGAGAGTGGTGAGAGAGTGGGAGAGGCTCTGTCAAGAAATTTTGCTGAAAACAAGAAAATTTTTTGGAGTGAGATAAGGTAAGAAAGCCTAGGGAACGAATGGATTTGTCAGTTAAAAACAGAGTAGGGGAGTTAGTAGATGGGGAGCTGGAGGTATTGGGTAGATGGCGGGAATATTTTGAGGAACTTTTAAATGTCAATGAAAAAAGGTAGGTGGTAATTTCATGCACTGGCCAGGGAGGTACACCATCGTTTAGGAGTGAAGAAGAGCAGGATGTGAGTGTGGGGGAGGTGCGTGAGGCATTACGTAGACTGAAAGGGGGTAAAGCAGCTGGAACTGACGGGATAATGGCAGAAATGTTTAAAGCAGGGGGGGGGGGGATATAGTGTTGGAGTTGTTGGTATTGTTTAATAAATGTATGAAAGAGAGGAAGGTACCTAGGGATTGGCAGAGAGCATGTATAGTTCCTTTATATAAAGGGAAGGGGAATAGAGATTGTAAAAATTATAGGGTAATAAGTTTATTATAAGTTATTATTGAAAGAATTAGAGGTAAGACAGAGAGGAGGATTGCAGATGAGCAAGGAGGCTTTAGAGTGGGTAGGGGATGTGTAGATCAAGTGTTTACAGTGAAGCATATATGTGAACAGTATTTAGATAAAGGTAGAGAAGTTTTCATTGCATTTATAGATTTAGAAAAGGCATATGATAGAGTGGATAGGGGAGCAATGTGGCAAATGTTGCAAGTGTATGGAATAGGTAGTAAGTTACTGAAGGCTGTAAAGAGTTTTTATGAGGATAGTGAGGCTCAGGTTAGGGTGTGTAGGAGAGAGGGTGATTACTTCCTGGTAAAAGTAGGTCTTAGACAGGGATGTGTAATGTCACAATGGTGGTTCAATATATTTATAGATGGGGTTGTAAAAGAAGTAAATGCTAGGGTGTTGGGTAGAGGGGTGGGATTAAATTATGGGGAATTAAAGGCAAAATGGGAGTTGACAGTTACTTTTTGCTGGTGATACTGTGCTTATGGGAGATTCTAAAGAAAAGTTGCAAAGGTTAGTGGACGAGTTTGGGAGGGTGTGTAAAGGTAGAAAGTTGAAAGTGAACATAGATAAGAGTAAGGTGATGAGGGTATCGAACGATTTAAATAAAGAAAAATTGGATATCACATTGGAGAGAGGGATTATGGAAGTAGTAAATGTTTTCAGATATTTGGGAATTGACATGTCAGCGGATGGGTTTATGAAGGATGAGGTTAACCATAGAATTGATGAAGGAAAAAAGGTGAGTGGTGCGTTGAGGTATCTGTGGAGACAAAAAACGTTATCCATGGAGGCAAAGAAGGGAATATACGAAAGTACAGTGGTACCAACACTCTTATATGGGTGTGAAGCATGGGTTGCAACTGCTGCAGAGAGGAGGAGGCTGGAGGCAGTGGAGATGTCTTGTCTAAGGGCAATGTGTGGTGTAAATATTATGCAGAAAATTCGGAATGTGGAAATTAGGAGAAGTTGTGGAGTTACTAAAAGTATTTGTCAGAGGGCTGAAAAGGGGTTGTTGAGGTGGTTTGGTCATTTAGAGAGAATGGATCAAAGTAGAATGACTTGGAGAGCGTATAAATCTGTAAGGGAAGGAAGGCGGGGTGGGGGTCGTCCTCAAAAAGTTGGAGGGAGGGGGTAAAGGAGGTTTTGTGGGCGAGGGGCTTGGACTTCCAGCAAGCATGTGTGAGCGTGTTAGATAGGAGTGAATGGAGACGAATGGTTTTTGGGACCTGACGAGCTGTTGGAGTGTGAGCTGGGTAACATTTTGTGAAGGGATTCAGGGAAACCAGTTAATTGATTTAGTTGGACTTAAGTCCTGGAAATGGGAAGTACAATGCCTGCACTTAAATCCTTTGACTGTCGGAGACCCCTTTCTGAAACTGTCATTTCATGTCGCAAAATATTTAAAAAAAAAATAATTCTTAGCAAAATGTTAAGATTATTTTTCTGATTGTTTAAATCCCCCAAAAAAAAAATTTGCGACAACAGCTGTGAATGCCGCTCACCCGGTAAACTTTGGTTTACTTCCTTTCGTAGGTTTCTTGTTTTTTTCACTATTTTTTTTTTTTACGTAACTTATGTGGCCTGTGAGACCAAAGTAAGGTGCAATGTATATATATATACACTCGTATGCAACACAATAATTGCACAAACATTAGTATCATTATATTGTTTACAAAACTTGTTTACACCAACCAACAATCAAAAAAAATTTTTATTACTATTGTTCTATAATATATATACACACATAATGACTGGACACTTTCCATTAACTGCAATTAGCACTTCAAAGCTCCAAGCTATGTGTGTGTGTGTGGACATCTAAATTTGCTGAGTCAGGGTAAGGCAGCTGTCAAAATGACATATTATACCATTACTCACCACCCCCACACTGCCTGTCAACCTGTCAACACAAAAGGGGACCCATGTCTTCTTCCCCACAACCTCCTTCCTTTCCTTCATACCTACCTTCCTAGCTTCCTTTCTTACATATATCCTTCCTTCCTTCCTCTCATCTCTTCCTTCCTGCCTTCCTTTCTTCCTTCATTCCATCCTTTATTTCTTCTTTCCTTTCTTACTTCTTTTGTTCCTTCCTTCCTCTCATCTCTTCCTTCCTCTCATCTCTTCCTTCCTTTCTCTCTTTCTTTCTTAATTCCTTCCTTCTTCTTTCCTTCCTTCCTCTCATCTCTTCTTTCCTTCCTTCCTTTTTTCCTCTCATCTCTTCTTTCCTTCCTTCCTGCCTCTCATCTCTTCCTTCCTTCCTTACTTTCTTTCTTCCTTCCTTCCTTCCTTCCTTCTGGTATCCTGGGCATTTCTTTCGCTCACAAACTCCTCAAAACCATGAGATTTATCTTCAGAGACAGTTCCATCTGTGTTAGAGCTATCATTGAGGAAGAGAACAGTCCCAGATGCGCCAAGGAGTCAGATAATTCTTACCGCTAGGCATGCTGAACAAGGAATACTGAAATGGCGTTCCCACAATGCACCACTGGCTGCCCGATTTTTTTTTTGTACTGCGCACACTGACCACACAGACCCATTCTCTCACATGTAGGCCTACCAGCTTTCTCCTGCTTGATTTGAGGCCGCTAGAATTTAGGCGTATAGATACGTCCGAAACAGTGGCTCGTAAGATGTATATATACGACCGAAACAGTCAAAGGGTTAAAGGAGGGATCTGGGATAGTGACAGCTGGGAGGGACTTATTCTCAGCTGTCGTATCTGAGCGCCTCTGCAAAGGCAGTGATTTTGTATGAGTGAGGTGAAAGTGTTGAATGATGAAAGTATTTTGTCTTTTGGGATTTTCTTTCTTTTTTGGGTCACCCTGCCTCGGTGGTAGATGGCCGACTTGTTGAAAAAAAAAAATCTAATCTCATCTCCAGTTTGATTCTGGGATTGACAGGTATTATTTTTTAGTATTACATATTATTAACACATCGGCCGTTTCCCCACCAAGGCAGGGTGGCCCGAAAAAGAAAAACTTTCATCATCATTCACTCCATCACTGTCTTACCAGAGGCTTGCTTACACTACAGTTATAAAAACTGCAACATTAACACTCCTCCTTCAGAGTGCCGGCACTGTACTTTGTGATGTAGTCAGTGTGCTTGTGAGGTTCAGCTAATTACCCACACCTTACCTTGGCAAATAGCTGTCAGCCACGCCTCCATGCTTAAGCCTCAGTTCTTTTGTTCTTGCCTGGCGTCAGGTCGTAACACATGGTCTACACCTTATGGGAAAGGGGGATGCTTTGAGCACCATATAAGGTCATGAAAACAACTAGAGGAGACAGAGAGGTGGGTGACAGTTCCAGTGAGCAGGTCTCTGGGCTACTGGGTGTGCAATGGGCCACGCGTTGCAAATCTCGGGTCAGCTGGTTGGTGAATTAAGAGTGAGTATAAGTCCGTGTTACTGATAACATCTACTCTTCCCCCTGGTAATAAGTCTCATAGGTCAATGGTTATTGTATGTAATTCTCCGTCAGGATATAATGTATTCTCACTCTTTGTTATTAAGTAAGCGATAGCCATAGTTCCTATTTTTATTTGTACCTTCTTATGCTATTCCCTATTTTGTTAAGCACTGGGATAATACGGGAGACAGGCTCACTTGCTGGGATACCTCAGGCAGGGTGGGTACAGGTCTCACAACTTCCCATCTCCAGGAATCAAGTCCGGCCTGCCGGTTTCCCTGAATCCGTTCATAAATGTTACCTTGCTTAGACTCCAACAGCATGTCAAGTCCTAAAAACCATTTGTCTCCATTTGCTCCTATCTAACACGTTCATGCACACTTGCTAGAAGTCCAAGCCCCTCGCACACAAAACCTTTACCCCCTCCCTCCAACCTTTCCTAGGCCGACCCCTACCCCGCCTTCCCTCCTCTACAGATTTATACACCCTCGAAGTCATTATATTTTGTTCCAACCTCTCTACATGTCCGATCCACCTCAATAACCCCTCCTCAGCCCTCTGGATAATAGTTTTGGTAATCCCACACCTCCTCCTAATCTCCAAACTATGGATTCTCTGCATTATATTCACACCACACATTGCCCTCAGACATGACATCTCCACTGCCTCCAGCCTTCTCTTTGTTGCAACATTCACAACCCATGCCTCACACCCATACAAGAGTTTTGGTGTAACTATACTCTCATACATTCCCCTCTTTGCTTTCATGGATAATGTTCTTTGTCTCCACAGACTCCTCAGTGCACCACTCACCTTTTTTCCCCTCATCAATTCTATGATTTACCTCATCTTTCATAGACCCATCTGCTGACACGTCCACTCCCAAATATCTGAATATATTCACCTCCTCCATACTCTCCCTCCAATCTGATATCCAATCTTCCGTTACCTAATTTTTTTGTTATCCTCATCACCTTACTCTTTCCTATATTCACTTTAATTTTCTTCTTTTACATAACCTACCGAACTCATCAACCAACCTCTGCAACTTCTCTTCAGAATCTCCCAAAAGCACAGTGTCATCAACAGAGAGCAACTGTGACAACTCCCACTTTGTGTTAGATTCTCTATCTTTTAACCCCGCACCTCTTGCCAACACCCGAGCATTCACTTCTCTTACAACTGCATCTATAAATATATTGAACAACCATGGTGACATCACACATTCCTATCTAAGGCCTACTTTTACTGGGAAATAATCTCCCTCTCACCTACATACTCTAACCTGAGCGCCTCTATCCTCGTAAAGACTGTTCACTGCTTTCAATAACCTACCTTCTATTCCATACATTTGCAACATCTGCCACATTGCTTCCCTATCCACAATATCATACGCCTTTTCCAAATCCATAAATGATACAAAAACCTCTTTACCCTTATGTAAATATTGTTCTATATATTTCACTGCAAACACTTGGTCTACACACCCCCCTACCCTTCCTAAATCCTTCTTGTTCATCTCTTATCCTGCTCTCCATCTTACTCTTAATTCTTTCCATAATAGCTCTACCATACACTTTACCAGGTATACTCGACAGACTTTCTTCTTCTTTCAACAAATCGGCATATTTCCCACAGAGGCAGGGTGCCCCAAAAAGAAAAACAAAAGTTTCTCTTTTTAACTTTAGTAATGTATACAGGAGAAGGGGTTACTAGCCATTTGCTGTCGGCATTTTGGTCGACTCTTACGACATGCATTGCTTATGGAGGAAGAATTCTGTTCTACTTCCCCATGGAGATAAGAGGAAATAAGAACAAGAACTAGTAAGAAAATAGAAAAAGCCCAGGGGGGTGTATATATATGTTTGTACATGCATGTGTAGTGTGACCTAAGTGTAAGAGAAGTCACAAGACATACCTGAAAACTTGCATGTTTATGAGACAGAAAAAAAAAGACACCAGCAATCCTACCATCATGTAAAACAATTACAGGCTTTCATTTTACACTCGCTTGGCAGAACGGTAGTACCTCCCTGGGCGGTTGCTGTCTACCAACCTACTACCTTGACTCAACAGACTTATTCCCCTATAATTTTTACACTCTCTTTTGTCCCGTTTACCTTTATACAAAGGAACTATGCATGCTCTCTGCCAATCCCTAGGTACCTTACCCTCTTCCATACATTTATTAATTAAAAACACTAACCACTCTAAAACTATATCCCCACCTGCTTTTAACATTTCTATCTTTATCCCATCAATCCCAGTTGCTTTACCCCTTTTCATTCTACCCACTGTGCCACGCACCTTCCCCACACTCACAACTGGTTCTTCCTCTCTCCTAAAAGATGTTATTCCTCCTTTCCCTATACTCGAAATCTCAGCTTCCCTATCTTCATCAACATTTAACATTTCCTCAAAATATTCCCTCCATCTTCCCGATACCTCTAACTCTCCGTTTAATAACTCTCCTCTCCTATTTTTAACTAACAAATCCATTCGTTCCCTAGGCTTTCTCAACTTGTTAATCTCACTCCAAAACTTTTTCATATTTTCAATAAAAGGTATGGTATGGGTACATGTAAAGGCAGTGTGTAGAACAAGCTTTTATTGGTAGTATATTGTACTTTGTTTTGAAGTACAGTGGACCCCCGAATTTCGTGATTAATCCGTTCCAGAGGGTCTGCCGAAAGGCGACATTCACGAATTGCGAAACCATTTTCCCTTTAAGAAATAATGTAAATCCAATTAATCTTGTTCGAGACACCGAAAGTATTAACAAAAAAATAATTTTTTAAGATTAAATGTAGATTTACATACAGAAATTAAGTATAAAGCAATAATAACATCACACTTACCTTTATTGAAGACTTTTGTTGGTGTATGGAGTAGGGGAGAGTATGAAGAAGTTACACTATTGTTTGGAAGGGGAATCCCCTTCCATAATGACCTTAACCAGGGTTACTTCCCTTCTTTGTTTTTTAATGCCACTAGGACCAGCTTGAGAGTCACTGGACCCCTGTTGCTCAAAAAATGGTTCCAGAGAGCTCTGTTTCTGGCATCTGTAAAATTTGCCTAAAATGGGACAAGACATTGTCATTGAGCATGTCGCAGAAATAGCCTGCAACAGCTTTGTTAGGGGTGATGTTCCTCCACAAATCTTTGCATCCTACTCCACATTGCACAAATCTCCTTAATCTCTAAAGAAGGCACCTTCTTCCCTCTCTCTTCCTCCTGTGAAGCAGTTTCCTCAGCTGTGCTCTGTTGCTGATACAGATGAAACTCTTGCAGCTCTTCAGTGGTTAGCTCTTCACTGTGGTCTTTCACCAACTCTACCACATCCTCGCCACTCACATCCAACCCCATGGACTTCCCCAAAGCCACAATAGATCCCACAACTGGCATAGGGTTGTCAGGGTCAGTCTTTATCCCTTCAAAATCTTTGTCGAGGACACAATCTGGCCACAATTTTCTCCAAGAAGAGTTCAAAGTCCCGGAAGTCACTCCCTGCCAAGCCTTACCTATAAGGTTTATGCAGTTGAGGATATTGAAGTGATCCCTCCTGAACTCTTAGGGTCAATTCAGTGTCTGAGGTCACATCAAAGCACCTTTGAAACTGCTTTTATTGTAAAAATTTTTGAAGTTTGAAATGATCTGCTGGTCCATGGGCTGAATGAGAGGAGTGGTATTAGGGGGCAAGAACTTCACTGTGATGAAACTAAACTCTTTGAACACTCTGGGATTTTCAGAGTGATACACCAGTAAAGGCTTCACTTTGAAATCCCCACTAGCATTATTACAGAACATGAGAGTTAGCCTGTCTTTCATAGGCTTGTGTCCTAGCAGTGCCTTTTTTTCCTGTGTGATGTAGGTCCTCTTTGGCATTTTCTTCCAAAAGAGGCCTGTTTCGTCACAACTGAACACTTGTTGGGGAGGAATCCTTCAGCCTCTATGTACACCTTGAATTCATGCACAATTTTTTCAGCTACACATTTGTCAGAACTTGCAGCCTCTATATGCCTTACCACACTGTGTATGCCACTATGCTTCTTAAATCTCTCAAACCAGCCTTTGCCGGCCTTAAATTCACTAATATCAGCACTCATTCCAGGCATTTTCTTTAAGAGATCGGCATGCAACTGCCTTCCCTTTTCACAAATTATCGACTGCATAACACTGTCTCCTGCTAACTGTTTTTGGTTGATCCACACCAACAACAAATTCTCAATATCTTCAATTATTTGCAATTTTTTTTTTTTGAGCATAACTACCCCTTTCACAACAACAGTGTCCTTGATTTCCTTTTTCTTCGCAACGATGGAAGTGATGGTTAAATTGGGCTTCCCATACATCCTGGCAAGCTCAGCCACACGCACTCCACTTTCATATTTTGCAATGATTTCTTCTTTACCAAAGGGCTGGCACTACGAGCTTTCTTTGGGCCCCATGGTGGCTTATTTAGCAGTTGCAAGCACAAAAAAGAATGGATTACGAAATGTATCTTATGAACGCGTGGGATGATGGTCACTCGCCAAAAAGTAATGCCACACTGACTCTGAATGGTGTGTGGGGCGCCTTTGTGTGCGTGCGGATGCTGGGAGGCCGTTCTGACGCGTTCCGTACGACCAATGAATTGCGAGGCAAATCACGAAACGCGAAGCTATATTTTGACAAAAAAAGTTGATGAAAGGCAAAATTCACGAAACGCGGGACTCCCAAATCTCGGGGGTCCACTGAACAGTGGAACCTTGGTTTTCGTTTTTAATTCGTTCCCGAGAGTCTGTCAAAAACCAAATTCGACGAAAACTAAAGCAATATTTCCCATAAGAAAGTGTAAATCCAATTAATCCATTCCAGACACCCAAAAATATTAACAAAAAATACATTTCATAGAGAATAACTATAGTTTTACATACACAAAACAATTAGAAATAAATATAAAGCACTAATTTTAATGGATAAATGAACATTTAAATCAGTTTTACCTTTATTGAAGACGTGTTGGCTTATGGAAGACGGCGAGGAGGTGAGAGGGAGGAGAGGTTATCTCTACCACCATAACTACCACCTTCTACCACAGTCACTACCACCATTGCAACCACTACCACCCTCTAGCACCATCACAACCACTACCACCCTCTAGCACCATCACAACCACTACCACCCTCTACCACCATCACAACCACTACCACCCTCTACCACCATCACAACCACTACCACCCTCTACCACCATCACAACCACCCTCTACCACCATCACTATCACCCTCTACCACCATCACTACCACCCTCTACCACCATCACTACCACCCTCTACCACCATCACTACCACCATCACTACCACCCTCTACCACCATCACTACCACCTTCTACCACCATCACTACCACCTTCTACCACCATCACTACCACTCTCTACCACCATCACTACCACCATCACTACCACCATCACTACCACCCTCTACCACCATCACTACCACCCTCTACCACCATCACAACCACCATCACTACCGCCATCACTACCGCCATCACTACCACCCTCTACCACCATCACTACCACCATCACTTCCACCCTCTTCCACCATCACTTCCACCCTCTTCCACCATCACTTCCACCCTCTTCCACCATCACTTCCACCCTCTTCCACCATCACTTCCACCCTCTTCCACCATCACTTCCACCCTCTTCCACCATCACTTCCACCCTCTTCCACCATCACTTCCACCCTCTACCACCATCACTACCACCAACAAAGCCAGACTGACTCGGAATGCGTATGTGGGATGCTTTGTGTGGGCACGGGCAGGTGGACACGTTCAGTACGGTGGACGAAAACCAAGTGACGAACGAAAACTAGGACAATACTTTGACAAAAAAAGTCGTCGAAAACCAAATTTAACGAAAACCAGGGCACATGAAAACCAAGGTTCCACTGTATACCATGTCATACAGAAAATATTTTTACACATGAATGTAGTCAGAAATTATTAGTGAAAATAGAAAAAGAGCAAAGTGATGATGGTAACAAAAATGTCTAGGTAATGATAGATGGAATGTCAGATTGGAGGAAGGGAGTATGGAGTAAGTGGACGTGTTTAGATGTTTGGAAGGAACTTGTTAGTGAAAGATGATGTGAACCATAGAATGGATAAGGGGATAAAAATGGGTGTTGTGCTGAGGCATCTGTGGAAAGAAAAGGAATGTACCAGATTCTAGTGGTACAACTCTTTCATATTGGTGTGAGGCATGGCTTTTGAATGCTGCAGTGAGAAGGCTAGAGGAAGTGATGTCATATTTAAGAGCAGTGTTGGGTATGAATATCATGTAGATAATTCAGTATATTAAAATTAAAAGGTGATATGGGATTGCCAAGGGTATAATTCAGATGGCTGAGGAGAGGTTGTTTGGGTGATTTGGGTATGTATTGGATGTATGTATTGGAGTGATAGGATGTATGACTCATGTGGAAGGTAAGAGGATAGTGGTCATCACAGGAACGATTAGAGGAAGGGGATAAAGAAGGCTTTGAGTTTCAGGGACCTGAGCATCGAGTGGGCGTGGTTTGTCATGGACATTCTGTTGTATTTTGCCTAGAACAGACAACATTGAGCAGGTTTTACTTTTTTTTGTTTTTGTCTGAGACCACAGCCTCAGAAGCATTTTATGTTGCAACTATTCTCATGATTGACTTTCATTGAGTAAACAGACACTTTCTTTTGGTGCACAGATGTGTACCTCCAGATGGACACCTCACCAAGGTCCTTTCTGCCAAGCAAAACTCTTGGCAGGCAAACATTATCTTGTATGGGAAACACTCGACCTGTAATCCAGCAGTTGTTCAAATCTAAGTGAGGGACAAGTGGGCCGACTGCATTACTCAGATACCTACATCGGCAACTCCTGATATAAAAAAATCATTATTTGTATTGCAGTGGTTGTGTAAAGGAAAAAACTTAGTGTGCATAGCTGAAACACCAGCGGATTCCAGTGTCGAAATTTTGTGGTTAAAATGTGTTGATTAAATTCATGTACAATCTCTCTCATTGCTTATTGACATGATAGCTCTTTCGAGGAGGTGGCGTAAACTACATATGAATCCCCAAGTGTTACCCAACAACGTTCACAAAGAAGATAGTGGTTGAGAAGATTAGGCCAGAATCTCCAGCAATTAAATATTAGTTATATGCACATTCAGATGTATCAAAGCAAGGAGCACTTGACAGGAAAATAAGAGCTTTTTGTGCTTGTGTAAGTCTGCTAAATGCTAAAGCCCCACCACTCAAAATTTCTTGTGTATCTCCCCTCCAACTGTTCCTATCCCTTCTTCGTTCCACACAGGATTTATACAGCCTCTTGGTAAATTTATTCTGCCATCCTTTTAAACTGCCAAACCATCTCAACAACTCCAACAGCAAATATTAATAATTAATTTGGTGTTTGACTATCAATGCCATATTTTCATTAATTTAGTAGTCTATAAAGAAGGTGTATGTACTCGCCAATATGTTGCAGGGGTCTAGTCCTAGCACTTGGCCATGCCACTTGCCAGAATCACTCCCTCTTAGCCTTGTGGGCTCTTATCTTACTTGCTCTTTTGTCAAGTTCATTCCGCTTCTTGACCACTCTGAGACTTAAGAAATACTTCCTGACATCCCTATGACTTGTCTGGGCTTTTACTTCTAGCTTCGTCCCTGAGTACTTGTTTTGTCTCTCAAACAGCCTATTCCTGTCCACTCTATCATTTCCTATCATTTTCCTTCAGTATTTTGTATGTTTTTATCATGTCTCTCTTGTGATGAAGTCAGTTAATTTAATTTTGTTTCCTTTGCAGAACCCCAACCTAACCCAGCAAGAGATGTGTGAGAGTGTGGTGTTGGCAACCAAACAGATTCAGAAGATACATATCAACCACTATCAACGAGTCCAGAGCATGGTGTACAATGTAAGTGAAAGGGGCATTATTGTATCTTGTCAATCCCTGCTTAACAATTTTGATAATGACCAAAAAATAGGCTCATTAAGCAATAAATTTATTCATCAAACCAGTTTCTCTTCCCATGAACACCCCATGTTATAACTTGAGAGGTGGACCAGGACGATAATAATCTACAGATATATCAGTATATATAACTCCTATTAAGTTTTTTATTTGGGGTGAGGGGGTACTGAAATTCATAATGATGTGGTGTACTTGTGTGAGATTGTCTTCCCTTTATCCCATTACTTTCCTTATTCTTTCTTGATTCCCCTTCCCCCCCTCTCCTATCCCTCCAGCTGTGAGGTGGACTACTGCTAGTAATTTCCTCTTAATACTGTCTTTTTACCTTGTAATTTCTTATCAAAGACAGTTGTAGATACAATTAATAATTTAGAAATAGCTGCTAATGAGGTTATAAGACAGCAAAAAAATTAGAAGCAGTGAGAACGCTTTATGGTGTAACTGTCTGCAGCCTGGATTCCAATGTTTTGACACGTTCTACTTTTGCTGACTTAAGCCCAGTGTTGCCTGATAGTTTTAACGAGAATTATCGTAAAGTGCTTGCCTAATTATCACTTTTTCATCCATATTGTTGCTCAAAATTATTATATATTTAGGTGATAATTAATCTGCTATAAATTATCTATTCTGGTAACCATTTGCATTGGAGATGTTTTAAGTAATTAAACAAAAAAGCTAATTTCCATTCAAGCTACACAATTTAGATATTACTTTGTCAGGAACTACTGAATCTAGATGTTGACCAATGCAGTTCTGATGTGCTGACATGGTAACACACACTGGTTGGTATTAGTAGATTGTTCTAACATGTCAAAGCAATTCACCATACAGGTATCCTTGTAGAGGTCACTTTCACAAAGCTATTTATTGTACAACAAACACGTTTTATTTTAAACATTATGTTTCAAGGATTTAAATACAAAATGATGACACATTAGCGTAACTTATTCAGTTATATGAGCCTAGTGCAATTTCAATACTAGCCGTCAGTGGGGATTTGGGTAGTTAGTTGTCCCATTAACCTCATTAGGAAAGTTATTTCATGGATTGGGGCAGACCTCACATATAGATATACACAATGTGAAGTTAAAAAATGCTGGAATCTTCAGCAGATTGAAATGTAATTTTTTTATACATTGTGTTTATGGTGTGGGTTTTCCTCAGTCTAATGACCACTACATTGATGTTTCATCACTTTATTGAAAGTTATTATACAGTAAGAATTATTATAGTATAAATATATTTTTCCCCACAGCTGAAAAACCCAATGATTGCACCAGAACAAAGAAAGCTTCTGCCATTTGGAAATCACCCTGAAATGCTTCCAATGCTAGAGCAACAATTAAGAATGCTGGAAGAAAATATTCAGCGAGAAAACCAAGTTATTAACCATATGTCACAGATTACTCCACAGAGAGATCAGGTATCTATGGCCAATCTGGTGAGTACTGATAGTTTTGAAGTTATATTCTTGGTGGTTCTTGAACTTGAGAACTAAAGTTAAAAAGAAATAGTAGAATTTGTTTTTGATGTTTCCAGATGTATTGGTTATTTCAATAGTTTATTCTCTAGCAAAAAAATTTACTAGAAGGTTCCATCATACTTTACATGCCTGCAGCTTAATTTCTTTACATTTTTGTCCCGAATATTTTTGTCATTAATGCTCTTTTCGCCTATACATGTGAAACTGAAGCTCTTGTGTACTAATACAATATGCTAACTCCTAAAACCATAAATCTTGAAAATTTGACATTTTTATCAATTGCCTAATATAAATACCTGCTCAAGACATTGACTTACAAACTAATTCTTAAAAACTGAGTTTGTGATGTGTAATTTCAACATTTAAATAAAGTCTCAGTGCCATGTACCAGACAACATGCACTGTTTGTCAGAGGAATCAGCATTGATGCAGTTCTGAGAATTATAGCTTGGTTTTAAAAAACTTCTGAAGTTTATTAAATCAGACAATCAGTAATTTACATAAATCTGTTTTGTAAGTAAAATAAATAACAAGATATTCAGAAATAATTGTTGAAAGTTGAGACACTTATGCAACATATGGGAATCTTTATTAAGGAAACGTTTTGCCACACAGTGGCTACATCAGTCCAATACAAAGAGATGGGTAAGGAAAGGAGTAGTTTGAGGTAATCAGTCCCTCAGCCTGGAATCGATGTCACAAGAGGATGGACTGAACACATTGATTCCAGGCTGAGGGACTGATTACCTCAAACTACTACTATCCTTACCCATCTCTGCTTTGTATTGGACTGATGAAGCCACTGTGGTGAAACGTTTCCTTAATAAAGATTCCCATATGTTGCATAAGTGTCTCAATCTTCAATTTGTTGGTTTTCAGAACCATTTATCACATCTGTCAGAAATAATTGTGATTGAAGGTTTTGGTAGTGTGCTTATCACAACCATGTTAAAGAAGAGAGAAGAATTTTTTACATCCACTGCAACGTGTGCAGAACTTTTTTGTAACCCTGTCCAGAAATACTGATAAAAACTTACCTCCACTATATAAAAATCTCTCCTGTAAAATGACTTTCATGATTAACATTTAAATTGTGCAGAACCTTTAGCTCTTGAGCCCGCCTCTTGACACACTAATGACTAATGTGAATTGCCTTTGTTGCATTTTAACCAGTATATTCAGCTAGTTTCTTGTAAGTTATTATTTTGTTCATTCCACTTTCTCAGTTGTGGCTACAGTGCTTGATGCTTACACTTGGTTTACCTGTAGTATTGACCCTTGCTCATTTGTAAATCTATTTTGAAATACTTACAAATATTGCATTTTTGGGTCATTGTCTGTTGTTTGTTTCCCTTTTCTCAGAGCTGTCACCTGAATACATTGTTAATATCCTTATGTGGCTGAGAATCAGCTTTGGTTGTATTTCATATTGGCTGATACTTTTCCCTTAATTGAAGATAATTTCAGGCACTTGCACTAGACTCTGTTCTTTGCCTTTGACTGTGCTCTTCATTTCATTTCATTTTCTGGCTGGCTGTTCAACAAATTGAGCATCCCACTGTATTAACAAAGGAAAAATGTTGCTCCATCATAATTGCCATACACCAAGGACTGAGTCTACTGTCTTGGGGTACACCAATATACTCAGATCACAACATAATAGAGGTACAGACATTTTATGCGCAGGGCCCCAGACCAACAAAATGTGATAGTCATGAGGGAGTCTTCACCAAATTCAACTTCAGTAACAGAAACATACGGTTGACCAAGTCAACCAGGTCCTAAATGAAATAAGCTGGGAATATATCCTAAGGAACATGGATCCAAACCTATGTCTAGAAAAGATTTAACTCTGTGGCACTCGAGGTATGTTTAGAATTTGGTAGATTCAAACTTATCTGATATTATCCTAACACTACATGACTTTGAAAAGGCACTAAATGACATGTCCATGCACTCTGCCCTAGGCCCAGACTTGTGGAACTTCATGTTCATCAAGACTGAGGTCACTGCCTTGTGGTGCAAGACAATCACCTTGGTGCACCAAGGACTGAGGCTACTGCCGTGTTCATCAAGTTCTGAGTACACTGTTGTGTTCAACAAGTACAGTAGAACCCCTGTATCCACTGATTCGGTATCTGCTGTTTCAGTTATCCATGGTTTACTGTGGCCCAAAATACCTCTTAATTTTGCATAATAATGGTACAATTAAGAGGTAGAGAAGGTGGCAGCTCTTCAAAGCCTAAGAGAAGCCTTGAAGTGCTTCCCATCAGTGAAAAAATTATAATTCTCCACTTATTGTGCATAATTTATCAATTAACTGTATAATAGGTATGTACAGTGGACCCCCAGTTTTTGACCGGTTCGGAAATCATACAATTTGGATTTCAAGCACTTTTTTCGGCGAAATTTTCCCCTGGGTGTCATACATCTGCTCGGAAATCGTCCGTATCAGATGCGTCCACCCACCCGGGACGCCGCTTTTTACGCATACCAGACTCGGTGTGCCTCTGTCTCTCATTGAGTTAGCAATACTCTGTACGGTCATCCATTGTTTTTTGTGCTTGTTTATTGATTGTGATTGTGAAATAAGCCACCATGGGGCCAAAGAAAGTTCAGATTCCCAGCCCTTTGGTAAAGAAGATGAGAAACACAGGGAAGAGCTAACCACTGAAGAGCTGCAAGACCTTCAACTGGAACCACAACAGATCACATCTGAGGAAATTGCTTCAGAGGGGAGAATGTGCCTTCTTCAGTGATTAAGGACATGTGTGCAAATTGGAATGAGTTGCAAAGTTTTGTGGAGAATTATCACCCTAACAAAACTGTTGCAAGCCGTGTCTGCAGCATATTCAATGACAATGTCTTGTCCTATTTTAGGCAAATCCTAAAGAGACACCAGAAACAGAGCTCTCTGGACAGATTTTATGTGTGATGGGGGTACAGTGACTCAAGCTGGTCCTAGTACCAGTAAAAGACAAAGAAGGGAAGTAACCCCGGATAGGGACTTGATACCTGAAGTCCTTATGGAGGTGGATTCTCCTTCCAAACAATAACCTCAATTCCTCCTTCCCTCCTCGCCTCCTTCCATACGCCAACAAGAGTCTTCAATAAAGGTATGTAATGTTCATTTATCATTAAAGTTAGTCATTTATATTTCTCATTGTTTTCTGTATGTAAAACTAGTTAATCTCTATAAAATGTATTTTTTGTTAATATTTTTGCGTGTTTGGAACGGATTAATTTAATTTACATTATTTCTTATGGCAAATATTACTTTGGTTTTCGTACATTTCGGATTTCGGCCAACCTTTTGGAACGGATTAAGTACGAAAACCGGGTTATTACTGTATAAGACTTACATATAGGGTTTGCTACTATCCACGGTTTCGGTATCCACGGCAGGTCCTTTGGAACATATACTCCGTGGATGCTGGTGTCCTACTGTATACTGTCTTGTGCATCCAGTGCTAAGTATACTGTCTTGTGCATCAAGTGCTAAGTATGTATACTGGTATACTGTCTTGTGCATCAAGTGCTAAGTATACTTACTGTCTTGGTCTTAGGTGAGGTAGCATTGTCAATGGTAATATTTTAGTGTATACTTTCCTGTGAGATACTCTAATGGTATCTGAAGTTTAATTAACTTGAATTTATTAAATTATCATTTTTTTGTAGGCACAATATCAATTACTTTATTAAATTTTAACATCTTTGGGTTCAACATCTCCTGAGAGTGGAGTTACCCAGGCTCTTTTTTTAATGTATGAAATAGTATTGGATTAGAAGGATTAGTTGTGAAATATTGCTGTGGCTAGTGATAGAACACATGCAGCATTCTTGTAAATTATTTTTCCCATTATCTTCTGATTATTTTTGAGGGCATACATGGTAGATGATATATCTGCTGAGGGTATCTCATACATAGTAGGTTGAACTACTGTTCCCAACAGTAGCTCAACCTACTATGTATCAACACCCATTTTTTAGTACCCTTTTCCAGTGCTGAACTCTTTGTGTGGTGTGGGGAAGGGTGTCCCACTCAGGGGCACTGTAGCAAAGGTGTTCAGAAGTTTGCTTTATAGGTAGATACTTTTTGGATGCTTTTTTAATTTACCCTAATTTGATTTTCTTGAATGTATGAATGGATTCAGGGAAATTGTTGGCCAAGCTTGAGTCTTGGTGATGGGGAGTACAATGCCTGCACTCTCAAGAAGTGGGGATGTTTCACTGCTGGTAAGACAGCTGTTGAATATTAATTTTGTCGGGTTGCCGTACCTTGGGGGAGATGGCTGATATGGTATATAAAAAAAAAAGCTGTATATGGCATCATTGATCAGAAGCAATTTTAATATCAGATGGAACTTTTTTTGTATCAGTCAGTCTCTA